>BGPR01000200.1:811084-934989 GCA_013235015.1 Araneus ventricosus
GTGGGTGCAATAATGAAGTGGGGTTAAATTACATCCACTTCGATAACGGACAGTACCTTTGAGGAAGGATTTCAAATATGTTCTAAAATTTGGGTGTTCAACATTATCCCACCTGGGAGCTCTTCATGTGTATGGGGATGAAATGGCGCCGGATAAGTAAGCTGTTCCCTTGTGGGTGCAATAATGAAGTGGGGTTAAATTACATCCACTTCGATAACAGACAGTACCTCTGAGGGAGGATTTCAAATATGATCTAAGATTTGGGTGTTCAACATCATCCCACCTGGGAACACTTCATGTGTATGGGGATGAAATGGCGCCGGATAAGTAAGTTGTTCCCGCTTCCCTGGTGGGTACAATAATGAAGTGGGGTTAAATTACATCCACTTCGATGAAGGACAGTACCTCTGTGGGAGGAGTTCAAATATTATCTAAGATTTGGGGGCTCAAAATTATCCCACCTGGGAGCTCTTCATGTGTATGGGGATGAAAAGGCGCCGGATATGTAATCGGTTTCCGCTTCCCTGGTGGGTACAATATTGATTCGGGGGTTAAATTACATACACTTCGATGACAGACAGTACCTCTGAGAGAGGTGTTGGGCCTTGCTCGGTCATGGCTACTAGCACTTCACTCTCAGTTTCCGATTAACGTCGCGACGACTATCATTCAGTCATTCCGCCTGCTACGACTGGTCGGTGGTGAATCTTTTCTGATAATTCTGTGGTTCTCAAACTGCGACGGTGATACTATGGAGGCGTAAGAAGCAAAATAGGTCGAAGGAAAGGAAGAAAATAGAAAAAATAATTCAAAGAATCTATATCCTAGGTGCACAGGCATATACTGATTCCGTGTATTCTTCAGCAATTCTAGATTCATTCGCCACTATTTTCATGGGCTTTTATTTAAATTGACTTGGTTTCGTGTTTGCAAAAACGGAATTTTCTAATCGATTTTTCATTCACTTCCTGATGCGCCATTGTTTTTTGATTTTGCAGATTTGTGTCTTCTCGATGGCAATGTCCTATTTTAATATTTTCAGAGCCCAATTATCAGTTAATCTATACTTTAATTAAATCATGACTCCATAAAGGTGGCGCCATCTGATAGTGAATTTGAGAAAAATTGGATCCCATCATATTTATAATAATGAATTATAAATGAAAGAATAAAAAATAATTTAATAGTAAAATTCCGTTTTTCGTACACTAAGAAAAATGTGTTTTAAAAACTGTTTTTATTTATTTTATTTCATACACTAGCGGTAATTTCTTTTCTGTTCTGTGCGATTCTTAAACCAAGACTCAAAGCAGATAATACGATCTTCTATAACCTCGCCTATTTATTTAATTCAAATTTTAGCATGAAAAGAGCAATTAGTTATCTCACAGTGAAGTTTGTTTGCTTTAGCACAAAGATTCCGCTACAAAAATAAGAAGAAATAATGAAGTATCCATCCCATCTATAACGTAATTTCACAAAATGGAAAACAGAATCATATCGTTGCAGTGAAAAAAATGATAAGGATTGAAATAATTATAAATTGAATATTTATTTGTGTGATTACAAGTGAAGTATTAAAATGTCTACGCCCGACAAGAATGTCAAATATATTTTCGAACTAAGCAGCGCTGAGTATATCAACTAGTATAAAAATAAAATGACACTATGAAAAGGTGTTAGGTAGGTTACTAAATATATGTGGCCCAAAAAATTATCTTCATACCAGCTGTAAAATGTTTGAAACTTCATTGGGAAAGGGATGCGACTGAAACTGATTTGTGAAGTTACATCTCAATTACTAGAAATTCGAGATTTACTGGTATACAGTGTATTTTATCGATCAGTTCAGAATGTTGAAGACAATACACTATAACAAGACATTAACTAATACGCGAAAAAAATCAAGCTGTTGGCTGAAAAAACATGAAAAATTATAGTTGGTGACAGCCAAACTTAATGGTATTTAGAAAGTTTTGAGCGACACCATCATCTTCAAATTATTTCTACACATCTCAGGGCTGTAGGAAAAACTTCATGCAATTCAGCAAGTTTCGTTATGAAAGCAGAGATTTATACCGTAGAATATCAATTGGCCTTGTGTAAGATAAAATTCTGCACAATCATATTATTCAGTTCCTAATATATTAAGATCATATTCAGAAATTTTATTAACAGAGATACTGAGACATTATGTAAATTTTCCCAAACTGTCATATTTAGTTGTCTCTAGAGATGGGAAAAACCTACCGGTTTAAACCGTAAACAGTTTTTGTTCGGTTAACCGGTTTTATTCGGCTATTCGGTTTTTTTGCCCCTGTTTAAACCGGTTATTTTTTTAAATCCAAAAACCGGATTGGAAGATAGGCTCGATTTTAGGTTCAACTAGACTAAAATGTACCAAGTTATAAAGCTTTGAATTTCATCATCTTAGGCCAATCGCCAACAACCGTTTCCTCGAGGCGTCTGTTGGTTGGCGGATTACTAAAAGATTCTTTATGAATAGATAAATATTGTCCAATGAATTGACTTCCTGCAAATCGATACTAATAAAAAACTTTGTCTGCAAACGGCGTCTGTTTTTTTGTAGCCAAAAAATGTTTATCTTTAGTCGGAAGTTCTGTGGCGCCCGAAAGCTTAGAATCTACGTTTAATGATGTTGTTTCCGATGAGAGGTGTCGACTCTCGGATCAACACATTGCTGAAAGATTCTTTGTGAGCAGATTAGATGATAAATATTGGCCAATGAATTAATTTCTTGTGAAAAAAATGTTAATAAAAATTTTGTCTATAATACTTACTTATTGCAATAATTACTCATTTATTATTATTACATATTGTATTAATTACTTATTTAAAATCATTACCTATTACAGTAATTAATTATTATATTAATACTTATTTATTGCATTTTATTATTAATAAAAAATCATGTACAGAAACATTGCTTTTTTAAAAAAACAACCGAAAACCTGTTTTTTTCAAAAACCGGTTATTTTGAGTGGTTTTAACTGCCAAGTTAAAACGTAGTTGAAAATAAACCTGTTTTTTGCAATAACCGTCATCCCTAGTTTCACTTACACTAGCGATCAAGTTTAGTGTTGATATAAATAGATGCGCTGTCGTGTATCAAATGCAGTCTAATTTATTCTTCATTTGTTATAGTTAGTAAAGACGCTGGTGTTCTTTTTGTTAATAAGAATAAAGATGTTTGTGTTTTATAGCCGTTGGGTTGATTATTTCAATCATAACTCGACGGATCTGTACTTTTAATAGTTTTTTTCCAAAACATTTTGCTGTTAATTAATGTAAAATCATTTATAAGGATTAGTGGAAGTAAATCCGTAATAAAGAAAATTAAAGCGTTTAAGATGTCTCTAGAGTATTGGGGATGTATTCAAAAGAACAAATATATAAAAGCACTTGATAAAATTAAATATGAGTGGTACAAAAAAATATCGCTAAGATTTTAAACATGAGTGCGCACAAAAGAACTATCTGTATTTTTAATTCATGAAGCATTTCATGTCTATGCATTCATTTGTGAGTCAGATACACAAATTCCTGATTAATATTTCAAAGAAGACTGTTTATTTTGATGATTAGGGCGCATTAAAGGGGAAGGGAACAACACATTGAAGCATGCATAAAGCATCGGAGAGAGATCTATATCATATTTGATGGAAAATATTTAGTAAACGAGAAATATTTAATACTCTGATATAATTTCGAAGTGTTTAAAATATATAAATTTAAAATCGCATATCTTAATCATCTACCTTAAGGCTGCAAATTAACCTGTTCACAGTGGAGCAGGTCATTACTTTTCTTACCAACGCTCTGGTAGGGAGACAAAATACAGAAACTTCTCCTATTCCTTTTTATGTCTCAAACTTACCATTTCTTTCGAATTGATATGGATATATATCTACGGAGGCCATTACTACGAGGATCACGATTTGCGGAATGTTTGAATATCAATGTAAAGGAAACACCCGTCGTGAGACTTGGATCCAGACGTCTGGAACCCGAGCCAGACGTGACTTTATTAAATCTATCGATGAGGAAGTTTCTTCCGATCTTCTTCTGAGAATTAATCAATATATTTTTATTACATTTAACTTCTGTTTTTATTGAAGATCATCACAGCTAATATATTCAGTCTTAATGAAATTTGAATTTCTTTTGCAAGTCTCTGTGTGTTTTTATCCGTGGGAAAGTTTTAATTATAAATTTCTGGATTCTGTATCATTTATAAGTATAAAACGCTACTTATAGTTAATTAGTTCAGGGCAATGATATATGAAATTAACTTAACTCCTTGATATACATACTCCTATATATATATTAATCCTCCTAATAAAATGACATATCCTGTTTGGGGCATTTATTATTATTTCAATTCATATAAGAATGGAAAAAATATTTCAGATGATTAATTATGTCCAGGTTAATTTTTCTCTTCTTTTAAATTAATTCCTGCTTTTATCAAAAGTTCTGAAATTCGATGCAAGATTCAGATACTTATTTATATGCGAAGAGGTTGGAGAAAAGGTTCCAAAATATAAATAATAGGAAATCAAAAATTAAGTTAAAAAGAAAAATATATAAAAACAGAAAAAGTAAACAATAATAATAACGATAACAATACACCTTTATCGAATACCTATACACCTATGGAAAAGAACCAGAATGGAGATTCGCCATTCTGGTTCTTTTCCATTTTTCTTCCATTTTGATTATATTTCTTACTTTCTAATTTTTCTTCTATGTGTTTTAATTATTTGAGAACTTCTGTTGTTGAATACTGTAGTTTTTTCTGATTAATTTTAAGAAAATTTTGATGATGAAATCACTTAATGCTGCTGCGTTGAGCGCGCATAAAGGTGTATTGTTATCATTATTATTATTGTTTACTTTTTCTATTTTTAAATATTTTTCTTTTTAACTTAAATTTTGATTTTCTATTATTTTTTTTGTATTTTATGAGAAGTAGCTGCATATGCGCCTTTCTGTATGATGCAAAAGAGTTTCAATTAATTTTAATTTAATTTCTATTAATATTTAATTTAATTTTTGTTAAATTTTATCAATTATAACTGTTCCAAAATATAAAATAATTAAAAACTTTTTTGATATATTTGCTTTTGCAATAAACTGCTAATTTAATAAGAACACACGTGAAAAGAAATATTTAATACGTTATACGCAGAGCAATTGGCGTCTTTTCTGTCTTGGAGACCTGCGTCGCTCATTGAGTACAACGACCAATGAAGCTCTCTAAGAAAATTCGTTAGGATAAATCGTGCGCTTCAGATGCCTGCGGCACATGAAGTACGCAAAATCGCGACAAGTTAGTCGGAAAATCGTGATGTGTATACAGGGTGTCCCAAAAAGGTAGAACAAGCGTTTATTTCCTTAAATATTGGTTTTATACATTTACTTCCAATCACAAAGTTTCATCAAATAAGGTAGAAATTTGTGTCAAAGCACTTGGCTTCTGTGGAAGTTGAAAATAAAAAGTTAAGAAAATTATATTTTTATACGTGCCCCAAAGAGCAAAAGTGTCAAAGAATAAAATGTTCGTCTTACACTGATCTAAGCATGAACTAATTTTAACGACTCTGCCTGGAAGTAATAATTCTTATATCATGTATAGATATATTGATAATTTATTAATATGTTCAAAAGTAAAAGAATACACACCATATATTGATTTTTATCCAGAGTATTTGATTTTACTTAAAACTAATGAAGGTATTTCTTCTGCAGATTTTCTAGATCTTGAAATTAAAATAGTTGATAATAAATTAAGCACTGAGATTTGTGATAAAAGAAACACTTTTCAGTTTAATATAAATAGGCTTCCTTTTTGGAACAGCAATATCAGTATTCAAATTTATAGAAACATCGTCCTGAATTATATTCATAGAAGTACTATTTTAATCACAGAAAAATAAAACAGAGATCATATATTGATACATTTATTGAAATGCTTTGAGATATGGATTTCTTATTAATTTCATGTTTGCTTATGTTAATAAAATTTTTTAACACCATTAAATTAATAGTCTTTTAGATTTATTTATTTTGAAGTGTTCATTTATTTGGAATCCAAAAAGATTTTAGTATTTCACTACATAGATAGATGGCGCCACGAGATTTAGAATAAGATTGCATCATTTAATTTTAAATATATTTCCATATTAATATATATTATTATAATGAGTTTAATTTAAATTTATAATTTAATTTGGTATTATACAATAATTTAACGTAATTACAGTAATTTACAGTATCTATAACCTAATTTAGTAATAATATTTTCACATTAAATGCGGAACTATATTTTTTCTATAGCTCATGTCATTATAATAGCTAAGAATATGAATTGGTAAGCATTTAGTTATTTTTTCTCGCTTCTTATCTTGAAATATTTTGGAGATTTACTCAAAAAATATTTGTTTTTTCAACAATTGGCTTTTGTTTTTCCAACAATTGGTTTGGGCCTTTAAAATTTGAATTAATGCGACATATCAACTCCCAAGGCTGATAAGCATTTGATTGTTGGAATTCCAATTTCTGGGTTGTCTTTTTCATAGTAATAATAATTTAACTAGTATTAATACATTAGTTTTTAATCTATCTTTTTTTATTTCATTGTATGATTATTAATAAGGTAAAATTATTTTATTTTTACTTTTAATTATTATTTTAATAAGTGTTTATATTGAAAATGTTACTTGAATTTTGATTGTCTGGAATGTGTGTGTGTGCGTGTTTGTGTGTGTGTTTGTGTGTGTGTGTGTGTGTGTGTGTGTGTGTGTGTGATAATCTCACTTAATTTTACTTTTAATTCTAATATTACATATTTTAAAATCTTAGTAAAGACTTAATGTATTCCAAAATCAGTTCTCTTAAATTCCAGTTTCGGTTTATTTCCCGCGCTGCAGGTATATTAAATCTCGCGTTTTGGCATATTTATTACTAAAAGAATATTCAAATTACTTCCACGCGCCCACATAAATCCCGATATTAGCGACTTGTTGCCGCCATACTTTTCCCTAAAACACTTATGTAATTTACTAAAAATAGCTATTATTCCCTTCACTTTGATCACGTGTCTATACGTTAATCCCTTATCTGAGAAAACGCAGGGATTTTCTATTAGCTTTTGACTTGAAACTTGCATACGATCTGTACGTATATTCCTCCACTCTCAAAATATGTTGAATAATAAATAAAAAATAACTCTTTATTCAGTCTTTAAATGACAGTACCAACGAATTCATTATAGAAATCATTATATATATATATATATATAATTTTCTACTCTTTGTAATTTAAAAGTTTTTTAGAAATAACTTAATTTTTTTACCGGGTACTTAGCATCAAAATTCCGAAAGAAATAACTAATAACTCAACATATTAACAGTCGATATGTTCAAAATAAGTCGCCTTTCCATCCAATCCATTTCTCGAGCAGAATAGAAATATCCTTTTTATGAAAATACAAAAAGCATTTCCAAGATCCAACTTTCCTGAGCGAGCGAACCAATGTTTCCAAATCATCTCTCCGATATGCGAATATCAGTATCTCGGCATCCTATGTATAGGGAAAAAATAATCCATCCTGGATTCAATTCCGTCTATCTGCAACTGGATATTCCTCTCTATCTGGTGGAGAGCGATCCTGACATCTGATGCTGCATAAATATGAGGAAAGGATTGGATTAAATTTTAGTTCGGAGGAACGGTATGGCCTTTGCTGAGATATATGGGCCTCACCTGAAATTGATTTCGTTTTTGCTCAAGGCAGAAAATATTACTTTCTTTTGTAAAATTTGTATTGAAAATTCACTCTGTGTTGAGTGGGAGAGATGCGTTTTCTGATACAGTGCATACTTTTTTAGCATATGGAGATTTTGAGTATTGTTTTTAAAAAGAGATTTGGATGTTATTAGACTCTATGGATAAATACACTGATTCTGATTTTTCTGTCATGATTTTAGTATGAACATTAGACACAAAAAGTTCAAACGCTAAATTTGCTAGTCACACTTTTTTAACAGTTTCCTAGAAAACAAATGTGCATAAACTTTTGAGATTAGTTTATAGAAATGCAAGGAATATTTGTATATTTTTAGGAACATAGAAATAAATCTGAATTCGTTGCTTAAAAATTTATAAACATCCGTTGTTTAATAAATCATTTTTATAATATGGTACAACTTACTTAGTTAAAAATCTTTCATTTCAAGAGACAGAAATACGTATCATACGTTTTCAAGAGAATGATAATTTTGAGCTTGTTTACATCATATTTCAAAGAGAAATTTAGGATTTAACTAAAATGGTGGAAGTTTTAATTCCAAGAAAAATAAGATATTACTTCTTGAAAAGACAATGTAAACAAAGTCAGTGTGTAAACACCAGATAGCAATAAACTATTTATACAATCGTTAAAATATTTTGCATATTTGCTTACGTATTTTATTGTATAGCATTGCAATTAATTTGAAAAAAAACAACGGTGTTTCCATTTAGAAAGAAAGATTGCTTAAATTTCTTATTACACTCAGCTTACAATTACAGCTTAGGAAAAGCTCGTAGAAAGATTAAATGTCTATTGTTTCGCTTGTATATTTTATTTTAATAACAGCCCTCTTGACAACAATTATTTTATCATATAGAATTTATCACGATTTATAAAAAATACACTATAGACAAAAAATGTAAGCCAACAATATCTACGGGTATCTTACATAAACGGTATTGATGTATCTTCTTTGATAACAATTGCTTATAAACCATTACAAGAAGTACTTAATTGTATTGAGATTAAGAAATTAGAGGACTTGTAACACAAATAAAAATGTAAAAACTGTAAAATGTCAATAAATCCATATGGATGAAAGACAATTACAAAGCAAATAGCAGCCATTATTTTTTTTAAAAAATCGTTTCCCGTTCGGGGAATGTATGTTCGTTTATTTAATAGACTGATGAATAGAAATGATAAAAATTTCAAAAAATTAAAATTGAATCGACAATTATAATTTTTTGTTAAGAAATAAAATAATATTCTATGAACGAAATATAGAAGAAAAATGATTAAAAATGCCTATTATTTCGATAAATATAAATCTGTCCTTTTTCCATAACAGGCTAAATTTTCTATTATACTAAACATTGGTCGCATGCTGTGAGCACAAAATTTCAGTGACACCAAACATTTTACATCATCGTAAATCGCTTGAAGACATACATTGGCATAGAGTCTGAGAGAACCAAATGGTGGACATTTTGGAAACTATGGTACTTAGGAACTATATATTTTTTAGCATTCTTATAGTTAGTATTACTATAGAAACTTTTTGTATTTAGGATCATTTCCTGTTATACATCCTGAACAAAGGAAATTTACTACTATCTTTTTCAAAGAAAAAATAATTTAAATTTTTTTCTGTTGAAATAAGAGTATTTTTTAACTGTATATTATAAGAGTATTTGTAACATGGATGAGTTTTCTGGTTTGTTTATTTGCATGTAAATAGGACTTCCGCGTGTAACTTCAGCTGCCGGTCATATAATGTTAAATCAATGGGAATCTTCAAAACTCCAACATTCTGTTTGAGGAAATTAATTAATGTTTAAAGTACAACTTTTTTAATGCTATGCCTTAAGAATACTTTGAAAATATTAAATTTAAGGTTTCTATTGTTGCAGAGCTCAATGTTTACTTAAAATAGAAGCCTAATTTAATGGAAAGGTTACCAAAATTATTCTTTATCGCTCTTTTTCATCGACATCCAAGATGGTTAAATTTGAAACTACACGATTTGGATAATCACTGGCGGTTAAATTCTAAACCAAACGATTTAGCTCATTGCAATAGTTCCATTTGGAATTTTAATGCTTTAAGAGCTTTTTTTAACCGATTTAAAAAGAAAGGATTACACAAACTTAAAGAACACGGAATTCAACGTTTTGTTTGCTAAAGAAAGAGCTGATTCGAACTTGGCCCTTGATACAGTTACCAAATAGATTTGGTGATTGCTTAAATCGGAAGGTTACCGGAAAACGGTCTATGAATTCAAAATAAACAAACCAGGAAACTCGTCCATAGAGACCATCCTACAGATGATTCTCGGATTCCGAAAACCTTCACAATTTTGCGCATGCGCCAGGCGGAGTTGATTTCACCAAAATAGGGGTGAAGTGAGAAATGGAGGGTGAGATATTTACATCTTACTTGGAGGGACTTAACAAATAACGCGGGAAATGCATTCATCTTACTCATTGCCTATCACCCATTTCAGGATGAAATCGTCCAAAAGTGCTCGTCTTGGCGTTTTGAAACTATCAGCATCTGAAGAATTCTGTACTCGCTGATTCAGAGGGTCGAATTCGGTTAAATTCCTTCTGCTCACTTTTCAAAACCGAAGGAAAATAAATTTCAGAAACTTTCTCAAAGATTTGTTTTTGTCGATCTTCTAAACTTCTATATATTTTTTTCATTTCTTCAACTGACTAACAGTTACTGTACTACAGAATAATTTAGCTGGTTAGAGTCGTTCCATTTGGAATCTAGCCGTTCTAAAAGTCATTTTTTAGCCTTTTAAATAAAAAGAATTAAACGAACACAAAGAACACAGAATTCAACGCTTTGTGTGCTGAATCAAGATCAGGTTCGAACTTGGCACTTGATGCAGTATCCAAACGGATTTGGCGATTGCTAAAATCGGAGGGTTACCGAAGTAAAGAAAACAGAAAACTCGTCAATAGTTTTGCATTTCTTCTCTTTGGCCGAATAGGTCTAAAGATAAGATTCAGATTTACAAGTTTGTTGTCAACTTTTTACATTTTTGAGTAATCGCGTTCGCATATCCGCGAATAGACAGAGTGTAAATATTTTGGTGTAATTGGTCCAAAATTTGATACACATCTGCCATCCCAATGATAAAATTGAATGTCAAATTTCATTCTTCTAAATCGTTGCGGTTTTAATTCATCGTGTTCACAAGTAGGAAGATATAATTTCAAAAATGGTTTCTTCGGAATTCAAATCAAACCCTGAAATCTCCACTACATCTCCGCTCCTCCCAATGCTTCATAGATCAACGCTGATTGGCCCATCGACCAGCCTTAATACCTGCAGTTCCTAGGGATTTCTCTTTCGCCTGCTTCCCTCCATTTCTGCAACCAGACGCACTCTGCTCCTGGCGAATTTTCTCACTTCTGCACAAGTTACCCTTCATTCTGTTGCAAGTTTGTTGGTTGTGGTTAGAGGCTTTGCCGAGGCGCAGGAACCACTAAGATCTCTTTCGTTCGTTCGTCGGAGTTCAAAATCTCGAGATCAAATATTTCAATAACTATCCTAGCTTCTCTTTTTATACTTCGTAAGCGAGAAAGTAACAGTAATCGAGTTATTCTCGCGCTGCCTAGGGGTCATCTGAATGGTAGTCATTATGACAGCATTCGAAAAAATTTGAGAGTGCTGTCCTAATAGCCATCAACGGCCATAGCCAACCCCTCCCGAAGGAGGTACATTTCGTCATCGAAGTAGAAGTAACTAAACCCTACCCCATTTCTATGCCCATCAGGGAAGCGAGAACCCGCTTACTCATTCGTCGGCTTCTCATCCGTGTACTCGTGTTGCACCCTCTCTGTGGGATACACGAGAAAGTAAAACTTGTTTGTGACGTTAAGTTAATAACTTTAAATTATTGAATAAATCAACGCATTTATCTATAGTTTAAATTTCCTTTTCGGTAAAAATTATTTTATACTATAAAATAAGTTTCCTTTGTGTAATTGATTATTAATAAGTTTTCTCTGTGTAATTGATTATTCATAAGTTTCCTTTGTGTAATTGGTTATTAATAAGTTTCATTTGTGTAATTGATTATTAATAAGTTTCCTTTGTGCAACTGATTATTAATAAATTTCCTTTGTGTAATTGATTATTAATAAATTTCCTTTGTGTAATTGATTATTAATAAGTTTCCTTTGTATAATTGTCAATTAATTCAGTTGGCCGCGATTTCTCGATGAATTATGGAAGCAAAAATTTCATTTACCGTTAATAAAATATTCCCATTCCCGCCGGGTGTCTTCTCATCATCTGACCACGTTTCACAATTACGAGGTCCGTCCGAAAATAGCCCTCGTGTTGCTTCAAAACGGAACGTTATTATAAAAATATAACGAAACTAAACTAACACATTTCTGCAGTAATAACGATTAACTTATTACAATTACTTATTAATACAAATTTTTACTATAATTTTATTATTCATTATAGCATAAGTGCACAATCGGAATCTGATTTTGTTAAATTAAACTTACCCACTGAAATTTGATAGACACACAGAGCCTGAGGGCCTATTTTAAAACTAGAAACGATGTTCACTATCACTTACTTTACTTCGGCTGTGATTACCTGATTGCTGTAATGGCTTTTGCCACTCGCATTCTGCGATAATCCCTACAATCAACTATGTTGGCATCAGTTCTTTATCTCTTTCAATACTTTTTATGCACCTAGGCAAAGCGCTCATTACAGCAGGGAGAAAATTCTCGCGCGAAACAATACGAGCCTGCGCCAGGCGGAAAGACGTTTGGTGTTGGCCATCTTCACAACTTATCAAATAAAAGAGCCAAGCCAATCTGACATCTCTGAGCATAAATGGCATCACTACATTTGGTGATTTGCACGCCTAAAATACATTAGCAATATTAATTAAGTAATGATTTTAAATTCGAAATATATAAATTTTTAAATTCCTATTTAAAAATTCTTATTCTTATCAAATTGAAAATTTTAAAGCAGTTAATCATTTGCATGTTGGCATCTCGGATAACACAATGAAACTCACTCAAATGCTTCTCTGTAATGAAACTTCATTAAAACTTGCTCTTGACACTTACTAGCAAAAAAGTTTTTAGTTTTACCACAGAATTATTAACGACTATTAACATATAATTAAAAGACGAAGATGGATTCAGTCTATCATTTTCTTAATTATCATTCGAGTTTTCTTAGTTGTTGCGGCTATTTTGTTCCTCGCTAAAAATTATTTCCTTTCACAGTTTGAGCTCTGATTAAACCTATGCACTCGTATGCCATGTCTTACTCGCCTTTCTGAATGGTTATAATTTCTGAACTACATTAATGCTATCTGAATAATTCTTATATTTCGGTAGTTATAAAATTGTGGTATAAGCTATCAGAATATCAGCTGTTCTAGTTCCTTGTATCTTATTGGCGGCAAGAACAATCGGATTGAGTTTAATTGGATAGTAGGGATGTCTTCTGGCATTTCTTCTGTCATACCAGAATTCCATATCTGACGAATGCAAAAAAAGAACATTCGTATTCAAGAACGATTATAGTGATTATCGTCTCGAGTATTGGTTATGTTGAACGTAAATAAATATATTTCGTTATAATTTCATCATTCATTACCACATTCAGCACTCCCAAATGGTGACCCTGGACTTTTTGAATACGTCTTTTTGATTGGCGCTCTTTTAACGAGACTTGTGCCAGATAAATATGAAGGGTTTTTCGTCTGTTAAGATGTCTGCTTTCAACGCTACTGATCCCTCTTTGTGGTTCAAGGTTAGGTTATATTAACGTCCCGTTTTGAAGCAACAAGAGGGCTATTTAGGGACGGACCTCGAATTTTGAACCGCGGTGAGATGACGAGAATGACACCTGAGCTGGCACATCCCTCTCCAAACTTCCGCGTCACACCATCGGGAGGGCGTTTGATCCCCTAAGTATGATTTAACGTGCAACATTCTCCATACATGGAGGATCGTCGGTAGAATTATGTTGCGAACCTGGAATCCTCCGACCTCGAACCAGAAACCTTACCACTAGGCCACTGCGACCTAACTCATTGAGCGAGGAATAATTTCAACTAATGAATTGTACAAAATTACAATATGACATATGATTTAGCGTGCAACAGGCCCCATACACGGCGGATCTTCGGTGGAATCGGGTTTCGAGCCTGCGACCCTCTGGTCCCGAGGTCGAGACCTTGCCACTAGGCCACCGTAACGCGGCCTCTTGTTTTCAAGATAGTGGAATCTACTTTCAAGTTAGCGGTTCCTGAGCCGATCACCGACGAAAGAACTAAATATAATTAATATGTATCTCATTTGTCTCCAGATGCGGCAATGGCAGTTCAAGATGTAATGCTTTCTCCAGGAAGCACAGATCCGTATTCTAAGTTAAAAGAGGCACTCATTGTAAAATGTGGCGAGAGTAAGAGTCAGGAAATTCAACAACTCCTAGCCAGTGAACAGCTGGGAGATAGAAAACCATCTGAATTATTTCGTGTGATGCAGCGACACTCACAATCGCACAACGTAGCCGATTCACTTCTTTTGCAATTGCTTTCACAGCAATTACATTCTAATGTGCAATCAATACTGGCTAATATTCAACCCCTTACAGCTCAAAAGGCTACAGAGGTAGCCGGTCGCATTTTACAGATAACGCCTGTACTGGTAAATGCTGTCTTAAAATCTTCCAATGCTAATTCGGATGTTTCTGGAGGAACAGAACTTCTTAAGGAATTAACATTTTTACGACAAGAGGTAAAAGAACTTCGGCGATAGAGAAGTCATTCTCGAAGTCGTTCTAATTCTCGCCCTAGAGGAAAGAAGTCTCCAGCCTAATTTTGTTGGTATCATAAAAATTTTCCTCTCATGCAAGAAAATGTGTTTGACCTTGTTCTTTCAGAAAAAATATAATCCGGCAGGAGTAGCGGCGACATCTGCCTTGCCTTCAACCTTCCGTCGCCATTTTGTTCGAGATCGGAAAACCAGTATATGTTTTCTCGTTGATATAGGTATTGTATAGCAAATGATTCGGAAACTCTTCATTCTTTTGCGCACCCGCCGGGCTGAGTTATTTTCATCAAAATAGGGGGAAAGTGAAGAAATTGAAGGGTGGTGTTTACATTTTACTGAGCGTGATCTAACAAAGAACTCCGGAAATGCGCTCATATGACTCATTGCCTGACACCCCTTTCCGGTGTAAAATCGTCCAAAAGTGGTAGTATCGGAATCCTTAGTAGTAATTGTTCAATCCTTTCTGCCAACAAACCTCAAAATCAATCTACTCCAGTGCAAACCTTGTAGCGGCAAATGGTTCACCAATTCAGGCAAAAATTAATGTCATTAGATCTTGGTTTAAGAAGAAAACTTGTTTTTTTCTCATTTTTTATTTGTAGTGTGTCTAATGTTATTATCGGTGCAGATTTCTTACATTATTTTAACATAAAACCACAGAATTGTAAAAATTTGATGTCTAAATTTTGGGGATTAAATTACTCAATATTTTTTCATCTTAATTAAAGTGAGCCCTTACACCCACACGTGGAGATAGTTAGATATCTAATTATTTTTTCTGAGTAGAAAAAAATTGCACTGTTTACCTTCTAGTTAATCAAAAGGCACCATCAGTTATATACCAGATGTTAAGAGAATAATTTATCTTATCTGCCTACAACACAAAATAATACTACGATTTTGCATGATATTAAAGTGCTCCCTTGTACTTTGAAAGGTCTTACAGACATTAGGGCAAACGCATATGATTTGTCAACCACTGCTGCGACAAAAATATTATGTTTGTCTATCGTATTTCCACATAAAATATTAATAAACCTTTTTGTAAATAAATTATATTTTAATATGAAACTCTTCAGAATATATGCAAGAATTCCTTTGTAAGAACTTACTAACGAAATTTACTCCGAAAATTCGAGAATTATACGTCAAGTCGACATTTTCTTTCAGTTTTGCATTGTAAAATTAACGAAGTTTCCGTCAGTTTCTATTGAAATCTGTACATTCCATACAAAGCAAAATCTTTTGAATTATTCATTCAGATACTTTCTAATATTAATCAGCATCTTGAAGATTCAAAATGAATGTAAAATTACTTTCATATTTACTTTTTATTTTCCTTAAAATGCTATATACGTCACCTTCTCCAGGAATATATTTCTTAAGAACTTCAATTAAAAGGGAAAATTCAAAAATTTATTATAAAGAAATATCGGTAATTAAATTATTTTAAGAAGCTAGCTTATCATTGTTGAAGATGGAGGAAAGCTATGCAACTGCATTTAAAATATATAAATGACATTTGAAATTATTTTCGAAATTTATAAATACCGCCTTGAGATATTTCAAAAGAGCATTCTAAATGAACATTTTAAGTTCTCTTTGCAGTCTGATTGTATTAAATAAATTTTTATTTGGAAGACAACAAATTATTCAGAATATCGCAATAAACCGCTTGCATTTACTAGTACGACTTTCGGCTTACAGTTCCATTTCTTAGAAATCTTATTCTTTTGAATTATTATCAAAATGAAATCAATAAATTCAAACACAAGCATAATTGCTTTTCGTTGAATTTAAGTTCGTTTCAACATAAATACTTCCGTTTCACGGTGATAAAATTAAGAAACATAAGTTAATGCAAGGAAATGGATAAAATGTAATTGTAATGGTATCCAAAATACGTATTTTAAAGATAATACGTATTATGCTTTCTGCTTTATTAGACGACTGGAAGTACCCGCGCGGCGTTGCCCGTGGCATCATGAATGTGAACGAAATGAAAATTAAAAAGCTCACAATGACATAAAGTCTTCGATACCTCTTTAAAGCATTGTTATCTTTGCCTAGTCCTTACCCACGAAAATACGACAGCTATTTCCATTTAATAAAATAATAAGGCACTGGCAAGTGTTGGCGTCAAGGGGCAAAAAGCATTAAAGATTACATTAAAATTTAAATGTGTTTTATGTTTTGATTCTGAAAACTTGAGATATTTTCTATATTATTTATCATTGTCATTAATTTACTTTGACATTACTTAATTTTAGTATAACGAAGTGAAATTCAATTTTTAAAAGCTCATACTTTTACATCTTCACTATATTCATGCTTTGAGATACAGTACGCATAATGTTTATGTTTGATAAAAAATAAAATAATATCTGTAAAATATGCTTTATTTCAGTATTGGCATTTCGTTATTTCAGTATTTGAAGTCCAAATAAAATGATTATACATATTAAATGTAAGAAAAATATTTTATTGCGAAGTGATTCCTTAACTATATTCCCACCCACCCCCAATAATACTGCCCAGGTCACCACTGCTTAATTTACGACTAAACCACTGCATCCAACGAAATTATTCAAATTATTCCTATCGAAACGTACTAAAAAGTAAGCAGGGACTAAATTACGGCTGACGTCATTAATCATTTCCACGCTCTCATTATATTTTTTTTCCCGAAAGATGGCGGAGATGTAGTCGGTTTAATGGTTCTTCATTCGAAAAAAATCTTGACACCATCAAGAAAAAAATTATTACAAATAAACGGACAAAGGTATTTCAATCGTTCTTTTTTAAATCAGGGAGAAATGTTCCATTTATTACCTCAAAATTTTTTAAAAAGATAGTGAAATTAGAACATCCGATGGAGTAGTTTGATTTTCAATTCTTAAAATTTAACGCAAAAGCTGACAATTTAAAAAAAATTACGTTAGACTTTCAAAACAAACGTCATTAAAACGATAATTGTTTCCTCTTGTCCGATGGTGCATCGATTGTTTTTCTCAGATTATTATTTCTCATGGATCGGCCAAAAACGTGCGAAAAATAACCACAAACAACACAAAACATTAAGTAAATCTTTTCTAAAACAAATTATAAAAATCGGGCTGTGAGGTGCATTGAAAAACCATTACGACTACCTGTGTGCCAAATTTCATAGCTGTAAGTGCGATAGTTCGTCTGGACATCGCACTCACACAAACATTTCTTTTTATAAGTATAGAATCAGATATTCAAATAGAAGTGGACCGAAAAATTTTAAACGTTATTTTAAGTTGCTATAAGAAGAAAAGTAATAATAACAAAAGAGGAAATAAGAGCAATAAAATTGAATTATGTGTTCTGGTTGCGCATATGACTAGAGTAAGAGTAAGAGTAAGTATGACTAGCATAAGAGTTATCAACATTGGCTAAAGTGTAGCGTTTGTTGCCAAATCTTCAAACTTTTGAACATGTTTTTATCTGTTTGTTATATTTTCATTCATTTAATATTGAATTTCATAAGAATGATTTTAAAAATATCGGAATCGTTCAAGGTCTTCCGGTCACACTTTCTTCCCAAATTTCACAAGAATATATGAAACTGTCTTTTTTAAATAGATTTTTACTGCCTAAATATTAAACTTTATTAGAGATGCCTATTTTTCTCCTGCTTATAAATCGTCAGAAATTTTAATCTTAATATTAGGTTTATTTTTTCATTAAAATATGTGAGTCTAACCTAAAACAATTCCAATTCATGTTACTGTCGGAAATTGTCTGTAAAGATTATTGAAATGGAATACTGATCTTAAACTGATCGAATACTAATTTTTAAAGTTTACAGTGGCCATTTCAATCAAATATTTAAAATTATATCTTACTAGCAGTACGCGCACGGCGTTGCCCGTGGAATCGGGATTTCAACAAAATGAAAAAAAAAAAACCGCCCACAATGACATGAAAAAGTTTTGAAAACAAAATTAAAACAAAAGATACACATTATTGATTTTCCCGCTTATTTTTTTCGCGATAATGGCATTTTATTTGTAGAGAAGTTTATCCGAAACAAAATTAAAAAATTGCAACGTGAAAATTATTATACTGCAAGCAAAATATGCGAGATGAATAAATACGTGAAGATGCTGCCGAAAATAATAATCAGTCGCCCAATTCAAGGTTACGACGTTACCTCCTCTTCAACCAATCAAATAGCCAGCTGCGTTCCTACAAAGTGCCGTAGGAGAAAGCTCGCTCGATAAAATTAACTTTCATCTGCCCAGGAAAAAATTAATTGAAGAAAACGGGATAAGATATTTTAACCGTCCTTGTTTTAAATCCGACAGAACCGTTCTAGTTATAAGCTGAAAAAATTTGAAAATAATAGTGTTATTTGAAAGTCGGATGCAACAAATTTAAAAACATAAATAACATTTCGATTCCAAAACTGGCTATTTTTTTAAATTTTTTCAAAATTCAGTAAATTACGTTAGAAATTCAAAACTAACTTCATTAGAACGGAAATTGTGTGTGTTTTCCGATGCTGTATCTATTATATTCGTACAGTTATCCGAAACCATACTATTGAGAAATTAGTGCGAAAAATCACCCAAAACAACACAAAACATTAAATAAAAAATTGTCTAGATTAAATTTTAAAATTTCGGCTTCGAGGCGCATTGAGTCACCATTACGACTACCTGTGTGCCAAATTTCATGGCTGTAAGTGCGATAGATTCGACTGGACATCGCACGCGCACACACACACAAACATTGCCTTTTATAAGTATAGAAGAAAAATGTTGGCGCATGCGTGCCACTTGCAAAGGGAATGGGATGTTGCGCATGCGCACAACAGGTAAGTTACGCTCGTGTATTTGGCAGAAATGAGTTAGCTGTAATTATATTGACGTGGGTAAGGAACTCTCAATTGAAACCCACAAATTAAGTATTAAAAAAGATAAAAAGTATTCCGTGCACTGTAAATATTGTAAAAAGAGTGTTGTGTTTTGTTTGTGTGATGTAAAATAAAATATAAAAAGAAACGGCGCCGGATGGTCCGTCATTAACTAATTACATAACGAAAGTTAAAACAAAAAACAACAAGCTACAATTCTAAGATTATTATAACAAAAGCTACTGAAAACTGCTATCCCTTTTGTGCCTTTTTAATTTATTCGCTGAAAGAAAAGTCTGAATTATACCTTTTTTCTTGATTCTGAAAATCGAATTTTCGGCGTCTGGCATTGTAGCATCAAATATGTTGTTATTTGATCGCCGCAGTTTAAAATAATGTCAATGGATGATAATAGTCTGAGTTTAAGCAATACCAGTATGAATGTTCCGAATATGAATTCTGTGCCATGTTATATTCTTAGAATCACTGAGATGCAAGAATAAATAGAAGTTGAAAGTTATCGGATAATGCATATAATGTTTCATCTCATCATATTCTTTCACCGAGTAAAAATATTTCATTTTAGTAATATATTCTTCAACTGAAATTATCCAACTGAAAATTCAAACCATATCTCTATCCACCAATTCAATTTGCGTCATTGAATATTTATTTACATTTCACATGTAATTCAAGGAATGAGAGTGGATGCTGATTCGAAGGTTTCTCTTTTATATCATTTTTAAGGCAGAAAGTTTAATATGCATGCATACGAAAAATGTATGAAAAAAGAGTAATCTTGCGTAGTAGTCTGACGAGATAAGTATCGTGGAGTTTAGATTTTGAATTTATTTTTATTTAGAATTAATCGATTGTTTACAATTTTACTACTCTATATCCAAATCTATATACTACACACTCCTTTACAATATAATCATTTATGTAATTAACACTTCCTCAAATTTCAGCATATGCATATCCAAATTAAGATTCTAGAAATCCTTTAATAGATTTAAGAGCCTTTAACATTACTAAAACAAAACATTACTAAAACACTAACATAAACATTACTAATCAGATCTTTAGATTAAGTAATTTAAGAATTTCAATTAGAATTTTACACCTCAAAAATTAGAAGTTTCAATAGTTTAGAATGTCACTACACCTGTTTCTTATCATAACTCAAAATTCATTTCTTACTAGCCTCAAGATGAATATTCACACATATCAGCAATCTTTGAATCTCATAACTTTAATTTCAATTAATATCAAACAGATTCACAAACAACCAACTCATATCTCCACTTAATGAAACTCTTAGCAACAGGCAATAGATGCATTCTCTACTTAACTTCTATTTCAAATATCCTTTAAATAAGATCCATAATTAAAATCAATATAGCTTCGAAAGTGATTAACTATATGCGTTGTGCATTTTTTTGAAGAATCAATATCCGCAATAACCCTAAAATCTCATTTCTTACACAGTGATTAAGTATTTGACAAGGAAAACAAAGCCAAATTTCTTAAACTAACACATTTATTAAACAATCATATGATACTTCAAATTATAAATCATTGATAAAACAAAAGAATACTCAAATGCTGTGTCATCAATATCATAACTTAATAACACAATATCAACATAAGGGTCGACCCTTTCTCAAACAGATTTTTAATTAAATGTTCATTAATAATTCCAAATTTTACCCTAACTGCCTATTCAATTACTAAAATATTAAATTTTATCATTTTTAGGATTATATGAGTGGCCATTTCTAATTTTAAAATTAAATTAATATTCAAGATTATTACAAATATTTTCCTCATAAAATGTTAATGTATTACTCAGTCAATATATAAAATTTAATTAAACACTCATAACCTTTCTCATTATACTGGTGAATTATTCATATGCTATGGATGTAACTTCACTTTTAAACAACATATATTGATTAATACACATTTACTGATGTCAAATCACTCCACAAAAACATTCCTGTAAATAACTTATATATTCTATATTCGAAACTGATGAAACATTTATGGATCTGCTTACACATTCAAAATAATCATAAAATATCAAAAATTGCATGAAGCACAATGATTTCAGCATTCTAAAAACCTTTTAATTCATACTACATTATTATACTTTTCTAACATGATTATTTTATTTTAAATTTGTCATTTTTATCCTCATCATGATTCTTAATTTTCTTTAATAATTTTGTTATCTAAGATCATACATTACAATGGGTTCAATATAAATGCCTGTTGTCTAAAATTTTACATTGCATTTCTTATAAATTTATTTTATTTGATATTTAAACTCATTCATTGTATTTCTTACAAATTAAATCATTCAGTATTAAAACTAAGAATTTCGACCTCCCTTTTAATCCCTATACCTTTTTAATTCAAGAAAGAAAATTTTAAGCACGTATCTTTTTTTTATGTAGACGGCTGGTGGTCCATGGCTATCTGGTTCCTTCTCGATTGCATAACTTTAAGACGAATTTCCCTTATAAAAGTTCGTTGCATTTGACAAGCTTAGGCATCTTGTTGTCGGTGAGCGCTGAGCAATGTCTGTTGGATGTTTCCTTTTCTTTTTTAACAACAAAAGTTCGTTTCACTCTGGGCGAGACCGGAACGTTCCACGGAGCAAAAGTTTATGAAGACGCTGTTAGTGTTACCCTGGGCTCAAACATTACGTATTTGTTAGGCATCTTGTAGTCGGTGAGCGCTTAGCATTGTTTGTTGATGCAAATTCCCCTCACAGCATGGTTGGATCTTCAAAAAATATAGTCCACGCAGCTTGAATCATAGCTGTGGTACACCCTGCCTTGCCTCTCCTCCGCCGCGTGTTAGGCCCATCGATCGAACATAAGCCGATGATTCTCTATCGAGTTCGGATCAACGCTTCTTTCCTTTTCATTTTCACCAAATCATATCTCCCCATTTCCAAAATTTTCAAGTCTCCTATTTTCAGTCAAAATCGAGAGAGAGTTTCTGCGTGTCCTCTAAATCCCAAACACCCCTTTTTAAATTTCTCCTGGTGATGGCCTTTACGCCAAAATAGCCAACTTATTAAGTTATCATTGGTTAAAGGCAACCCCTTAGATTAATTCACGCCCCCAGAGCCCTTCTGTCCAATCCCGGCTAATTCCAGAGCATCTTCTAGCAATATCCCACGTGGGTCTCTGAACTTCTTTCAGCGAAAAGGGATTATGGACGTGTTGACAGTTACTAAACAGAAACACCCGTGCGAATCGCACCCAGGTCAAAGGTGAAGAAATACAAATCGTTCGCTCCACTGCAAATGGAGTAATAACTTCTAGAATGGAATTTTACAAGAGAAGTCTTGTCATGGAAGTGGCAATAATTTTTGTCGGAAATGCCTAGAAATTTCGGAAATTGAGCCAAAACAGGGTCAAAGGTTTCTTAACTACTGAAGCCAGCTGCAGAAATGCGTGTGAATCAGAATTTTACCGACAATTTTAAAAAGGACACCCACGAATTACATCCACGGGCTGCTTTTAAAAGTGGAGAGGGAACATTTTTGCTTAGGTTTTTTTTGTTTACAAGAATGTAACGAATTGAGAATTCTCAGGCTTTTCTTCGCAGGCGGTGAATGCTTAGCTTAATGCGAGAACGTCTATTTTTCCTGTAAAGGTTCAATGAACTCTTGCTCAAACTGAGATTTTACTTACACGAAATTAAAATATTCCTTAACAGTAAATTCTTAATTCTTCATTTATTTAGTTGATTATCAAAAGAAAAAGATAAACGATTTTTGAGGGATGAAAATAAAATGTGAGAAGAATAATTGAATAAAATATAAAAAGAATAATCAATGAATTTACATAACACCATGGCTGTGTATCAGACCCTTATCATTGCTGTAATTAATCAAGGGATACAATAATCGACTTAAAGAATAAAATAAAAATAAATAATAGTTAATTAATTCATCATATTATACACGGCTGTGTAGTTAATTAATTTACGACACACAATCTTCTAGAATTCCAACAGTTATTAGAAATTCATAAATAAAATATTCCAATTAAGCTTTACATAATTTAATTAAATGCCAACCTTTTTAGCATCTAACAAATAAATATTTCAATTGAATTTTTAGTGATTTAACTAAACTTTACAATAAATACAGTTTAATTTTCACTCCTTTTTAGAATTCAACAATTAAATATTCTAATTGACTTTTAGTAATTTAACTAAACTTTACAACATAAGTCGTAGTAAAAATATTCCGCTTCAAAACACGAAATTAAAACCTTTCATCAAGTGATATGGTATACGAAACTTGAAGCAAAGTAAAGCTCAAAGGATTTGAAAAATGAAAAATAAAAATAGCAAAATATTGGTTAGGTTCATTTTATTTCTGTTTCCTATATTTTTATAAAGTGAAGAAGATTTTCATATGATATCAACGAAAATGAATAAAACAAAAAGTAAAAAGATTTGTGTTGTTTTTACTTTAAGCAGGGTTTCCAATTTTACTCTATCATTTAAGATAATATTTAAGAATAAGTTTTTCTCGATAATGCATCATATATATCGAAAAGTAAACATTTTAAAACATTTTTACTTCACTTGATTTGTTTCATGTTTGTAAAAAAAATTTTTTGTTATCTATTTTTCTGATGGATTTCTATGGACAAGAGTTCTGAAATTGTTTGCATTGTCTGCTGCAGAGGACAATATATTATTTTAATATTTTCAGAACTTATTTAAGAATTAATAGATTTATTTGATTAAATTTCAATTCAATATGAGTGGTGCCGCTTATTAGTGAATATATGAAAAAATTATTTCTAGAGGCCTCAATATTTATAATAAAAAAGACTAAAAATTAGGAAATAATTACATTTAAAAGAATCTACTTTTTAGTATGCTAATAAAAGTGTTTTCAAAAACTCTTTTTAATCTGAAATCACTGTGTTAACTTCAGAAATTGAATAAATGCTTTCTTTCCTTTACGTCATTTATTATGCCTTAGTGAATTACAAACATCTTTAGTTATTTTTATGCATAAAACTGCAAATTCTTTAGTATTTTTACCTATTCATGATTCTTTTCTTAAAAAAAATATAGATAAAACAACAAATTTCTGTAGACAAGTCAACTGACTCCATTTTCCCGTAAATGTTTCAAAAAGTTTCTATTAAACAACTAACAAGATCGAGCGCAGAGTTTTCTTTATGAGGGCATTTATATCAAGTTTATCACATTTCGAACTAACGAATTTGACCCGGGTATCTTGTTTAAAAATTGTCGGAATCTTTGTCTAACAGAAGGCCTGAAATGCTACTGATGTAAACACACGCACACATACACTGACATTAACACCACTGTATACCCCCGAGCTCGGAACCCTGTCAGTTGAATGGTACATGTGGAAGGAAGTGCATACCGTGCTACTGAAGGGAGATATGATTGACCTCACATCTGCCCTTGCTGCCGTTAAGTCTTAAGCTTCTACCACACGGACGTGCTCTGATATCCTGAGCATGAGCACAATGCCACTCAGCAGAAAAGTTAGTAGCACGTGACGCATTGAGGCAACCGGTCAGACAGTATTTCGGTATCGGGAAGGCGAACTACGTCACCGTCAAAGTCACACTCGATTGGTTTGAATTTCCGCTGCTGACGATTTTTTGTCAGCATCGTGTGCATTTTCAAGCTGGTTTAATACATTCCACGATTTCAGTCATCTCGTCCGACCGGTCACGTGCTACAAACTTTTTTGCTGAGTGGCATTGTGCTCACGCTCAAGATAACAACGCACGATAGCTGTCCGTGTGATAGCAACTTTACTAACCCCCGCGCAGAGTGTCCATTTGACACAGAACAAAGGGGCTATCTTGGATGAGTGCAGCTCAACACATACTGGACTTAAAGGATATCAGAGGGATTTATAGGGCCAAAGGGCATAATTGAATGTTGATAAGATACTTGAATAATAACTAGTTATGTTATGAGAAACAACATAGTGAACTACAACACAACAAAACACTTGATATGAAAGTGACAATAAAAAATTGGTAGCTTAACATTGGGAAGGATATTAGACAAATAACACAACTTATCCGATTTGGTTGAAAAGACGATTTTCGAAGAAAAATTCAATTTTTTTTATGATCCAAAAATAAAGCCACAACTTTTAAGATTCTAAAACAGTCTTTGTTTTTATTCTTATTCTTTGAATATTTTATTCCTTGATATTTATTTGAACTAATGTGTTATTATACTTTTTAAATACGTTTTCTGAAAAATGAAAATTTCACTAAAATTAATCCACGGGAAAGGTGATATCTCCAAAACAATTCATTAAAATTAATTAAAATTTCGTATACATATGTCAAAAACCTTTGAGGGTGTAATAGACCGCAGATTTTTTGATAGCTTTATTTAGTCATGTTTTACAGTCTTTTTCAGTTCGAAAAACAGGATAATTTTGGCGAAAAAGCAATGACGCTAACCTTGAATGTTCATAAAAAATTTATTTATTAAAATAAATGTTATCTTGCGGTCTATTCATTCTAGATTGTTTGAGAAGTACGCATGAGAAATTAAAATTAAAGATGTACCATATTGTTCTTGAAAAAATAATTATTTTCAAAATCTACTGATGTTATATTGTAACTATTTAAGCCTATTTTTGTTATTTAACTCTCTAGGTCTTTTCTGTGCATTCTTTTTGAAAATGTTTTCTTCGAACCTAGTAGGGTAGCGTAATAACAACACTTTTTAAAGAATCATACCCGATTTTATTTTTTATTCCTATACATTTTTTATTCCTATAACTAAAACAATATTTAGTCACTTGTTCGTTGTTTCGTGATCTATGGCTATTTTTGTCAGAGGAAAGCCACTCTAATTAGCCCAAAATTTGCTGATAATGAAAAGCTGCATTTTTGTCTTCAATAAAAACATGCGTTCTACAATGTGTAGTGATATAGTATCACTATTATTTCTGGAAAAATAGTATATAATAATTACGTGGTTTTATATTATGGTTTCTTGTGAAATACTCTAAGAGAGGGATTATTTGCTACCCTCTGATCACTAAGTTAATTCTTTAAGGATCATTTCCTTCTAGTAAAGATATATTAAAATATTTTTGAGATTGATTTAAAATGATATATTCATTTAGATTAGTTTTTAAAATTAATCTGATTACTCAATAATTAATTAACAAAACAATTCGTTATATTTTCAGATAAGATACTGAAACGTAACGGTTTTTGTTTCATCATTAAAACTGAAGAGAACTTTCGCCTATCTTTTTTTCAGCGTTAGGTGTTGCCGCATTACTAGTTGAAAATAATAATAATTAATTGATAATTAATTTGATTACTAAAACCGCATTATGTGTTCAAAGTGTTTATTAATATTTTTGTGGTTTCTGTAGTTTTTAAGACATAGCAGCTGTAGGAATAAATGGTAAAATAGCTTGTTATAGACATTTAAAAATTGATTAATTTGGCGGTAAGTATACTCCCTCCGTTCTTGGAAAGTGTTAATCAATCATTCGTAATCAATAAGTCAGCTGGCGTGATAGAAAGTGGGAACTAAGTTATTGACTTCATGTATCGTTCAGGTCAAATCCATTTACCTATATATGCTCTATATGAGAGTCTAATAAGAACACATTCACTTGATGACGACTATATCAGGGTCTGACTCTCAATATAACATGAGTTTTCTTTGTCTGCTTGAAAATTTGCTTCCTTTTAGGGTTTTGTGTGGATTTTATTCCTGGTATTGCCACATGTTTTTTTAGAAGTGTGATGAAATTCATGTGGCCATTTAAAAATTGATTAATTTAGTGGTAAGTATACTTCCTCCGTTCTTAGAAAGCGTTAATCCATCATTTATAATCAATAAGTCACCTGGCGTGAGAGAAAGTAGGAACTAAGTTATTGACTTCATGCATCCTTCCTGTCAACTCCATTTACCTATATATGCTCCATATGCGAGTCTAATAAGAACTCATTCACGTGATGACGACTATTTCAGGGTCTGACTCTCAATATAACATGAGTTTTCTTTCTCTGCTTGAACATTTGCTTTCTTGCAGGGTTTTGTATATATTGTACTGCTGGAATTGCCACATGTTTGTCTGAGAAGTGTGATGAAATTCATGTGGATGGTAGGAGATTTGTGCATTCCATAACATTTTTGATAAAGAAGTTCGGAGACAAATGAGCAATAATCAGAATAGCAACCAGAATGTGTTCGAAAAATAAAAAAGTCGATTGAAATGGAAGTCAAACTGGAGTTCACTTTAGGGATTGCGATTGATTCTTCCTTTGTTTGCTGCTGTCAGGTTTCATTATATTAGTGTTAATTAGGGCACATCGAATTGGATTTCTTGCTACATATATGTGTTATTGTTTATCTGTAAGTATTTCTGAAGTTTTGAGATATATGTTTAATCGCTATGCTTTTTTATAAGAAATACTAAGAATAAGATAATTTACAATAGCTTTGAAAAGAAGAACCATTTAATGTTCAGAGGAGAAAGCTTTTAAGAAGCGCCTTCTTTTTGCTTTCGACTGCATTCTATACTTCAAATTAACTATTTTTGAACATGCCAAAATCAATTTCAAGCAACGAAAAGCAGAAGCTCAAAATCTCTCTCACCAAACAATAAAAATGGCAACAAAATCGCAATACCTACATTTCGTTCCCATCTTGTTTACCTATCACGCTATAACATATGAAGTGATGATATATATTGTTATAAGTCAAGTTAGTATCATGTTTTAGATCCAAAAACGCGCCAGCAGGCGGAGAAACTTACCCTCAAAATCGATTACCTAGCAAACTGTAACTGCAACGCGAAGTTTAAAAAACATATCGAACCTATTATTTATTCTATATCTCAAGAGCCAACAGAATAAAATAAGCCCGAATTTTCAAAGGCGAAGAATTTTCACTGATAAGCGAAAACACTTTCGCAGGCACACTTTTTACACGTCCTGCGATGGTAAAAGAAATGATTATCTTGGGAGAGAGAAAGATGTTTGGCATTAACTTGAGCGGAAAGATTATTGGTCCACATTTTTGCCGATTCTTTGTTCTCTTTTTCCCGCGCTTTTCGGAGCAGATGGTTCTGCACTTCGTTCTTTACCAAACATCGATTGATAGCGGAGGCCTTTTCTTCGATGAAAATTTCTTCGCTGGAGTAGGTAATTCAAAAGGCGGGAGTTTATTTCCATGTCTTCCATTCGTGTTCCTTCTCGAAGAGTTTGATTTGCTGTTGAAACAAGGGGGGAGGAAAGAGGGGGAAGCTGAAGTCGATCTAGAAATTTAGTCGAAGAATCACTTTGAAGCACAGATGAATAAGGCATTTAAAGAAGACTTTCGAGAAACTGCGTTTTGGATTTTGTGTATTGACAGAGAGAGAGAAAATGAAAAAGGATGGATGGTGAAAACTGTTTAACGGTGGAAGTCATACGCTCGTATTTATGGATGCTAGTTAAGTTATTTGTGGAAAGCAATTTCAACTAAGGTTGAGTACATACATTATAATTTATCTTTCAATTATAAGCTTGATGTTCTGAAAGAGAATTTAGAACTATAGACGTATATCCTTCTTCGTCTTCCCTTCTCCGTAAAGTAATTGAATTTAAAAACAAGTTGCGTACCTTTTTTATAATAAACTGCTTCCTTGATTTTACGGTTTCAGACCAGACACCAAAATGAATTCTTGTCCTTCGCTTTATACAACGTATTCCCTTATTACGATTATAGGTTTGGAAGTAACAGGAAGCAAATATAGGGAAATATATCATGGAATATTTTGCTGAATGTTCATCTATAGATGACAGTTTAAAGTTGAAGCCTCTGAATTTTAATTCAGTAACTTACTAATAACGATTCATGTCTCTATGAGTAATTTGCCCTGTTTACCTAAAAATTTTACATTGCGGGAACATTCTAACAACTCCCAGTAAAAACACAGTTATGTGACTAGGCCCACTATCTTAACGAAATTGAAGATCATATTGCTATAAGCGGAACCCTGCGCTGCCATTTGTTGGTGTTCTAAAGAGCTAGATGTGGACCTACTGTTGTTTGAACTATCTTAATATATTCTCAAGTATATGAACACTTTAAATTTTCTTATCCTTTCTGTTGATTTACTGTTGAATTTAAAAAATGGCAGTTTAAGAAAAATCTTTGAAGATATACATATGAATCTGGGGATACGTCAGCTAATATTAATGTGGGAAGTTTCTATATTACGATTTATTTGAGATGATTAATTCTGTAAAATCATCTCAAACAAACTATCATTGATATTGCATTTCATATTTTTTGGAATTAATGATCTAAACCTTTCAAAATTTAGCAAAATTCTGCTAAAAATACAAGGACTTTGGATAAAAAAGAAATAGTTTTAGTTGGGAAATCTGCTGCATGAGATAAAAACATCATAAATATTATAAGATGATCGTGAAATTTAAATTTTTTTGAAAAATGCCTGGAGCAAAAATTTCATTATAATATCCAAAATGTTCTCTGAAATATCTTCATTAATTAATTATCTTAATGTTTATATATATGAAGGATCTTTCTGTGTTTAATTAAATGCTGCATCTTCGGAAGTTAATCATACATAGATACTGAAATTTTACGAGGACAAATGATGTACAAAAAGATTTAACGAAAATCATTATCATAGTATAAAATTGAAAATTTTTACACAATAATTTCAATACATTAAATTTGCAAACTATTAAAATGATATCAGAAATATAATAACTTGATTTAAAAGTAAATTCATCTATTCAGAACATTGACTATTTCAACAAAGATCGTCATTTTAGAAAAATAATATAATTCAGTTGGACTAGAGGTATAGAAGTTGAAGATATTACTATTAAAAAGCTCCAAATAAGAAAGTTTACCTTAGAGCATCATACAATAATTTCATGATTATTTTTTAAATAAAATGATTTATCTCACTCTATTTTGTTTGAAAGAAACTTCCCAATTCTATTTCAAATTTTTAAAGATAGAATAAATGTGCAAAATAATTTAGAAAATTCTTCCAAAAACATTGAATACATATTGAGCGAAGTGATGTGATTGTGTTTTAAAGGATTAAGCAATATTTTCACTGAATGATAATATTCTTTACATACATGTCTCATTTTATTTAGAAAACAAATGCTATAAATTATGCTGATAGTTATAACAATATGAATTTCAATTTTACTAAGTAATCATGTGATTTATCAATCATAACTTTAAATCCAAAAATTTTAAACTGATTTTTTTACGGAAGAAAACAATGTTTTCTAAGCGATCACTATTTATCAACGCATTATTCATGAACACTACATTTTATAATGAACATAATATTAATTACCCTTTTATTTTTTGTATATTATATTAATGTGTTCTGCCCCTACAAGAAAACATTGTAAAATTCACACCAATTTGTCTTTCATGGACAGTTTTCAAAATATAAAAAAATATTATTCTTAGATTTTATTTTTACAAAGTTCTTACTTTTATTTATGTCTTCTTTCATAAATAGTTCTACGTAAGTATTTCAAATTGCGGGAGTCGTTTATGGGTTTAGCAAACAGTCCAAATTATTATAACAGTTATTTATTTTACACATAGACTATTTACACAAATAATTCCAGAAACGGTACAGACATAAAGAAGAGTATTTTTCATGGGACGCAACACGTTCCATGGCTTGATCTCAACTGCCGTTAAAAAGCATCAGAGGGCGCTGTCTCAGACGTCAGTCACAGTCAGTTATTGTTTAGCAACGGATTCGGAAACCCTCTGTGCTTTTGCGCATGCGCCAGGCGGGGTTATTTTCATCAAAATAGGAGCAAGACATTTTGCTGAGCGTGATCTAACAAAGAACTCCGGAAATGCGCTCATACGACTCGTTGCCTGACACCCCTGTCCGGTGTAAAATCGTTCAAAAGTGGTAGTCTCGGAATTCGTTGCTGAACAGTATGGGGATGCTGCCTGTGCTGTCAGTCATAGCCAGTTATGGATAACGTTACAAGAGCGTCAGCAAAATGATATTTCAAATAAAATAATTTGCTTTTGAAATACACATTTCATTACTTTCCTCCCCTTACTAGAATATTAATTTAAGGTCGGAACAAAAATTTTAGCAACATAATAATAATATTTACATATGAAACTGCTATAATTAAGCTCTAAATATATTTTTAGTGGTACTATCATTGCAAATTTAGTAAACAGTAAAACTACGTTCCGTAGAAATACAACAAAGTGAAGCACAGAAACAAAATGGCGGAATCTGGCTTTGTACTTTCTCAAGACTCACACAAACCAGAGATCCAAACAGGAGATTTTTCTGTTAAGGGCTTGACATAAGTCTAAAAGTTAAGATCCTTATGTGACCCGAAAAATCCTGAAGTGGAAGAGCAAATAAAAAACATGCAAAAGATTTAAAAAAATAAGGAGTAAAATCTCAAACAAACAAAAGAAGAAGACATTTTCAACCCTACCTTGCATCCTACTACATATCCATAGAAATGCTTTACAATATTTTTCTCAGTCTATAATCGAACCCATTTTAATTTAAAATACAAAACATCTTATATAAAAGCAAAAATGAAGATAAATTATAATAATATACGCTGAAATATCCTGTAATGAATTTTTTATACCAAATACCAAGATAATATTAACTCAGACTAGAATCCTTGCATGAATTACAGCTTTCAGCAGCCTGATAAGTAGGAAAACAACATGCTCGTTAAACTAAAAAGAGCAAAAAATTGCACTAACGTAAAATTAAATTACTCCGCTTTCGTGAGATAAACTTAAAAACACTTATTAAATCCCACAATCCAATTTTGTTGCTCTTTTGCAGCTGAAAGGAGAAAATTTTACACTCAGAATGAAGTGTCAAGTTGGCTGTGATTAATGCAGAAAACGCATAAAAAACGTGTATTTAATCACAATTTAATGAGGTAATTTACATATCCTTTTACTTTGGACGGGCAAAAACAAAATCATTTTTTACAGAGTAACAGATTGCATTCCAGCAATCAAATAAAATAAAAATCCGTTTTTTCCCCTGGATATTCATAGATTCACAAAAAACGTTTTCCATCTATTTTTTAATACATTTATTTATCAAGAATCATTATAATTTTGCAATTTTCTAAGAATACATTTATAAGATTTTCATTATTGATTAAAATTATATATCCGGATGACATATTTGTTTGTCAATTTTATTCAGTATTCTTTCATTTAAATTCCTAAATTTTTTCCTAGTGGATGGAACTTAAACAGATATGTGTTTTCAGCTTCAGTTATAGTTTTGTTTATTTTCTTGGATTTGATCATTATTTTTAGTTGTTCTGGAGTTAAAGCAAATTTCTTCTTATATGCCAAAGGTCACGTCGGTAAATAGATATGATTTTTGACTTTTTCAAGAAATATTCCTTTTATTTTCTTACTACTCATATTGCTGAACATTGCATTTAATATTTTAACCCTTAAATGCCCAGTGTTGCTTTTAGGCAGCATACCTAATTTCCTTCTAAAATCTAGAGAAAAGACTGAAGCTCTAATGCCTGTTGTTGCCAGTAGGATACATATAGAAAATTTTATTAAATAAAAATTTTGATTGGCAGGTCACAAAGGGACAAGACAAGTTCACAAGAAAGAATTAAAAACACGTGTTTATGAATATGAAACGAATAAGCTGCAGACTAAATTTCGCAAGCATCTGCCAAGATTTAAGTTTTGGAATGAAATGTGACTTTTAACCCCTAAGTCTCGCGCCCGTCATATTGAAATGCATCGAATTATCGCATTTTTAGGCTCATAAACTAAAATTTAATCGTTAATTAGCTTTATAATTTGACACAAAAATTACGTAGAATCCATGAGCATCTCAAGTATTCTATGCCTTCTTAGATGATTGGAAACGACAGCCCCTTTCCAAGACAGGAGGGGCCATCTTATTAGATAACAAAAAAAGGGCGATCCTTAAGGGGTTAACGGCACAAAATCCGGTCTCATCTATGCTGCGCCAAACACAAGTTCAACAACTACAAATAAAACAGAAAACCACTTAAGAAAATTCGAAGTAGAAATAATGACACAACTTCCGAAAATATTTAAAAAAAGGTTAGTGACAAACAATATAAATTTAACTAAAGGCTAAATTTCTGCACCGAAACTGAGAGAAACCTTCTTGGGAAAGAATGTAAAACATATCATATGAATTAAATTCGGGTAAAAAGAAACTAATATGTATGAGAAGAGCGAGTAAGTTTGTGGGAGGTCTTCAACAAGACCTTCAAATCCAAGACTGTCGTTTTGAAAAATTTTTAACTAGAAGATCCAAGATCGAGACATGTTGTTAAAATATGATCAATAGTTTGAATCGCATTACTCAATGCACACATAGGTAATTAATTCCTGGAAAGCAAGTGTATATGAGAATAATGTGTGCGCCCTATTTGGAGATTCGGACAGGTCTGGGGGTTTACAAATCGACATGAACTAATTTCTTTTAAGAAAAAATTATCTCAGAAAGAAATGATTTTGTTATTTCTTATCAAAAATACTCATTCCGTCATAAAGTCGCATATAGCTTTCTTGGTACACGCGCGTCAGATCTCGCTTACCGATCATGAGAAAAACAGCTAGACGATATTATTTTGAGAAAAATTCATGATGGCGGATGAAACTATAAAAGTTATTCCTTTTAACTTTTTTGAGAAATAATATGGTAAATCTTCTATAAATTTTTGTAAATAGGTGAGCTGTTTTTATTTATGTTGCAATGTTTCGAAAAATATATGAAACTTTTTAGCTCAATGGTCTTTGTAGTTGTTAATCAGGCTCCTGCTTCATTTCTGAAAACATGGCGGTCATAGAGCAAAAACATCGCTTCTGGCTTTATATCCAGCCTGTTGTCCAAACATAAGATCAGTATTTAAAAAATTCGATGGAAACACCTTTTCAATAAGTTTTTAACAGATTCGCAGCATGTTTTTTAGAGAACAACACATAGTAAGCTAAACTATCGCTTCATATGCTATGTGTCAACATTAAACGTTTTGAACAAACACTACAAGATGTGCGTTGTCTGAAAATAAATTCAACAACATCTTTTCAAAAACCTTTTGTCAATAAGCGAGCTCATCATTTTTACTGAATTTTATGCCTTTTTCATGAATTACTAAAACATTCTGTTATCGCTGGTGATGGAATCTGTAGAAAGTAGTTTCTTCTCAAGAATGCATGTTTTCTAAAAACTTTTTGTTATCGAGTACGGATCAGTCGAATGAAAGGATTATAAATTTGTATTCGAATTCCATGAATAAAGTTAGTGAGCAGTGAGTGTAAGATATTTCATAAAGACTCATAAACATATTTGAGATATAATAAATGAATTTTTTATTTGTATAACTTCTGAATACTTTCATTAAAAACAGTCTTTTCAATTTACTTTTCATTTTATTAATAAAATATATGGGTAGTGAGAACAATTTTTCAGACTTTTGAAGACAGATTTTCAGGCTTCTTTTGTTGAAAATTGTATTGAAGGCAGAAAGATTCTTATAAGCAATTATTTTTCTACATACGATGCAAAATTCCTTTAATTAAGCTGCATTCAATTATCCTGGAACTTTTTGAATATTAAGAAAAATGTTATGTTGAAAATAAATTTGCTTTTAAAATATCAATTTCTTAATAAATTTCAAGGAAGTACGAGTACATTATTTATTAACCGCTTAATGGCCTAACCCGAGTCAACTCGTTCTGAAAACAGTAGGTTTGAAAATAATTCGATCCTTAAGAGGTTAATGCTTTATTAACCCTCTGACAGTAATTTTTTAATTTAAAGTTTATATGCAACGTTTGCAAATGTATTCAAATACGTTGAGCCAAGCGAGTTATTTAGATGCAAAGCTTTATTAGTATTATCCAACGCTGTGAAAGTACTAAGTAATCACATTAGTCTGTGAAAATCGCATGATGCAACAGAAAATAGACTTGCTTCCAACGAGCGGAAATCGCAGGATACACAGTCAGAGGGTTAACCTTCCAGCGGGCGCGCGTTTTCAAGAGATATTTGCATTGTGCATCGTATTACATATTTAAATCGTTCTTTTATAAATTTAAGTGCAATTTTTATTTATAAAATCTTTGCTTACTATTAAGCTAATAAATACAGATAACATAAATAAAAGCTGTATTTATTTTTGTAAAACAGCACGATATATTTATGTAATACGATGCACAATATGTCGTAAAATTTGTGCAGGCACGCCCGCTGGAAGGTTCAAGAAGATTTTGTATCTTTAAACAAATAATTTGTTCTGAAAAGATGCTATGCTCTTGAGATATAATGAAGATATCCCCATGCTTAGTTCATATTAAACTTGAATTTCAAGAATTTATGGCCCTTGTGCCATAAAAAAAATCAATAAATTAATCAATCAAAAATTGAGTTTTCAAATTCCAAGTGTCTTAACATCCGTGTTATATTTCGTTTACTTTAGTTATATCACCCTCAGGTTTGGAGCTACACGACGTCTATTTTGGGACAAATTTCGTAATTTTGAACCGTGGTCAGATGCCGGGAGCAACACTTGAGCCTCTGGGGTCTATTCTGGTACCCCCGGTTGGGTTGGGAGACGTCACTTTTTCCGCACGTTAACAACGGGAAAAGTGACGTCTCCCAACCCAACCGGGGGTACCAGAATAGACCCGTCTTACTGGCGTTCCTGTGGCATATGGGGAACTACATGCTGGTGTCTGAATGAAACCAGATAACTCTTGAATGTTAGATTTCTTTGCGTAAGTTTGGCAGTCAGTGTGTTAATTTGGTAAATTTTAATTTAGATTGATTTGATTGTGAATCAATCTTTAGATCATTGATTCGATTATGAAATGCGGCAGAATCTTTTATGTATTTAACTCGAGAAATTCCCTGGCTGTATTGTAATGGCTAGTTGAGGCAGAGAAATATGGACGACTTTTCTGGTTTGTTTACATGCTTGTAATACGTATTTCCTGTGTAATGCTAAGCCAATGGATCTTCAAAGCGGAAGTCCAACATACAAGCAGATAAAATCAAAGTTTTGAATGGAAGTAAACAAACCAGAAAACTCGTGCATAGACTGCTAGATTGGAGACATCAGCGTGTTTGCAATACTTTTTAACACTTTCGCTGCCACAACTCATATCTGAGATTCGAACCATCTATCAAATTAGATGCATCCGTCTCTTATATCTTATTATCTTATATATTTTATTATTATCTCTATTATCTTATATATTTTATTATTGTATCTGATTCATACGGCCATCAACTTGCCGTATTTATTATTTATCTACATTTCCATTACAATTATCACAATATAGAGTTAGATAATGAATCTTCCACCAAGAAACATTATTAAATTTCAATAATTACAAAGCGAATATTCGTTAAGAAATATTTATTCAAGGATAAATATTATATATATATATATATAACTCAACGTATGTATGTTTGTTTCAGCATCACTTCCGAATGGCTGGACCGATTTTGATGAAACTTGGTACACATGTTGCTCATTGGCCAACTTAAATACTGTAGGGGTAAATAAGTCCTAGCGCAATCCATGAGGGTAGGATGGGATAAAGTCACCAAAATACATGTAACAAATAAGTCAATTGACAAGTTTGGCGATTTTGATAAAACTTGGCACATAGATTCCTCATTCCCGACTTGAAATACTGTAGGGTTAAATATGGCGTAACCCAGTCCCTCTGGGTAGGGTGGACAAAGTCTCCAAAATACATGTAACAATTGGGCAGATTGACATGATTGACGATTTCGGTGGCTTGGGCGACTTTGATGAAGTCTGCTACACCTACTTCTAATTAGCCAACAAAAATGGCTAATATAGGGGCTAATCCATAACACATCAAACTAAAAATATGGAGGGGCTGAATCTTTTTAAATCAACTCTTTAGGATAATAACTACTAATGGAATGTTTATTTACAACGACTGGGGAAATTTTCGAAAACAAGCTTCATTAATTGATTTAGATACTTTAATTGTTAAAATTTTAGTTGAAAAATGACTCTAAACATAGTTCAACAAAATAAAAAAATATTTCTTTAGAAATGGGCCCTATCTCGCACTCATATGGATTGGGTGAAAGTGAGTCACTGGAAAACATTTAACGAATGGGCTAATTAGCGTGAAAGTTTTATGGTCATGGTTCCTAAAATAATAAGATGCACCGAAAAATTTGCTAACAATGTAAGAAATATATGTAGCATTGTATACTATGATATATGATAAATGAAAGACACTTTTTGTTCTATTAATTTATGAATGATTTCATTAAAAAAATTGAGAAATATTCCAGTGATAAATTAACAAAAATAAACATTATGTTATTTATAAAATATTATTCCGTTTCCAGTCTTCCAAAAGATTTTTGACCTGGAAAGACTAGGTAACGCCGGGTACTCTGCTACAGTGATGGTCAAAATTATAAGGACAAGGAAAAAAATCGCCAAATCTTGGCTACAGTTGAAAGGAAAATTATGCTAATTTTATGGCTGGAAACCAATGATAAATTAAGCATTTTTTTAGTAATTTTTATGGAAATATATGGGACATTCCCATTCATAAAATATATTTTGGATTTAGACAGCCATGTGGTATGGACAAAAGTATACGGACAACTGTATTTGAGTGTTTTAAAAAGCAAAATGTGTATGTTTCCTGTTCTGCACACGGCGATTTAAATGCTTAGTAAGCGATTGGGAACTTCGTATTCTATTTTTTCAGTCATGCCGCTAGGTACTAAACTTTCGGAGTTTGAGAAAGTGAAAGTGGTTGCTTTTAAAAGTTCAGGACTAACTGCTCGTCAAATTGCGACAAAGCTGAATAAATCGAGAGCAGTCATTTATAATTTTCTTAAAAATCCCGGCAAATATGGACGACAAAGATATACAGGTAGGCCATCTTTTGTTTCTTTGCGTGAGAAAAGAATGATCACAAGGCGAGCTTGCTCCAAAAAAACAAACATCGACGAAAATTAAACTTGCGATGCAGTGCTCGAACTGTGCGACGTGTTTTGCAAAAAGAAAATAAAGGTACGTTATGGGAAAACTTGCGTCACGACCGCCTTTTACAAAAGTTCATAAGAGATTGAGGGTGGAGTTTGTGCCAAAAAATGCATTGCTATGGGAAAAAAGTGGGATGATGTTATCTTTTCCGATGAGAAAATGTTTAATTTGGATGGACCAGATGGTTTTCTATACTTCTGGTATGATCTCCGTAAAGAATAAGAAATTTTCTCAAAGCGTACATTTGGAGGTGGCTCGGTAATGGTCTGGGTAGGTTTCGCAACTGAAGGAACTACTGCAATAATTTTTGTGCAGGGCAGAATAAATTCTGAGAGATGTTGATATATTAGCCGATAATACTTTACCAGAAGCACCGTTAATTACGAGTGGAGACTATTTGCTCTAGCAGGACAATGCCTCAGTACATGTTTCTCAAACTTCGAAATCATAGTTTGATGCTAATTTCGGGAAACTACTTGACTACTAGCCCCGATCTAAATTCAGTAGAAAGTCTGTGGGTATTCTGGTACACAAAGTATACAAAAATGGTATTCAATATCAAAACAAGCAAGAACTCATGTCCTCCATCAAAAAAGTCTGGATAAAAATTTCCAAGAACGTTCTGAAGGAACTGCCAACCTCCATGACGTCAAGACTGATAAAAGTGATTGAGATGAAGTGGGAGATTATTAATTATTAGTGTGTTTCAGTCCAAAAACATGCATTGTCCTTATAATTTTTTCCAGTTTTTACAACGACATTTTTTGTTAATTATGACAAAACATTTTTATTTTGCATTTTCCTATGTTTTGCATTCTACAATGATTTCTAACATAAAAAGTAATTTATGTATACATTTCACTTTATTTACATCGGAAATAATTTTTCTGTGCAATTTTCATTTGTCCTTTATAATTCTGACCACCACTGTAGTATCCTATAAATTTCTAAAAAATAATTACTATCTGACGCATATTATTTTTAGCAATACATTCTAACTTTTTCAGAAATGTCTATTCTATTTTAAGCGAATTAGCTTGCGAGAGACATCATTTCTTATCTAGAAATTATGTTTTTAATTCATTACTTCAAGGAAGTGATTCAGCTTCGAATATTAACTGCAGAAATTCTCATTATTTTCGAAAGAAAGCGTTTTAATGAAATAGTTTTACGAAATTGCTTTTCTCAGTAACAATAAAAAAAACGAAGAAACTCCGTTTGAGTTTGTACATTGCTGAAATTTTATAAAAATGTCCTTCTAATAGGAGTTTAATATAAGAAAAAATTCGTTTCAATGAATATTCTATATCATTAGACATTCAGCTACCTTAAAAGTTTACTATAATTATTAGTCCATTTTTAGAAGTCTTTGAAAAGTGCATTTTTATTAATCGACCAATTATTATGCAGCTAATTATGCATATTTTAATGGTTCTATAAATAGTTAATAATTATTTGCACAATAATCATTTTAAATCTATTAGACCTCCTCAGATATGTTGAATTTAATACTGATAATAAGTATTGATTAGCAATGGATTCGGAAACCCTCCGCGCTTTTGCGCAGGCGCCAACGGAGTTATTTTCATCAAAATAGGGGGAAAGTGAAGAATGGAAGGGTGATGTTTTTATTTTACTAAGCGTGATCTAGCAAAGAACTCCGTAAATGCGCTCATATGACTCATTGCCTGACGCCCCTTTCCGGTGTAAAATCGTCTAAAAGTGGTAGTCTTGGAATCCGTTGCTGAACAGTAATCTCCTTTTTCCTAAAATCCGAGAAATATTTATCACTTCTTTTGCAAATAGACGTGTATATTAATGTAAGGGATTTAAAACCTTCGAGAAATAATGTGTTTTGTATAATCTTATAATTTATTTATTGCATTTAGAAGCAATCGAACCTGAGATTCCGTCCGTGCGTGTCTGTCTTTATGCATCGAAGAAGAAAAGAAAGAACTCGCATCTTTAAGTTACCTATTAACTGAGAAAGAAATAGTCGTCATCGTGTCACAATATCCAATAAATCCTCATACAAACTGCATATATCGGCTATTTTTAACACATTAAAATTTGGACTTTTCTTACAGATTACTCATTTATATTCTCATTAGGAATAATTATTATAATTATAAATAAAAAAATTATCAAAACCTAATGAACTAATCATAGAATTGATTTTATATCCACGAGATACATTGCGACCATTTAAAGATGGTAACAAGAGCGACCAATGGAGGGTTAACACGTTATCTGCCACGACACACGTCTGAGATTCGAACCATTTGTCTAATTAGATTAGTCCTTCTCTTCTATCCCTTAACTACAGTAGAGGAGGAGTCATCTGATTAGTTAGTAGGCATGAAGCGTATTTGATCGCCGTCCCAGATAGCAAAGAAAGCTTGTCTAAAAGGTTTGGAAACCTTGTCGTCGTCAAGGGTAAAGTATTGTCACAAAGGTTTCCATGACAAGGGTAGAACATTTCGGCAAGGTAGCTGAAAGGTTCGCTGGTCAACAAGAAACAAGGTTTTCTGTAAGGCTTTTAGTAAGATTTCCCCCAAGCTTTTATTACAAGCTTGTATCAGGCCTTTCAGAATGTTGTTAAGAGCCTCCTTCGGTGGATAAAGTAGAGGTTCTCCGAAGCCGTACTCCTACAGAGGGGTCCAACCCCCTTTTTTATCCTCCTTCTTCTGACGTCATCTTAGAGTTATCTGGAACGTCAATTAATTAGATAAGTTAGGAATCTTAATTATTAATTTCAATTAATGTGATTAACCTAATTTTAATTGAATTTATTTGTACGATTTAGTTATAGATTGTGACAAAACTTCAAAGTACTCCAAGCCGGGATCGAACCCACGTTCAAGGAGTTGCAAGGCAGGCGCACTAACCATTATACCGGACGAGGCTATGTAAGATGGGACAGGTGGTTTATAAAAAGTTTCCCTACGTCAATTTTGCAGAAATGGTTTCCGAAACGGTTTGCGCGGAAATGCTTTCGTGGACAGCCTGTGGAAAGTGAAATCTCAAACTTTTTTGCAATCTGGGGTATGAATAGCATTAGATTCATATGGAGATTAACTTGTTAAAGTAAAACACGTTTCATTTAAATTCAAACGTATATTTAATATATTTGTTTTTAATGTAGCAGGATAAACTTAGCTTAACCTTGCTGTGAGAGTTTTTTACCACTTCATTTCGATAGCAGCCATCAGATGAAAAAGCAGAGCAGCTCGTGTCTGACGTATTAGTATCTTTGTGCCAAATTTTATTCTTGGATTAACCCTTTAATTGGTTTGTTTTCTCAACTATCTAATTAGTTGACATCTTCTATTTTGGGAATGCGTTGTTATTTTAATTCAATTGAGAACCTAAAAAACAGTTGAAAAGTTTGTATCGAGTTATAACGTCTGTGGATGACTTTATTTCAATTTATAAGTTTAAAATGGCTTAATTCGATGCACGTACGGGCAGATCGGTTAATGGGTTAAGTGGTTTCTGAAGTGACCTAAAATTTCAATCCATTTTCACATTCTGTACGTTGGTATGGTATATGTTTGGCTTTTAATATTGTATTCAAATATTCTTCTGCCTAAGTGACACGCTTGAAGCATTTACGTTTATGAGTTTAATAGGTTTGAAGCTCTTTTAGTCCACTTCTTAAGTGATTTTCGCTTTCTCAATCCCCTAGGAACATCGAATCGAAAATTTGAGACAGTCGCTTCAGTGAGATGAATTTCAGATCAGATATTAAGTTTCCAGAGGAGATAAGGACATAAGATCGCTGAAAATAAAAGCACCGAGAAATGTGTATTATATAAATTATAGTATATAATGATTATCAACTTTGGGGCATAAGCATTTGGAAAACTGAGATAAATGATGAATTAACTATTTAAATCAAGATATTATATATTGCATGCTTCAAAATGAGGTTTATAATGGAAAAAATATTTTGACTTGATTATTTAAAATTACGAAATTTATTGCGAACTGAATAGATTTTTTTAAAATCTACGATTGCTTGACCAAATGTAAGATAAAACGTTAACAGTATTTAAAAATAGACTGATTTTAGAGTCATGAAAACTTAATATAAAATAATGAATAAAAGTTTTGAATCTCGTTTGTTTCTTACAACATCTGGTTTTAGATGTCTTTTTAACTTTCCAAGAAGCAAAACCATCCAAATCTGTATAAAGCTAAAAAGAAAAAAGTGTGTCAATGAATGTAAAAAGAAATCTATCTTTAAGAAATGAAATATCTGCATTATAAATAATTAACTGATTTTTATCGTCAATATGTTTAATACTGCTGAAATCTTTCAGCTTGTTAATTGAGATATGGATTATATTAAGACTAGGAGGGACTACACCCTGCTCTCTGACGCTCGCCAACCCCCAGGAGCTTGCCCCCTTCACTCGCTATAATGAGGGCAATGGGCATTCTAGCAAAAACACATTGTTTACGATTCAGCTTACTAGATTTTCTTCTGATGCTTTAAATTAACAGCACAGAATAAATTCTTTGGCCTTGGAAAAAGTTTTTTTTCTTTATTTTGTAAGCATTTAGAAGACAAATTCAACATTTAAATGAAGCTAACAAAGAAAATGGTAGGTACACGGTTGCAGTCTCGTTGCCAAGCTCACCGTAATCGCGCCAAACGTTAAGATGCTCGCCAAAAGTAAAGGAAAATATTTCAGGATTACCACATTTGGCGAATAATCTTCCAAAAAAAATCCATTTTTGTTACCTCACCGAATTTTTAAGCCTGACTAGCAAATTGGAAAAGTTTATTTTTCTTCTACCTGAACACCTTTCAAAACCTTCTTCAATTCATTCGTCTGCACGCTGAACTTATATTTCAGTGTTTCGATTATATCTAACAGCGCGATTGAGATTCATGTTTGAATGATTGAAAAGAAGGCTCAAACCAAATCGCAATTGTTTTTCTACGTTTGGAAAGTGTAATTACACGATCCATCAGTTGTTATAGATGTTAGTAACTCCTATAGCTAAATAACGGGTGTTCTGGGAGCCTCATAAAAGAAATATTTATATAGAAAGATAGCAATTTCTTCAATTGATGATATCTCATTTCCAATGAAAATCTTCTAAATATAAATATTTGTCTTCTAAATTGAACAAAATTGTCAAGAACACCAATATCTAAGGGGACATTTAATTTTTAATATTGTTGGAAGCAGTTGTAGTTTAGACAGTCTCGTGAAGTCCCTTAGTTATCGAATACATGTATGAATAATTTTAATATATTTACAGTTTCAAACGCAAAATATTAAAGAAAGTATGTTCCTAATAAGTACAAATGATTTACATCAGAAGAAATATCTTTTCGTCTAGTTTCTTGCTAGAAATCGTAAAGAATGGGGCAAACAAGAGATCGATTTCAAAAAGGGACCATCAATGAATCGGTTGGTCTTGTAAAATCAACGACCAAGCACGATTGTGCGGATAACCCTTGCGTAGTTCTAACAGAAAGACAAAATGAGCAGAACATTCTCTACCGGCAGGTAAAGAGAACATACGTGATTTCGAGTCGTGTCTAAAGTAGGAAGTGCGAGGTATTGGGCGGTATGAATGGCCCCGTGGGACGCCGGGTGCTGAAATCCATAACCAAAATCTGCTTATGGTCATCCTTGAAATTGTTGGTCTTGTAAAGTCAACGGCCAAGCACGATTGTGCGGACAGCTCTGGCGCAGTTCTAACAGAAAGACTAAAGGGTCTATTCTGGTACCCACGGTTGGGTTGGGTTCCGTTGTTAACGTGCGGAACCCAAACCAACTCCCAACCCAACCGGGGGTTCCAGAATCGACCCCCTAAATGACAGAACATTCTTTACCGGCAGGTGAGGAGAACATGTGTGATTTGGAGTCGTGTCTAAAGTAGGAAGTGTGAGGTATTGTGTGGTATGAATCACCCCGTGGGACGCCGGGTGCTGAAATCCATAACAAAAATTTGCATATGGATTTCAGCACCTAGTCCACGTTTCATGTCGAAACGGAAATGGTCCCAACAGCTCGGTGAGGTGTATAACCATGTGCTGGACACAGCGAGACCCAGACGGATGTCATCAGCCTCATAAGAGAAAAGCATCAAGCGTAATGAAGGAAGCAGTTTGGCACAATTAATAAGTGAAGATATCATTGTAGCTATTCTTCCGTATGCAAAATAAACAATTTTTTCAAATCTTGCTAAGTACCATAACGAATGCATTGATGTCCTTGACGTTTTCAGAGAAATAAAGAAAGCGTACTTTTTTATGTACGCAGTCTGTTGTTAGACTGAAATAAAAACACTACCTAACACAGCCTCCCCCGGGCACCAAGTGTTCGTTGATGAGAAGCCGCCGGATAAGTAAGCGTTTTCTCGCTTGTTTTGGGTGTATAGTAATAGTGTAGGGTTGAGTTACCTCCACGGGGTGTACCTCCATCAGGAGGGGTTGGGTCGTGGCCTATGATGGCTACTAGGATTCCGACCTTATTTCCCGACTGCTGTCGTAAAGCCGGTTATTCAACGACTCCGCATGCCTAAGTAAGACGGAGATTGCTCCTTTGTGATCACAGCAACCGAAAGAAATTTACTTTTGAACTCCTACTTATAATAACTTATTCAATAAGAAAAAATTTTGAGGATTAATTAAAAACAAATGAAGCTTTGTTTTTACTGAAATGCATCTCAGTACCTTTGCAGCTTCAAACACTAGATAAAAATTACTGAGAGACATCACTTTGTTTTATTTTATTATAAAGCAAATAACTCCGACAAGAGTTCAGAAGCGAATATTTCTAGTGCTTTGCTCCGAACAAAAAAAATGGGAAAAGGACGCCATTTCGAAGATAATAAAGCCAAAGAAATTCTTAATTAGTTTTCTTTGAGAGTTCATATCTGCCGCATTCGTTTTCTGTATGACAAGAGGTTCATTTTGCGACGCACTAACGAGCATGCCGCTTAATTAAGTGGCTCAGGTGCTTCTCTTTATCCAGCTCCGGACCGTTATCTCCGGAAGATAATCCATGCAATTACTCAGCCACTTATCGCGCGTTTCGTTTTGTTATCCAACAATTGCCGATATCGATGGTCAAAAAACAAAGGCTTGCGATGCGAAGGTTTGCCAGTCTGCATCGTCTGCCATATTTACCCACCGATCTATTTGGATTTTAAGGTTTAGTATACTTTCTTTTAGTCATATCAACGTCCCGTTTTGAAACAACATGGGGGCAACATTTGGACCTCTGTCAGATGACGAGGACGACACCTGATCTGATATCCCCATTTTGTGCGTATCATGCGCCACACTTGTCGGTTGAGTACATGTAAATCAAGCTATTCTCTCCCCACTGAGGTGGGACGAACCATGTTTATACTCCCAGCTCTCTTGTATTTAAAAGTACTGCCCCTGTTGGGACAACGCCTGTAGCATTTTATTGTACTCAATAAATCCCGTCCTCTACATGCTGGTGGGGAGGCTCTCTTCCCGATGGTCCTGTATCGGCCTTGCATACTTCTTGGGTAGGCCGGGCCAGAGTGGGTATTCTTGCACCACGCCAGGTATGGCCAATAGATCTGATTCTCTTTCCTGGCCGGAAACGCCTTGTCATGATGGAGATGAGGACCTTGTTGCTCGGCATTGTATATGATGGACTGAATATCATTGAATTGGCGGGTTTCCTGCACTGGGAGTGGTTGATCCTGTTGGCTTTTATAGTATGGCTATAATAAATATACCCGGTGTATGCTTGGTAATAGGGTATTGACATTTTTAAACTAGTAACTGGTTAGTTGCGTGTGTGAGAATGGAGTAGTTTTTTATATTTTTAAGTAATAAATAAAAAAAAATGTTTACCTATTCATTTTGTGGGTAGAGTTTGTTTGTGTGTGTGTTGTTTGATTTTTGGTTCGATATAAATTGTTTGTGTCTGTTTTGAGTGTGGTTTTGGATCGGCATTTTTATTTGTATTTGCACCGCATCTCACATATTATTTTTTGTGAGTGGAATGTCATCGATAATTAAAATACGAATGCATTGTGGTGTTTGCTTCTCCCCGGCCACTGTTAATTTTTAATAGTATTTAATTTTCACTTCATATGCTGTATTGGTATTGTCTCCTTGTCTGGGTGAGCCCTTGTAATAAGAAACCTATATATGTTTATATGTATTTATTTTCCACCCATGTTACGGGGTGTAGTGTGTAAATATGAAGATAAAAAATTAATTAATGCGAGTGGGGCTTGCGTCCTTTTGGTCTGCTGGTCGGTTCTCTTTCCCTCCGGCCCTTTAACCCTCTGATTCCAAAGACCATTAGAATAGAGGGACCTCAAAATACGGGAACGCCCGAGTTCCTCTTTCAAAGGTAAAGGAAATTCACTTCCCTCCTCAAAAACTACGATGACAGCTGGCACTGTCCGAATTCTAAGACTCCTCACTTTTTCCCTAACCCATCTGGAGTAGCCACACTAAGGAAGAAAGCGTACGCCGCGGGTGTGAAATCAATCACACTTAACAAAAGGGGGTGGAAATTTCACAGTGATATTTGGACGTTTCGGACGGCCGCCTTCTTTTGCTTGAAGGGACGTTTCAGACTTTCCCGTATAGATAGAGTTAATACCTTAAACCCAGTAGGGTAGGCTGGGTCAGGGTGGGTTGTGTTTTACCACACCTGGAGGAAGACATTTGACCCATGTCAAATTAGTTTGTATGAGGCCCACATACATGGAGGATCTTTGGTGCAATCGGGTTTCAAACTTGGAAGCCTCCGTCGCTGAAGACGAGATCTTACTGCGAGGCCACCGCGGCCCTTGTTTTTTTAGGGTTTATGAAATCCGTGCAACTGCAGTAGTTCAGAGGCAGAATCTGATCTTTGGAGAAGGAAAATAGCTCGCTCGAACCCCGATTTTGTAGTAGAAGCGTCATGTTTGAGACCTTGCATCAAAAAATTCACCCATTGGTGCGACATCGAAGTTTATAAATCGGATTACTGTCGTATGGCCATTTCCATCTCTCAATGGTTCGAAATTATAATGACCGTTCCTGATGCATCTCATTTAATTTCAAAACAGGGTATTAATCAAACAAATTTTTAGTTACAATCATTAATCCAAATTACACTTTAATGACGAAAATTACAATCCAACAAATCATTAATCCCAAAAAATATTCGAATTCACCAGTACTTGAAAATATCTTGGTTTCTATAACTGTATACTAACATTTTCTGGAGATTAAAGTAAAATTAATCAGGGCTGGTAGATAACTTGGATTTCTTCTAACTTTGGACATTATTCTGGTCCCTATTTTGTTCGCAGTACAAATGGACTCAATGCTATATTGATATGGAGAAATTAGCATGAATACAAAATAAAGGACTTTATGGAATTAGATAGGACGATTTTTATTCGTTTATTTTTTCCTTTCGCTTAATTACAAGCGAAGTGAATGTAATATCCAATATATATTGATAAGCAATAAACGAATACGATTCCGTTTTTATATTTTCGATTTCAACCTTTAATCCTACTTCAGATATGTACAAGAAAACACTAATATACGTTCATTTATTTTCAACTCTATGCAAAATCTGATATATTAAAGCCCTAGAAGAACGTCGTTGCAATAAAATAAATACATTTTTGAATTGAACCTAGAGTCATAAAATGAAAAAAACAACTCTAAAGGGAAACGAGCTGTTGTATTCTGTAACATCAAGTATCGCAAAGAGATTTGTCTTTTTTATTATCTATGTCATTATCATTTTAAGCTTACTGTTTGTGGTTAAAAATTCAACTCGGAACACATTCTTGAGTTCTTACAAATTGCTCTCAGGAGTATGAGAGTTTTACAAACGTTTCACATTAATATTTATATCAATATATTTTTTGAAACTGTGACGTATTACCATGTACATTCTAAAATATCATTTTTAAGAAATAATGCATTTGCAAAACTCAGCTACGGCGTGGAAAACGTTTTTTAAATAAATAATTTAAAATGCGCTAAATTTTGTTAAAAGCAGACATTTCGAACATTCTTTTGGACACTTGCCCCATCTTTTATAGCAGGAGCTATAGTTATAGAGAAAAATTTGAATAATATTAGTTAGCATATTTGCTTATATGAAGAAAACCCCAAAACTTAAATTTCATACTCTGGCAAAATTTTAGGAATTCGACTGGAATTCGTAATTTCTACAACATCTAAAGAAAAGAAATTACGAACTACTAGTGTAACAGTGAAAATGCCTGTGCTGTACATAGTGCAAATATTTCTTTCTTTTTGTTTATTTTGTTTTACATTTTTCTTAAATAAAATTCCCGTGTCTTGCCCATCAAACCGTTCAGTGACCGGTCTGGTCACGGATACGGGGGGTAAGAGACGGCGTTCTGTTCTGCAGATAAAGCAAAATCTTAAAACACGACTCTCGGACTTCAAGTTAAAACTTTCAGAAGTGGATTAGTCTATTGTCAGATTTTATTTGTTTGTAAAAATATATGTATAATGTACGCATGTGTTAGAGTGAAAGACCGAAATCTGGCGAATGTCGACCATCACCAACACACATTCCCCGGAGAACGCTGACATTCAACTACCGGAGAAACTTAACTTTCACCTTTGATTGCCAATATCTGTCAGATACCGGACTTTCACAGTAAGATATGTATGTAAATATTTCTAAATATCAATCTTCTTTAAATTAAATCCTTTTTAACGCCATCTAATTTTTATTTATAAACTATTTACTTCTACTGCAATCCTGTGATAAAGGTACTTCTACTTAGATTCTCAAGAGTCGCACTGTTTCTCGAGTCTCAAATTCGGGGTTTTCCCCGTTTCGAAATATTTAAGCTCTCCGCACGTTTGTAGCGTCTCTTATCACAATGTAACCCATCCCTAGTAAGACGCGTGTTTTGCGCTTAAGATTTCAGTGATGGCCATGGAGGAATTTACAATTATTCAATCATTTATATAGTTTTAATAATCTCTTTAACCTGATTTTATCTAAGTATATCTAAAGTGGAAATAAAATGTTCTTCGTTATTCAATCCTGCCTCTTCAATGGATAAGTTCTACACTCAATCTTTTGGATTGTATTATATACACAGATATTCTCATTTTCTATAAATTTAATTTGCTATGATTGTAAATCTTGCTAAGCTTCACATACACGTTTTTAAACACTGTAAATCAGAACTGAAAATGTGGCAGCAACAGTGAATACTCAAAAGTATTTAATGCTCAAACTGCACCTCTCTAATCATGATATATGAAACTGTTTTAATGTTTCTTCGACATCACAGAGAGAACAATTATTACTCACTTCTCATAACGAATCGGTTCCACTGAAGCTAATTAGGCCAATATTAATAGTTTCGTGCAACAATGCTAAAAATACCACTCTGAGCACATTAGAATCGAAGCTTGAGAGGCAGACGCCCACAGATAACGCTTAGAGGGTGGTTCGAATAATATCCGAGGGCACCAGATATCGCAGATTAGAATATCCTATTTTGATGGCTCTTTTATGGCATTAGGCGTGGCGTAACCTGTCATTACAGATAGTCTGTGTGATGAGATATGTTGGCGGCGAGGAGAATGATAAGGATTTATGTATGGATGTCCTTTGAGTAGTAAATCTTTGGTCAATGGCGTTGTTACCGGTGTCCTTTATGGATGCTGAACGTCTAGGAATCATCAAAAGGACACGGCGACACTTTCTGAAAGTTTTGTTATTAATTGCTCATCTGTTACTTTTCTGATAAAATAAGCATTCAGTTTAACTTCGTAATATTGATTGAAAACAAATTATTCGATTTGTTCAATGTATAGTTTCGATTCCATTTGAAGGCCGCGGTGGCCTAGTGGTAAGGTCTCGGCTTTGGGGCCGGAGGGTTCCAGGTTCGAGACCCGATTCCATTGAAGATCCGCCGTGTATGGGGCCTGTTGCACGTTAAATCATACGTAGTGGTCAAACGTCCTCCCGTTGGTGTGGCGTGGAAGTTTGGAGAGGGGGTGCCAGCTCAGGTGTCGTCCTCGTCATCTGACCGAGGTTCAAAATTACGAGGTCCGTCCCAAAATAGCCCTCGTGTTGCTTCAAAACGGGACGTTAATATAACTAAACTAAACTAATTCGATTCCATTTACATCAAAGTTTAATCTAGCTTAAATAACTACTAAACCTACGAATTTATTTAACTTTCGAATGATATGGCCCATTCTATTTGGTACATTTTTTTTCTTTCAACAATAAACATATAGGAGACATGACGTATTTTAGTAAATGTATTAGAAAGTAAAGAACAACAGAGATGATTGAGTCGCTCAGAAGCCAAAGCGGATGAGCCCACTTTTTGATATTTTCCGATTTTTGTAAACTTTAATAGAAGTAATAATATTCCTTTTAGTTATTGAAGGATTTACTCGTTGTTTTGTTTTCTCTAAGTCAGAAAGCCCTTCTTTTCATTGCTTCTGAATATGTTATTCACAATGGCTTCTGACATTATTTTATAAGTCCACTTTTTATCAATATTTTTTTACGTAAAGTTTAAAATTAAAAACTAAATTTTTCTTAAAATTAAATATATAAACTGTATGTCGAACAATGCAATGAAGATCAAAGTGTACCACTAAAGGAAAAGTATTACCATATATTTTCGACAAAATTTAACTTTCACTTTAAGCAAACTTCAAAAGATACTTGTCAAAAATGTGATTATTTGGTAATACAAAAGCAATGTACAACAGATGAAGAAAAACATGGAGCTGAAATTGAACACTACGAACATTCGCGAAATGCAGAAATGGCTCGTATTAGCATGGCTAATGATCTATTGAGAGTTTCAGACGAAATTTCTGTGTTTAGTTTTGATTTAGGAAAAGCATTAGCATACCCAAAACTCGCCACATCAGTAGGTTATTACATGAGAAACTTATATGGATATGATCTTGGTTGTTATGGTTTAAAGACTAACGAGGTCTATATGTATGTTTGGTCTATAACCGAAGGATCGAGGTGTTCACATGAAGTGTCATCGCGTTTAACTAAGCAAATTAAATTATATGCAAAGGATTTTCTAGAAACTATAACGTATTCAGATTCGTGTACAAGACAAAATCGCAATATAAAAACTGTATTAAGTTTACTAAAATTGATTCAGACTGAAGACATAAAAGCTGAATCAAGTAAGCTTAAATTTTTATTAATTGGGCACAGATATTTGCCCAATGACGCTGATTTTGCTGTTATAGAAGCCCATTCAAAAAAAGAATCGGTATATTTATAATCCTAGTGACTGGTATCACATAATTCAAAAGAGCAAAAGAAAAAAACCCTTTCAACGTTGTAATGAATCGTCAAGATTTCCATTTTAAAAAACCATTAGAAGATGCTATCACCAACAGAACAAAATCAACAAGTGGACTAATAGTCAATTGGCTTAATATGCGGAGGATAAAACTAGAAAGGTCAAACCCAAGTAGAATTAAATTCAAATATAATTTTGACGAGAATATTACCTTTCATGTAATTGACAGCTATTCCAGAAAAACGCGATTTTTTTTTTCATTGGAAGAGAGGTCAACTGAACTGGCTAATGTAGTATTTTTTAAAAAAATTTCGTGTAAGAAAATTGTAACTTGAATGTATTTTAAATAAATTCCATTCCTGAATTGTAATATTAAGAACATAGTAAGAGCCTAGCATTAATTTTCTTATTAATTTCTTTAATGTGATGTAGACTTTCCCCGAATTTTTTTGTATTTAAATCTTTTTTCTTATATTTCCTCTGAAAATATCTAATGTTACCTTCTTCACAACCTCGAACACAAGGAATATTGTCGGGAAGTTACTTGAAGTTTATAAAGGTTTAGTTAATGTGTCTGACTAATGCATTTGATATTTAAAACTGTAAATAAATCAAAGCCGCAATTAATTAAAAAAGCAGTAATGACTTGAATACACTCAGTTTTTTCAGGTATCCTTAACATTCTAATATGAATTGAAATAAAAATAAGTGCCCAAACATTATGGCATCAAATTAAGTAAATATTAATAGTTTCATAAATCGGTATACTCTAAGTTTTGAACTAATGTCACATTAAAAAGATAACCTCTGAGCTGGCACTCCCTTTTTCAAACATCTACACTGCACCAACGGGAAAAAGTTGAACTTCCACTATAACCACTTATACTTCTTATCTTTGATCAAATAGAGTCTCCAATTCGGGCTCAATGATACCGACACCAAGGTTCAATCAAAAATCCAAGACGTTCCAAATATAAATAATAAATTTTTTGTTCATTTTACTGAATAACCTTCAATATAACATTAGTATAAAATGAAGGGTAAAATAAATAGGAACAAAAAATAAAAAAAATACTGAAAATAAAGAAAAATATATACAAGTCATACTAAGCACATTAATTTATCTTTGAAAAATCTCCAATGGAATTGCATAAAATCATTGAAATTTCCCTTTCTGTTTTAAAAATCCAAAACGCTTATGACGAGTTTAATTTCAATAAAAGTAGTAAAAATAGAAATATTTTTATTTTATTACATTTTTTAAAATTTTGTTTTAAAGTAATATCACATACAAACGAACTAAATGTTTAATTCTTTCACTTTAAGTTCAAGTAAATAAAAATGGAGAGATTGACGGCATTTTGATCTATTTTTATAGAAATTAATCTAAATTATTTTGTTACTTTAACAAGGAGAGGGCACGACTTGGGAAATTCAATTCGTGATGAAACTTGGCATATTAGTAGCATACCATTAGGGTGTTCACCCATTAATCTAAAAAAGTGCAATGCACAGTCAATTCGGAGGAAATGGCCCTCAAACTTTGGGCACAACTTATATACCAGTAACTCTTCCCAAGCAATCAGTGCTCTGATAGCTTAGATGTCAGCGCACTCGATTACCGTTCGCTACGTCTGCAGTTCGGTCCTGGCTGCGTTTTTTTCAATATTATTCCAAATTAAATTAAAAATTTAAAAAATATTTAAAGTGAAAACTTTAATTATTTTTGTGCAGAAAATAACTTTCTTGACACCTTTCATTTTCATGAATAAGTTCTTCATCATTCACAATGATTTTTTCAGCCAGGATGGCCAAAGTATTTTGGAAAATTTCTTCACCCATCAACATTGCTTCATGAGAAATTGAAGCTGAAGATTCTGATGAAATTAAATTATTTTGAGCCAGTAAACCTTGATAATAAATAACAGCATCTTTTAATCTCAACTGTGACACTTCACTGTATAGTGATTCTTGTGTGGTTCCATCTTCAACCTCCGACACACTAGCAGTATTATAATTCATAGACAATTTTACTTTAGAATATTTTAACTCTCTGTATTATGCTAATTTAATCAAAAAGCAATGCGAAACACTTCAAAATCCAAGGTGAATAACCTCGTTTGTTCAGGGCTTCTAAAGGAATAGAAGTAAAAGCACTGTCGAAGAATTTCATACGATAATGAGTAAAGCCATTTATCCATTGGTCCCTTTTCAATTATTGAAATTTCGGACCATCTGCCTACGCATTTAATAGATTAACAGCTGCTCTCTGCTATTTTTATTCCAGCATTAAAATATTGGACCATCTCCATATGTATTCAATATATTAACATCTGCTCTCTACTGTTTCCAAGATAAAATTTTGTGAATATAAGAAGAATTTGTGAATATAAAAACACAATAATTTAAAACTTTCAGTGAATTTAGAATGAGAATTTTAAGTATAGTTAATATTTATCACCATTAAAGATGCATTTATAATTATTTTGCCGTTTATATATTATTTTTATTATTATTTTATCTGTAATTCAAGCATCATATAAATAAAGTTATTTTCTGCATAAAAATAATTAAAGTTTTGATTTAAAATATTTTCAAATTTTTAATTTAATTTGGAATAATTTTGAAAAAAATAAAAGTAAAGAAACCTCAGCCAGGACCGAACTGCGAACCTTCCGAATGATAAGCGAGCACGCTGACATCTGAGCTATCAGAGCACTGGTTGCTTGTGAAGAGTTACTGGTATATAAGTTGTGCCCAAAGTTTGAGGGCCATTTCCTCCGAACTGACTGGCCATTGCACTTTTTTAGATTGATGGGTGAACACCCTAATGGTATGCTACTAATATGCCAAGTTTCATCCCGAATTGAATTTCCCAAGTTGTGCCCTCTCCTTGTAAGTCTGATAACTAAGTAATTTTGCCGTGAAAACAACTTTCCGCTCGTTACAGTGATAGTGGGTCGAACTTTCTTGTGTGACAAAATACCGTCAGATTTGAATCGCTAATCACTACGAGACCAATAATGCGAAAAGAACGATTGACCCCACAACGGATAGATCATATCTGTAAGAGTTTGTCGCATAGTATTTGTTTTGTCTGAGACGTCATCATACCAGTGTAGGTGCTTACGCGTGATTGTTATAAATTAGCTTTATGTAAGGATATAAATAAGTGTAGCTTGGAAACGCATTTAGCTAGGAGGTTCATTCTGGTGTCATTTTAAAGAGCTTGAGAAGTATTACTAGGAACCAAAGTGAGACAATAAAAATATTTATTAGAATATAAGTAAAAATCGGTATTAAGTTGAAAATTTCAAGCTCCGCATGTTTTTTGATTATAACATGCAGAGTTTTCTTTCTAATTCTACGAAACTTACAGTATAGTTGAAAATACGTAAAAGAAACTTTGTTTTAAAATTTGAATTCAAAAATTTAAATATTACGGGAAATATGAGCATTTGTAGTAAACAATGTTTTACTGCGCATACGTGAAATGTAGTTCTATATACTGTCAACAGATGGCGCCATCTAAACCTACTATAAATAAAACATAAGAAAGGCGCAGTTCGGGTCTCCTCCGTAGATTTTTCGTCGAAACGTCGGAACAAAATCATAAAACAAGTATTTCCTCTTAATATGTAATTTAATTATCTATCTCTTTTAATACAATATTTACACAGAGTAGTATAATGGTTACAGAATAGATAAATCACATGTTTATCGCATGTAGCAAGGGCCTGTGGTAGCTTGTGATTTATCTATTCTGTAACCATTATACTACTTTGTGTAAATATTGCATTAAAGAGATTGATAATTAAATTTACATATTAATACGAAACACTTGTTTTATGATTTTATCCAGACGTTCTCACGAAAAATCTACTGCGCGAACCCGAACTGCGGCTTTCTTATTTTTTTGTGGTAAAATATTACCCAATCCAAATGATATACTGTCTTCATATATACTCATATGACTACATACTCATGACTATATATCAACTGAGTATATACTAATCTATAATTGGTAATTATTGCGCGTATTGCGTAAAGGCTTGCATCATACATTCCCAAATGTATGATGTAGCCTTCAAAGAGAATGCTTACCGAAGGTGACTTCAGATCAAAGCTGTTCAGTGCTGAGTTACATCACTGCTGCATGGTTAATTTGCGTATCAGTCTTATATCAGTCAGCTAATGGAATTGCCACAATCTGATACGTACTCATATGTAAGGTTTAATGATAGATTAGATAGACGCGTTGAATAGATTATCCATAACTAGATTAATGGTTGAAAATTATAAACTAAAATATTATTTTGTTAAGGTGAATAAAAAAAATTCGGCAGCTTGAAGACCCCTCTCATTTACTTAGTTTAAATGAATATTAATTAGATTTTTGATTTAGTCTTTTCGCAGCTACTTTGCATATATTATAAATCACTAAACTTTTCGTTGTCCTACACATTTACTGTAAGTAAAATATCAAGGAAAATCCAAGTGCATAGATGTTCATTAAAACATAAACATTAGCTTTTCCATTATTTATAGATGACTTTGTCCTTTTGTATTATTCATCACTTCATGTGCGACGGAATGGTTACAATAATAATGAATATAATATAATAAGTAAAAATATACGCTAATAAGTATATAATATAGCAAAAAATACATACAAGTAAATAATTTAACCATCAGTTATTATAAGTATATAATAATATAGCAATAAATAAAAATTTGTAAATAAGCATATAATAATGTAACAATAAGTAAATATAAACAAATACATGGGTGTCTCAAAAGTGACTCCAAATCTTATATTCCAATGACTTGAAAAGGATAGAGAGTCGCTTTCTGAATTTTTCCGCTAGATTTCGAGTTGTAAAAAGAGTATTTTTTCTTCCGATGCGTCCGTAATCTAAGGATAAAAATGATAAATACATATTGACGAATTTGAGATTTCTCTATGCGTAATTTGCAAATAAATATTTTTATTGTTGAAATTTTATTTAACTCTTGAAATCTTTTCTCTCGACATTCCAGTAGAAATGGGAAATTAAATTGCACGTAAGTTAGTGATCAAAAAGGATCGGAAGCGATTCATAAAACAAAAGATATCAATTTATTTGTCAATGTTTATAACGTCTCCTTCAAAGTAATCTCCATTGATGGCAATGTACTTCCGCTAACATTTCTCCCAATCCTCAAAACTTACCTTGAAGTCGTTTTCGTGAAAGTCCTTCAGAGTTCGTAGAGAATTTTCTTTTATTTCATCAATATACCAAAAACGGAGAAAACAGCTTCAAACGTGGAAGTAAGAAAAAGTCACATGCTGCCATATCAGGTGATTACAGAGCTTGTGGATCCTTATTTGTTGACTTGTCGCTTTCGACGTTTCCGATATAGGAACTTGTTTAATGATGTCTCTAATTGCTAAACAATGATAACTACGCACCATTTCTCTGATCTGATAGACATGTTGATGATTAGACGAAATGGGTTCTTTAGTATAGTGATTTATCTTTGGCAGATCCTCTATTTCTTTAAATATGTATACCAGTCAAATACTTTTGTTGTTGATAACTAGTTATCTTTAAAGGGTTTTTGCAACCTTTAAAATTTTTTTAGCCAAAATTGCATTGCGGATACAAAAACTAATGCGTGTTCTTTGCTCATTTATATTCGCCATTTTGAGAAATCGACAAACTTGAAATTTTTATCTCATTAAAAACATATTTATTTTCAGACCATAATATGAAATTAAATACTGATATTTATAAATGTCGTAAAAATATTTGATACAAGTTTGAAAACGCTGCTTCCTAGCATATATATATATATATATATATATATACATATAATAAATGTAAATATATATATATATATATATATTATATAATAATAAAGTGTGTATATCTATACTTATAAAAGGCAATGTTTGTGTGTGTGTGTGCGTGTGTGTGTGTTTGTCTGCGATGTCCAGACGAATCTATCGCACTTACAGCCATGAAATTTGGCACACAGGTAGTCGTAATGGTGACTCAATGCACCTCGAAGCCGAAATTTTAAATTTTAATCAAGAATTTTTTTTATTTAATGTTTTGTGTTGTTTTGGTTGATTTTTCGCACTAATTTCTCAATAGAATAGTTACGAATAAGTTTACGACAAAAATAGATACACCATCGGAAAGAGCATGCGATTTCCGTTCTAATGAAGTTAGTTTTGAATTTCTAACGTAATTTACTGAATTTTGAAAAAAAATTGAAAAATAGTTACTTTTATGGTAATTTTTAATAAAGATTTCTTTAAATTATCGCATCTGACGTTCTAACATCTCTATAATTTTCATTTTTTTTCAGCCTACAATTGGCAGGTTTATGTCCGATTTAAAACTAGAACTATTAAAATATCTCTTTTCGTTTTTTAAAAATTAATTTTTCCCCTGATCGGTTCAAACAGTTTTTTCGTAGCGCGATTTAACAGCGAGAGATTCTCCGGACCATCCCACAATGCATTGTTGCAACGTGACCTTCTTCGCGGCACGTGACGTCATTCGCAAGGAAAAATAAGCGGGAATATCAATAATGTGTATTTTTTGCTTTGCTTCTGTTTTCAAAACTTTTTCGTGCCATTGTGTGCACTTTTTTTCACCCACTTTTTGAAGTCCTGATTCCACGGGCAACGCCGTGCGCGTACTGCTATACTTATTATAAAAGGCAATGTTTGTGTGCGTGCGTGCGTGTGTGTGTGTTTGTCTGCGATGTCCAGACGAATCTATCGCACTTACAGCCATGAAATTTGGCACACAGGTAGTCGTAATGGTGACTGAATGCACCTCGAAGCCGAAATTTTAAATTTTAATCTAGAATTTTTTTTATTTAATGTTTTGTGTTGTTTTGGTTGATTTTTCGCACTAATTTCTCAATAGAATGGTTTCAAATAATTGTACGACAAAAATAGATAGACCATCGGAAAGAGCACGCGATTTCCGTTCTAATGAAGTTAGTTTTGAATTCCTAACGCAATTTACTGAATTTTGAGAAATTTTTTAAAAATACCCAGTTTTGGCTTCAAGATGTTACTTTTGATTTTAAATTTGTTGCATCCGACTTTCTAATAACACTATTATTTTCAGTTTTTTTTCAGCATATAGGTAGAACGGTTGTGTCGGATTTAAAACAACAACGGTTAAAATATCTTTTCAAGTTTTTTTTTAATTAATTTATTTCTGGGCGGTTGAGAGTTATTTTTCTGGAAAGAGTTCGTCGCGCGGCACGGCACTTCGGAACGCAGATAGCTATGTGATTGGTTGAAGGGGAGGTGACGTCATAACCTTGAATTGAATGACTGATTATTATTTTCGGCAGTAACTTAACGCATTTATTCATCTCGCATACTTTGCTTGCAGTATAATAATTTTCACGTTGCAATTTTTTAATATTGTTTATCGCGAAAAAAAAAAAAATAAGCGGGAAAATCAATAATGTGTATCTTTTGTTTTGATTTTGTTTTCAAAACTTTTTCATGTCATTGTGGGCGTTTTTTTTTTTTTTTTCATTCCTGTTGAAGTCCTGTTTCCACGGGCAACGCCGTGCGCGTACTGCTAGTGTAATATATATAAAAAATAAAGTATTTCCCGATATTTTTTATCACAGTAATATCGTACAGAAGTATTAATTTTTTTATTAAGTTTTACAAAAAGCATTACTCTTATACCAATTTCTAAATATGGCAAGCAACAAATTTTTCTATGGTATGAAACTCAGACAAACTACAATACTTATCTATAATGTTTTTCTTATGATTTTAACACATAGTGTGAAAAATAAGTTTCTTAAAAAATTATAATGTTAATAATCATTGCAATTATGAATTAATCAATTTTGTAGTATCCACCGATATAAATTAAAAAGTAAAAGAATTTATTTAAATTAATCCTTTAAAATCCTCTTGATTTACCTTATAAAAGTTCATCACGAAAATACAATTATGAAGTTTTTTAAAATAATAATAAAGAGGATTAAATTTGTAACTTTACGGATAAAAATTAAATGTAATGTAATTCTTAACCCTTTAAAGAACCACTTTTTTTAGTAGTGGTATAGTAAAATAACTTTGGGATTAAGATTAATTTAAGAGGAAAAAGTTCATTTAGCTAATTGAATGACATTAATTCTTTGTAAATAAATTTTAATAATTAATTATCAAGTCAAGATATTTCATTATGGTTTGATATAAAAAATTGGAACATCTAGGCATTTGGAATCATCATCGAAAGATTTGGTGAAAACTTACACCAATCCTGAAATTTGCATTTAAAAATTGATGAATTTTGTGGGAAAGAGTTAAATCTTTGAATATTTACTCAAATGTTGCGTATAATCCCTAAAATTGTTATTGCAGTTGTAACAGCAGTTAATAGGTCTTAAGAGTAAAAAGTTCGTGAACTTTTGATCCATTTCTCTTTCGTTTAAAATGAGCATTCCAATTTTCATTTACCCTTTGGTTGAATTCTTTTAATGAAGTTCCAATGTTACACAAGAAGTTTAAGTATTACACTCTTTTTTTCTCTTTTTAATTATCGCTCCATTTCTATCATATTAATCTAACCTATTTTTTTAAATAGTTGTTCATTAAGTATTGTAGATAAATGCAAAAGTGCGATTTTATAGCTATCAAAAATCAAGTAAGATAAAACAATCAATTTATCACAATTAATGATTTTTTGATAGAACGTATTGATAAAAGTAGTATTTAAAAATAAAAAATGTTCAAAAATATATGTAAATTGATCTATAAATTAAATGTGTGATTATCTATTAATCAAGTGGTATAAATTTGAATATTTCACAGCATATAAAAGTCACTTAAGAAATTATTTGGGCTATATTTCGGGTTTCTTTCAGTGCTAAATGATTCCGCACACCAGAAAAAAATCTCTGAGCAGATATTGATTGCAAGAGGGATAATGACATTAGGTAGAAATTCACAAGATACCCAAACATTGATAAAGAAAATGCGAAAAACAATATGGTGAGTGGGAACGCGGTTCAAAATTAGGAGGTTTCGCCAAACTAACCTTAGTGTTGCTTCAGAACGGGACGTTAATATAACTAAGGGGTCTATTCTGGTACCACCGGTTGGGTTGGGAGACATCACTTTTCCCGTTGTTAACGTGTGGAAAAAGTGACGTCTCCCAACCTAACCGGGGGTACCAGCATAGACCCGTAAACCAAACTGGAAGGTTTCATTTTTCTTGCGCCTGATACAAAGACTTGTATGACCAGGCATTTTAAACAGAATGGAACTCGGGTATAGTTTGGAGAGCAATTCTCGATTCAAGATGGAATTCTTCCATTTTATGTTTGTGTGGGAAGAGTTGTTTGCTTGGCATATATTTAGCTTTCAGAACTGTATGGCTCTCATTTCAAAGCACAGCATTTGATAGCCCAGCTTTCTTGTTGCTATTTCTTGGAAAGATTCAAACACACTTTTCCAACAAAAATAGGGAGAGATTCTACACAAGAAAAAGCTGTCGAAATAGATCTACATTATATTGCTTATTACCATATAAGGCAAATTTCTTGTAGTTAAATATAAATTAATATGAAAATCCTTTTGGTCGATATGCTTATTAAAATTAAAAGAACGCATAGTGCTGCAATTGCTTTTGTAGGAAAGGGTTAATATTCTCTTAGTTTACAATTTTCTCAAAGGCTTAAAAGGCACTTGAAGCTATTCTTGAACACTTCTGAATATATAGAGAGGAAAACAAATTTTTATATCTGTTATTTGATAGGAAAATTCGTGATATTTTAAAAAATAATGCTTTGTGTAAGCTGTGAAACATTATTAAATAAATAATAATGTTCTTGTATGGCAAACAGAAAAACTTCTTTGCATAACAGTGCGTTTAAAAACCCATTTGACAGTAAAACTAAAACAATTTTTTTATCACTTCCATTTTTATGTACTTTTATTTGACTTTGTTTTCATATTTTTAATCGGTTTTGCACTCACTTTCTGGTACGCTAGAGTTTTGAAATGTTGTACACATATGTATTCTCGATTACAGTACATTATTTCAATATTTCTAGAACTTTATTATCAGTTTATCGATTGTTTTAACCAAATTTTGAAAATGTAACGTGGCGCCACCTGGTAGCAAATATGAGGGAAATTTAATTTTACGATTTTATAATATTCGTAATAATGAGCTATAAATTAAAGATTAAAGGGTAGAAAAGTGTTTAAATAAAAAACTACTTTTTATAACACATTAATAAAAAGTAATTTTAAAGCTATTTTTAATAAATTTATTAAACTCTGAAGACAGGCAAAACGTATTCTAAACTCTGCAATATGGTTTTACAACGTGAGGCCCAAACCCCACAGGGGGGCAATTGGATTTTTTTAGGGGACAATTAGAAAATGTAGAAAAAAGAAAGCGTCTTAATATAACACAACGGAGAGACATGAAACTGAAGCTAACTAAATTGGAACCTAACATAAAATCTCTTTGCAGCATGCATCAAGCGCAAGGATCTCATTAAATTTAAATAATAAGTAATTACAACTAATTAAAATAACATAAAAAATCTTTCAAAATTTTTTCATACTTCAATTTCAGTTCCCCATTCTTTGTTTTGAAAATTTACTTATTGTATTTCTTAATAATTTCCTAGTTTTTTTTCCCTTAAACCTATCACTTAAGATTTTTCAGCGGACAATTCAAAAATTATGTATATGTTACAAAGGAGGCGTAAACATTTTAGAAAGGCTTAGAAGAGACACGGCACAAAAAAAATGGGGAAACACTGAATTAAGGGGTGTTGGAATCCTAAGTCCGTTAATCCTAACCCTGTTACTTCGATGTACTTTTTCTCAAAATCTGTTATATATGCAAGTTTGAAATTTTTTATACAAATAAAGCACATCTTTCTAATTATATTGAAATGATGTTTTTAAAAAAGAAATTCAAAAATGTATTTTTTACAAATTTTTTGTGTCAAAACATAAAATGTAAAATTGGTCAATTCGATGTACCTTTTCTCAACAACTGTTATAGATATATGTTTGAAACGTTTTATACAAGTAAAATACACCTTTATCACTATACTGAAATAAGTTTAAAGAAAACTCAAAACTTTATTTTTTACAATTTTTTGTCTCAAAATAGGGTAAAATTTCACTGTCTAATTAAATATTTTGTAAATTTATAAAAATTAACCAAAATTTCATTTTAGTATAATGAGAAACATGTTCCTTACTTCTATAAAAAATTTCAACCATGTATCTATAACAGATTTTGAGAAAAATGTACATCGAAGTGGCCAATTTAACACTTTTTGTTTTGACACAAAAAATTAGTAAAAAATAAAATTTAAATTAAAAAAAAATTCATTTTAGTATAACGAGAAAGATGTACTTGACTTGTATAAAAAAGTTCAAACATGAATCTATAACAGATTTTGAGAAAAGATACATCGAAGTAACAGGGTTAGGGTTAACGGATTTAGGGTTCCACCTCCCCTTAAAGATTTAAAAGTAGAAAAGAATTAAAATAAAAAAAATCCTTTTTTGCATACTAAAAAAATTATTTTTGAAGATGTTTTTATTGAATTTTTGAAACTCTGAAGACAGGCTAGAAGCATTCTAAATTCTAAGACCTTCCTAGTTTTGCATTCCAGTTCGACTCATTCCCAGGAAAGACACGACCAATCCATTTCCAGCGTAAATACCAACCCATTTCTACCTCAAACGTGGATTGTATCCTCCTATCCCAGATACAATTTCCTAAATCGCAGCCATTTTTTTTCAGGCAAAGTAATCATCACGAATCATTACGTTTGTGCGGAGATCCACGAATCGACGTTTGCGGATAGCGAGAACCATTAATCCCATGATTCCTTTTTTCCTTCTCTGCTAAGAAGAAGAGATTGCATACAATGCTGTAGCAGAGAATGAATGATGTAAAAGAGAGGACACAGAATTTTGCGAAGTTCTCGTACTTTTGCCCGGTCTTTCATGCATCGAAGAATAAACGATTGTGATGGTCAACCTGAAGGCTCGGTGGATAAGCCTAAACATAATAGGTTTTCCATTTCTTCTTTGATTTGTTACAGACAGAGAACGAGAAATCTCGTGTAACTATGATACGAAACAAGTGATAAATAGACCCAAATGTTAGGTACGCCTAAATATGGCCGTGATTGATGCGGAGAGTTTCTTGATTTATAGAACCGTCTTTTATTTCATTCTACAATAAATAAGAGGTATAAAGCTGATTGCAAGGTTTCTAAAGGTTTTGTGCATTTATTGAGGTTTATTCAAGTTTCTTTTCTGTAAGAATATTTAATACTGTTTTCCAACCTTTTTGTTCCATGCCCAACCTAAGCATTTCTACAATTTTTATGCACCCTATATAACATACACATAACTTTTAATATTCAAAAATTGAATTGCTCACTGAAGAAACTTAAATAGTAGGTTCTAGAAATAAATCACTGGGTAATTGTTGAGAAACACAGTAAGCAAATTTTCAAAACATATAAATGGAAAACTGAAATTCAAGTACGAAATAATTTTAATGAAAGATTTTTTCAGTGGAACCTGGAAAATTCGAACTAAGGAGTAGACCTCTGTTCAGATCAGGGAAAATTCGGATTAACCGGGAAATTCGGTATAACACTTTTGATATACCAAATGGAGTAGTGAATAGTTAAATCACCGTAAAAGTTTGCCTCTAAACTCTAGAAGAGTCCATTTTTGACTTGCCCAGCTTAACAATCAAATTACCACCAACTTCCGTGGGGCAATTCCACTATCCACATTATCCACATTCGCATATCTATAGATTCATTATGAAAGATTATTTTCCTCTTTTTATAGGTCCTATATTTAACTGATGCATGCTCAAAACGGATTGCCTTTATTACGTAAGGAGTAACAGAAATGAAATTTAGTTCTGAAAGAAGCAAAAATTTTTAAAGGAAGAAGAAAATAGAAATGGTACCATCTAGAGATAAAGATTCTACCTTTGTTTTAGTAACAATATTTGAGGCTTTGAGAACGGAAGTGGAGCAACTCACAATTTTGGCTAAAATAAATTCGGCACCATACTATTTTATAAACATATAGAGGCAGCCTTTTGAGAAATGCTACTGCCGAATATAAGAGAGCTCAAACTCTCTTGATCCATTCTAGTTTTCACAGAAAACATGTTTCCAATTGCAACATGATGCCTAGATCAGTTAACCGAAAATGTTTTGTTAGATGAGGAGACTTGTGGATTTGTGAAACACGCACATTCTCTGTGCAGACTTTTTACAAGAAATAAGGATAGATGCGTGATCCCACATTGTGTATTTCTCTCTTATTTTAATCTTGCACAACAAGATCCGATTCTTTGTATTCAAATAATTCAATTCTTCTTAAAGAATTTTAAAAGTTGGTTGGTATTGATTAGTTTATATTAGAGAATATAGAAAATCTTAGTAAAAACTTTTGTTTTTAAGTAACTAGGCATTTCATACCGCGTTACAGGTATTTCATGTATAGAGGTGGACAGAAAATACTGAAAAACATCGGAAAAACATACAACCTCGAAAGATATGACACAGGAACACCTTTTGCTATCGGAACTGCTTGCAATCACCTTGGTATGGATAAATGGAGATCGTGTATAATTTGTGGAGAATCTTGAACCATTCTTCCTGCAGAACAGTACCAAGCTCATTTAATGATAAAGATGGGGAGCGTTGCCCGAACTTTTGTCTCCAACACTGATCTCGACGGTTCAAAAATGGCGTTACGAACCTGTTATGTTGCTTCACTGCAATATTAGTCTTATGGTTGAGACTGAAGACTATGGGGCGCATCCTTTTGGAAAAGAAAAAAAATATTTTAAAATATATATTGAACTTTTTTTAAAAATTAATATTTGCATATCAGTTTAGTTACACTTTGAAGAGACTGTTTATTGTTGTTGTGGTTTCCCCACACGAATAGTTCGTATTTGTTGTTGCTGTATTTCACATTGTATGAATATATATCTGTTTAATGTATTACATATACATGGTTAGCTTAAATGATTCATAGGGTTTCAAAACACTGGGTATTGAGATGTATACGACCTACAAAGACGGATGATAAATGGTTGGTTGGTTGTGTTGTGTTTTCTGGCACAAAAGCCATATTTGACTATGCTGCGCCAAACACATGGTACATAGATGTTACCAAGTTAATAATAGATATTCTATTTCGAAAAGGAAAAAGTTAAAAGTGGCCTTTTAAAAAGTGCGTGATTATAAAAAAGTGTTCAAATGAGTTTGTCAAAACCAATATCTTTGAGAAATAAAAAGAGGTTTTGATGGAGATTTTCTCCCAGCAAGTCTCGAATAGTAATGTTTCTACCAAAACGGTTAAGTCTGAAGATATTAAAATTTGGACATTCAATTAAAATATGTTTAACCGAGAGAATAGATTGACACCTCGAGCACATAGGAGGAGGCTCTGAACATAGAATTGGCCATACCAAACTTACACATAAACATTTACTGAGGCGAGTTAAAATGACATCTTGTCTCCGATAGAAATTAGAAATTATAATATGTCTGACAGAATGATGGAATTCGTGCAGTTTATTAACCTGTTGTTCGTCCGAAATGCTTTGCCATTTCTTCAAAATCAAAATTCCAACAGCCCGCCGAGCATCACCCAATGGAACAAAGTTTTCAAGCATCAGGGACGCAGTTTTAGACGCCTGGTCGGCTTTCTCATTACCCGAAATGCCTGCATGGCCTGGGATCCAACAAAAAGCGATAGACAAACACTTTTCTGTTAAATATTGGTGCATTTCTGCACATTTAAGTGCTAACGGGTGGCTGAGAGTGTTTATTTTTTTCAATGCTTCAATAGCGCTCTTTGAGTCAGTATATACAATAAAATTTTTATTAAAACTGTCCATTTTCGTTAAGGCTAAATAAATGCCATATATTTCCGAGGTAAAAACAGAACAGAACTTGTGCAATCTTTCAGATACCACTGTATTCCGCATGGCAACGGCTGTTCCCACATGACCTTCGCTTTTAGAGCCATCAGTAAACACAGGTTCATAGTTAGAAAAACGGTGCCTGTGTTCATAAAGTATACTTCTATATACTAAGGTGGATGTTGTTGATTTTGGAAGGTGTTCAATATCGTCAATAAAATTCAACTTGATATCTTTCCAAGGTGGAAATTCGTCAACTTTTTCCAGGATTGGAAAATCATTAACATTGAGGTTTCTTAAAATTCCTCCAACTCTAAAACCAAATGTGGGGGTAAACGAAAGCCTAAGCGAAAACAATGATCCATAGATAGGGTTTATTACTTTGTAGTGCATAGGATGAAATGAATTGCTTTTAATTTTGAAAAAAGTATTGAGAGTAAGCCTCTCCCGTCTTAACTCTAAGGAAGGCTCATTACTTAACACATAAATACTTTGAATAGGTGATGTTCTAAAAGCTCCCAAGGACAAACGGAGACCCTGGTGATGCACTGTGTCGAGAGCCTTTAATACAGATTTCGAAGCAGAGCCGTAAACGACGCATCCATAATCCAGTTTAGATCGAATAAGCGCTTTATAAACCTTAAGCAGAGTAGAAGTGTCCGCCCCGTAAGATGTACCAGAAAGCATTTTAATTATATTAAGAGATTCCTTAGGCGACCTGGTCAGCCTGGGCTCCCCCAGATCAACCATATCGACATCGTGCTTAGCTCGGACGCCTGATCACCATAGGAAGAGGAGGACAGAGCTCCCAACCTCAAGCCGTCCACAGCCTCGACCTCCAAAGCAGATGGATTACAGGACCACGCCACCGGTCCCAGTCCGGATGATAAATGACAAGATACATACACTCCCCAAGTTTAAAAGCCCGCCTCGTGGCTCGCTAGATAGCAGGCTTATAGCGGCACTGTATAAGATGGTGGCAATGCAGGAGAAGAGTTTCTGTGTGCTGGAATATGCGAAGTGTTCTTCGGTTACGATCGTTCAGTGTGCATTCTTACAAAAATACGAAAAAGCTGCACCTAGTTATTTTGTAGTAGGTACCAAGAAATTGGTGAGTGTGTGTATCTTTTCATGTATCACCCGTCTTTGTGCGTCGTATACTTGTAAATAATCAGTCCTTTGAAACCCGTTGGGTCATTTAGGCTAACACAATATTATTATTTTTGACGATTCTATTTTTATTCTGGATTTGTTTTGAAATGTTGAATGTTTGTACAAAGGATCACTTTTTCTTTGAACTCTTCCCCGCCGACCGTTAAAACGCTCCATACCCTATGAACGAGTGGGTCAGCGAGGGTAATAAATAAGTCTTATGGTTGGAAAGAGACCTTTACAAAGGTTTTATTGGATGCCTGGAGGGGGATTAGTCAGTACCCCCTGACTTGGCGACAAAGTTGGCAACCCTTTTCGTGACAATGGCTACAAAATGGTTCCAGAAAATACCAGAATTGTTGCTCTATCACTGTTCGGAACGCAGTTATGTAGATTCTTCTGGAATTCTCTTAGAGACGTCACTCCCTGTCACAAAGGATATAGAATTCTCGGAAAGAATACCGAGTTGCAAAACAGGGAGAGGAGACTCTTTGGAGTTTTTTCTGCAGTGTGGAGATTGTGAGCTGAGCGCTATTCAAAGTGCTGTCATTGATTTGTTGTCTGTTTGTGCTGCTAATTCGTAGAAGTACTGTTTTTCATCTTTCTGTGCTTCGTGGTTTCCGTAATATTCGTGAATATAGCGTCATTCCCCTTTATCCTCCTTTCTGCTCTGCTTTCACCGTACACTTACAGGACGCATAAAAACCAATCCCACTATAGACGCCTATGGGGAGTGTTTTCGATGCCAATATTTGGCGAGAAATGCTTTGTTAAGTTTTTCTATTTCGACGACGACCGAGAGATGCAATTTGTTATAAGGATGTAAACATTTCAACTTTGTAGTTTTTTTGTGTGTATGTGTGTGACTTAAAGTAGAATGAATTCCATCTTGAGTGTCTTGAAGTTGAAAATAATTTGTTATTAGTTGTTAATTGTAAATAAAGACGGAAGGTTCTCAAAATACGATGAAGAAAAAACTCAGTTTCGCGCCAATCAAAGTAAACACAGAAACCCTATGAACTTGGCGTGGTAAAAGACATTCCCATAGGCGACTACAGTGGGATTGGTTTTAATACCTACAGGACGACTTTCGTAACAATATTGAGATCGGCTCATTGTGGAGTCCATGGTAGATCCAAAAATTCATCTTGATACGCAGAAAACCAGTCCTGAACAATGTGAGCTTTGTGAAGTGGAGCTTTCTTACTCTTCCTAAAAAAATTAAAACAAAAATTAATATTACCTTTAGTGTTTGGACTACGATTATCTAATAATAAACAAAACACACAAAAGGAAGCCAATAGGTTATAAAAATTCCGCATTACTAAGAATAAAAGAAAATAATTAAAGTATTATTATAGATAAAAGTAATAATAAAATACAAAGCTAATTTGCATTGCTGTCTGTTTTTTTCAACTATTGCAACGTTCCGATCTTATTTAAAGATAACTTAGCGTACTCAAAAAGATATGGCAACATGCAAATTATGCAGAGATGAAAAACCATCAGTAAGTAAATAAAAGTAACCATTTTTTTTATTAAATGGTCCATGAAAGCAAGTTTTTCTTATATGTTACGTGTTTACTCGTTTCGTATTCAACAATTTCAAAACTCTAAAATACAGGGATGTTCTATTTTGAAGCACAAAATAAGTAATAATTTTATTTCAAAAGCAAAAATGCAACTAAATCGATGTTATCATTTTCCTATAAAGCGGAATAGATGCGGTGCTAGGAATATTGCTTTATCTGCGGAAGGTTTGGTACACAAGTTTTGTACTACTAAATGATTAGGGCTAAAATCCCAAGCGGAACTAATTCTTTTCCTCTTATCACACCTGAGATAGTTTAACTCCCTTTATCTTCTTGGTCATCTCAAGTATCACGGGATCTTGAATATCAAAAAGTAGAAGCAATATTCTTGATATAAGACATTCCATTGAAATGTACGAAATTCCTACATTAACCTTCGGTCTGGCGCAATTCCAATGCTAACTGGTTCGGGTGTCTTTCATCTGTTAGATTAAAAATTACATTTTTGCGTAGGCTTAAGGTACCTGACTAGGTTTGGAAAATTTTAAAAAGCATACACAAAAGACTTACAGAGCTAAATAACAAAATAGGCTTAAATAGTCACAATTAGATATAAAAATTCATACATCATCAGTAGTTTTTGAAAATAATAATTTTTTTCAAGAATTTTAATAAAAATTTCAATGTTAAGAAAAACAGCATAGTTGAAAACATATGGGACAAGTATTATTTCAATATCGCAAGAATACTTCTCATACTATTTAGAATGTAATACACCGCAAGATAAAATTTATTTTAAAAAATAAATATTTCACATTCAAAGTTGGCGTCATTGATTTTTCGCCCAAATCATCCTTTGTTGCGAACTGAAAGTGACTGTAAAAAATGACTAAATAAAGCAATCATAAAATCTGCGGTCTATCACACCCTCAAAGGCTTTTGTCACGTGTTTAGCAAATTTCAATGAATATTAAGGAATTGTTTTGGAGATATCACTTTTATGTGGACGAATTTTAGTGAAATTTCATTTTCCAGAAAACGCTTTAAAAAATATAATAACACATTAGTTCAAATAAATATCAAGGAATTAAATATTCAAGGAATAAGAATAAAAACAAAGACTCTTTTAGAATCTTAAAAGTTTTGGCTTTATTCTTAGATCATAAAAAAAGTTTTTGAATTTTTCTTCGAAAATCGCCTTTTCAACCTAGTCGGATACCTTAAGGAAAAGCTTATCAAACTGATCTCTTCATTCACCTAAAGCTATATTTTCGTTTCTAAATAGCTTTTTAGTTGCATTTCCTTACACTTTTAACTAACAGAATTAGAGCAAAACCTTTTGAAATACGTATACATCACTTATGAACACACACCAGATATTCATTAGGGTGAAGGAGATCATGGCTGCCCAACCCTTGCTATAGCACTCTTGTACGAGTAGTAGGGAGCCAGAAGCTACCAGAGGTCCCAAACCTTTCTCGGTAAAATCCGCCTTTTGGCACAAAAAAGTATGGTGCTTCATCTCACGGATTAGATGCGCCCAACCGAAGGTTAAATCAGTTCTTCAACTTATCACAGGTCTTGTTATCAAAGTAGTCCGTCGCGAAATAGCCTTCATATAAGTTTCAAAACCGGAAGTAAATCTAATATAGCATAACTACTAATAGTTAATTGATGCTCTTGGTATTTCTATTCCCACTTGACTTAGCATACCTATCCCGTCCATGAGTAGAGGCACATTATAAAGGGAAGATTGCCATTTTCTGTTTTGCCAAAACGACCTTGGAGTAAGTACCTAGGCGTCAACTGACGGGGAAATCTAGCTCCAGTATGTGGAGGCAGTTTGCCCTTATGGAAGACTTTCAGGGGAAATTGGGCCACGTTTATGTTTCATCTAGAGGAAAACTTCCAACATCCAGTCTGCCTTTATAATGCAATTCGTTGCTAAATCATCCACCGAGGTGCTACAAGAGATTTTGAATATTGCCGGTTGAGATTTTCAGCCAGAAAATACAATTCATAAACTTTGCCTCCAATTCTTGTTCCCCAGCCATGTCATGACTTAACCTACTATATAACCCACTGAGATGTGTGCCAGAAAATGAATTGGAACTGGAAGAATTTTTCTGTAAATAAATATTTTATTAAATATATTTATTAATTATATGAAATTCGTCCTTTTTCTATCCGTCAGTGTAAGGAACATGTTTCAATTTTGAAATCCTTTCTCGGAAACACTGGAAAAATCGGTTTACATGCTTCATTTACATATTTTTCTTAAGCATTTTTATTTGTATATTTTTTCTTCTTCGATTTTATTTTCGGGGGGCGCGGAGGCCTACTTCTTCCTCGAAACCCGATTCCATAGAAGAAGCCCGTTGCACGTTAAGTTATACATAGGGGGTCAAACGTCCTTCCGCTGGTGCGGTTCGAAAGTTTGGAGAAGGGATGCCAGCTCGTGTATCGCCCTTGTCATCTGACCGCGGCTCATATTTACCAGGTTTGTCTCTAAATGGCCTAAGTGTTGCTTCAAAAAGGGACATTAATATAACTAAACTAAACCGAACAAAATCGAATTTTTTAGAAAAAAAAGGATTTTGTATGAAAAGTTGTTGTGACTACAAAAAAAATGTTTTTAAAACTTCTTAGCAGGTGTAACATCATAAACTAAGTTTACTAAAATATTCCTAATATGTTTAAGCTCTTTTGGCTAATCAGTTTCTTACGTGGCAAAAGCAATCTATGTAACAAAACACACAAATTTAATCAAGATAATACTTTAAGCCTCTAAAGAATGTTTAAGTAGAATATTTTTTTAACTCTGTCGTAAAGATGACAGCTCTTGCTGAGTTGTTGCAAAAGGTCGTTCGAGCATCGTTTTCAAAAGTGTATGAGAACTCGCATAAACTAAGCCTTAAAAAATTCTAATTTTATTTAAAGGAGAGAATTTACCGGATGAGGAAAAAAAATGGCGATAACTTTTTTTCTAAACGCCTAAGCGTTATGAAGGGGAAAGACTAAAGCATACATATCGCTAACTGTCGGTTAATTAATTCAATTATTTTTACACGCGGAAGGTCAACCATGCATGAGATGAAAAATGACAGTTTTTTTCTCTCTTATTTTCTTTTTTTTCCTATGACTTGTTTTTCGTCCCTTAAAAACTCGCGCGAAGGAAAAAAAATGCCCTTTTTAGTTAAAATAATAAATTTCAGTGGAGGAAAGAAAATTCTCACAACAGCTCGTAAATAACAGCAAATTTCTAATTAAGTTCAGAAAGAAGAAAAACCAATCGGTGCATATTTTACCGAATAGTTGACCTGCTTGCTGGTTAGCACTGCTTTTTTTCCTGTGCTAGCTTCCATTTTGTAACGCATAAATATCGTTATTGATAGCATTTTAAATATTTTGTTTCATTCCGAAATGGAAATATTCAAGCAAAACTGAATCAACTTTTTCCTTTTTACGGTAAATGGCCCTTTAGAAATACGGTTTTGCGATAATATACGGTTGCCGGTAAAGCAATAAATATATAGTAGAAGAGAATTAGTTAAATGAACCGTATGATTTTTTTAAAATCGTAAAGTATCGAAATTCTGAAAAAAAATTATGGAAATATATTCGATCTTATACTTCGGTGCTAGAATGTAAATCCTTTTATTAGTTTTATATTTTTGCTTTCTTTGATTTAAATATTTTTCTATTATTACTGTTAGTCAATGTTCCACATGCTATATAGTATGTGATGACTTTTTAATATGACGCAATAGTATAATTTGCATTCATGTTCAAGTCATGAATTTATGTTTCAATCCTTTCTCTCAATATAAATAAATTCGGATGGCTCTCTGAATCAAAGTTTTAAATAAAAAATAAAATATAAAACCAAAGAAACACACAGTGATGACGTTCAGGAAGCTTCTTCAGTATGGAAATATTAAACGAACGCAAAGAAAACTCCGGTGCTAGAAAGAGTGTCGTAAAATTTTTTTAATAGTTAGCTTTAATAAGGGGTTGGTGATTGGATTTACTGTCAACAAAAACTAATTCATTTTTAAACTTGTAAATTAATTACTAACCATTTCTCACATCAGTTGTTTACCATAGCGCAATTTCTTATAGCGTAGCAACTCCCATGATGTAGGCGTGTCAGTGTATTGCATCTATGGAGTTTTGGTGAATGTTAAGGTTTTTTCCATTTATTTCTTAATCGTTGTTTTCTATGTTTTTATGATAATTTTATTGACTACCTATTTTCTTTTTTGTAATTTGCCCATCATAATTCTTCTATATTTCTGTGTTCTAGGGAAATAAACATTTCTTAGTACGTGCAAAATGCTTGTGCAAAAAAATATCGGAAGTTTCTTTGCGTTCGAAAAGGATTTCTCTACTGAAGAAACTTCCTGAACTACATCGCTATGTATTTATATGGTTTTCCTCCCAAAAAATACCATATTATATGGTTAATTTGTAAATATTTGCATAACAACAAAAACACAAAACGAAATCGAGAACAAAATTGGAAAATAACGATAATGGAGAGAATACCATGAAATATTGCTCATCAGGACGAGAAATATCCCAATAATGTTAAAAGGTGTTTTTCATGCTTAATGACAAGCAAATTAACTTTTAAAAAATGATTATTCCCACAAAAATCATCAATCATGAAAACAGAACAATAATAGATTAAAACAAAGAAATACTCATATACAAAATAGGAATAAACGTAAAATGACGTACTTAAGGTACCTACCTAGATGATAAAAAATATCAACCATATTCATGGCTGTTCACAAAATGCAGTGCGACAAAAACAATTTGCAAGCTGAAAGACTGATTTAGATGGCTACATTCTACTGACGAGCATCTCCTGTTGTTGCCGACAGCGAAGCAGAAAGATTGCGAAAATCATAGCTTAAAATAGTTTTGAACAAAATTTTGAGGAATACAACTTTTATAAATTGATCTTTCAAAATTTTAGTTTGTTTGGACAAATGGACTTTATTTGAGACAATTGATTAAGACTTATATTTCTGTAGATTTTAAGGGAAATATTGGATGACATAAAAGTTAATTTATTGGCATTAAAATTAAGATACTTTCTTTTGTCTTATTGTGCATGCAAATGTTTTCCAATAATTTTATTTCTAAACCTGAAAATTCCGCTTCAAACTGTTCTTTATTTGTTTTTTTAAGGAATTAAGGAATTTGTTTAAAGAATTAAGGGTAATCGGATTTCTATTTGTACCGACTGTGCCTTTTCTATCTGTGTGGGTAACAATTTCGAGGTGACAACGCTTTCACTTTGTGTGTGAAAAATTGATGGACGAGTCGGAAAAGTTTTACGTATGTCCATTGTGTCATGGAAACAAAGATGGCTTCAGTGCAGTGAAAATGATTCACAAACTGAGTGGCATTTCCTAAGCACCATATAATCTTAATAAATATATAAGACACTATATATTTATCAAATTTTCATTTCTCTAGTTTTAACATTACCGAGTTACAGTGCATTGTGCGTTACCTTTTGATAAATATATAAAAAAACTATATATTTATCAAAATTTCATTTCTCTAGTTTTATCGTTACCGAGTTACAGTGTATTGTGCGTTAAATTTAGAACGACATTTGTAGACGTAGAATTATGGGATAGATATAAAATAATTCAAAATTTACGATGAGAAACATGATATTAATCAAGGATTTAAAATAGAGTGTTTATTTTCTGAGATAACTGTTCTAAATTTAAAATAAAAATTTACTAGGGTGCAAAATTTAATTTAACGGATATATTCTTCAAAATATAAAAGAGGATTTATTTTATTTTCTTTATCTACTACTTCATTGCTTGCACTTTGATTAAAGCTTAAAATAAAAGTTTTTATCAAGATAATAAAGAACCGGAGCTTATTTCAGTATTTATATTTTTCAGAAAATATCATTTTTAATATATTTTTCAAAATTAGTTACAAAATAAAATTCTTCAATTTAACTTCCAGAGAAATGTTTTCAACATTATCAAGGCAGTAAGGGAGATTTAAAATACTTTGGAATTAGTAACTATGAGAAATACAGGAATTATAATCATAATATATTCTTTCAAAATGATAAAAAAGGCTAAAATAGTAGTTTTCAATTTCTGTAAATATTTATTTAGGAATTATAAACGAATTAAATATTTTATTTGCGTAGGTTGGCATCATAAAACTGAGTCTACGATTTATATTTTTGAAACATTTCTTATTGTTAGCGGAATAATTGAATTCTAAGCGAATAAAATTTCATTAGTTCGTGTTTCCATTAGCTGCTTCAGAAAAGATATGTGCCTAGAAAATTCAATTACATTCCATTCGTATAATATTTTTAAATATTATGGCATTAAAATTCTATATTTAATAATAGCATCTTTGTCTCTAAAGATACAAATCTGATCATCTCAGAATTCCCATTAAAAGTTTGGCCACTGAAGACTGATAAAAAAGAATAATAACTTTTACAAACAAAATTTAAATTTACTTAAATTTTTTCTTATTTTATTTTGAAATGCAATTCGTCGCTCGCGTATAAAGCAACAACACATAACTCAATTTTTTGAAATTTCAAATAGGAAGAAGAAAGAACTCATTTTTTGCAACCAATAACGAATATTTCTGAATTTATTTAACCTCTGACATCAACATGAGAAACCATGTTCTAACTAGATGTGAAGAAAATTCAGAAACATTCGTTATCGGTTGAGAAAACTTGAGTACTCTCTTCCTCTCCGAAATTTCAAAAAATTGAGATAGGAGATGTTGCTTGTTAAGCGACAAATTAATGGATCTTTTTTTTACAATTATGTGTAAAAAACGAATCTAGGATTTATTCTGACATTAAAAAGTTGCTGGTATTTTCTCTAAGTGAAGTATTTTCTATAATTAATCTTTAACTAGAATGGAAATATTTAATGTGTTTTACTGATTATTCGGCATCATGCATAGCCATTTGAATCAGTAAGGGATGTTCTGTAACTTTCGGAAGAAAAGTAAACACAAATAACTGAAAATGAAGAAGTTATGATCTTTTCAAACCCTTCAGTTTTTCGTGGCCGATCTTCATATACTTTGTAATTTCTTAAAATTTTTGCACAGAAGAACAAATACGAAATTTGAAAATACATAAATTACATAATACAAAAAAAGTACCAGGTAAAAATGTTAGATATAAAGATGTAAAATGTGTAAAATGGAAATATCTTATTTCTGCAATCACGCATAAACTGCGTCAGCAAGAAAATACAAGTTAACAAAGTAAACAATAAACAAAAAACAACGTTGAAGAAACAAGGCAAATCCAGAAAAATGGAAAGAATATCATTGTAAATTGCTCTTCAGAGGGGCAAGTTTATGAATGATATTCAAAAGTATTTTTTTCTGCGTAACAGCTTATGAATAAACGTTAAAATGAGCTGTTATTCCTCCCGAAAAGCACCAACCGTAAAAAAAAGACATTCCTCCCCTAGAAAAGACCGTCTTCTTTTTCCTTTAGTTAGTTTAGTTTTTAGGTATATTAACGTCCCGTTTTAAAGCAACAGGAGGGCTGTTTTGGGACGGACCTCGTAATTTTGAACCAAAGTCAGATTGCGAGGACGACACCTGAGCTTCGGGTCTCGAACCTGGAGCCCTCCGTCCCCAAAGCCGAGATCTTACCACGAGGCCACTTCTTTTTCTTTGCGGTTGGTGCTTTTGGGGTGCGATAAAAGGCTATTTTAATTCTTATTTGTAAGCTGTTACGCATAGAAAAGCACCTTTGAATATCATTTGTAAATCTCCTCTCCTAAAGAGCGGTTTACCATGATGTTGTTTCCGTTTTTTAAATTTTTTCTATTTTTCTTGATTTCTTTTGTTTATCCATTGTTTTGTTTTTCGTTTGTTTCTTATTTACCTTGTTAAATACATGTAATGATTTGGAATTTCTAATCGTCTTTAAAATAATTTTTATCGCTATCTAATTTTTAATTATAAACGAATTATTACCATTTCAATCATAGATAAAAACATTTCTACTTTGACTTAAGTGTCACCAGAAACTTCACTGTTAACCGAACTCCGGTTTTGAGGGGATTTTCCGTTTCAACCGTACTTATAGTTCAGACGCATTGCCACCGGCCCTTTTTTTGCTTAAAACGTCACAGGTAACTTTCGCTTTGTATTTCTCTCCACTTTAATTATGGTTCGGTTGTACCTAAGATATCACGAAATTACCTAAAATGTATACCTGCCTAATTACATAAAATGATTACCTAACTATTACCAGTCCTAGCAGACGTACTGTATTACCGCCACGAGAAATACCCTAGACTCCAGACATGCTTGTGGCGGGTGTCATGGAAATGGGATATTCCACTATAGTTTGGGGGTGAAGAAAAGGGCTTTATTTCATTTGGCGCAGATAGAACCGACGGAAGTCTCGTTTCGCTTTCTGCTACTGTTGAAAACGAATTCATCACTTAACGAAGTGTGCTTTGTTCGCCAAATGTTGCGGTTGATTTTATACCCGTTTACCTCCTTTCTTCGACTCGCCAACTTCCGGCAACCCTGTCCAGGGTTTTTCTCCTGGCGGTAGGACAATAGTGAAATAGCTCACCATGGACGTTTAAAAATTGATGAATTTGGTTATGATTTTGCTTCTTAAGGCCTTAGAAAGTGTAAGTTTGTAATTAAAAGCCTGAAATTATGTTTTTCGTATTAAGGTATAATAAAACATGGAAAATATACTAAATTCTTCCAACACTCTCAGGAAGGTATCGTATACAAAAACTCCAGGAGATTTACCTAAATAATTTACTTAATCATTGTGATTTTCAAAATTGTAGAATGAAATGTTGTTGATTGTTCTTTCTTTAGTTTTTACATTTTCTTAACTAACGTTCTTTATCCTTTCAAATATTTTAAGAAAATCACCCATGCTGATGTCAAATATTTCCTAGCAAAGAGGTTCCCAATGTGTTCTCCGTGGTGCTGGGGAACCTCAACTTCTTCATAGGGACACCAGGAGATATTATATAATTTTCATAAATGCTAAAACTCAGATAATTTCAATTCCAGTTGTTACCTCTTATTTGTACAAAGTTGGTTTAACGAAAATTGGTATAAAATCAACGTACCAGACGAAAATCAGCGTAGAAAAGGAAAAATGGTAGTTGTGATCAATTTAATTTCATGATTTGGGAAAATGGGTAGTGATTAAGAGGATTATGGATGATTTTAGTATATATTATAAAAATAGATTTTAAAATCTTTTCAATCGATTTTTGTGTGTCTTAAACGTATTTCAAAGGAGGAATACGTTCCTCCCATTGGGGTCTCGGGAAGGAATTTTATTCGCACGCCAAAACGCCACAAAAAAACGTTGTATGGGAGATCCTCTATATCTCGGTAACTACATATGTTAAAAAATAACTAATGCCTTATTTTAGAGACAAATGGTAACAACAGAAGTTACAAAAAAATTGAAAATCGAAAATGTACTTCAGCGACTACTGAGTCTGAAAGTTGGGTAAAAATACGCATGAATTGATGACGTGATCCTCTATATCTCGGTAACTACATATGTCAAAAAAATAACTAACGTCTTATTTTAGAGATCAAGGGTAACAACAGAAGTTAAAAAAAATTTGAAAATCGGATAGAGTCACGCGAGTAAAGTAGTACTCAGCGCTTTTTGAAAAAGACATCCTCCCATCGTTTTTTTTATTTATATGTATTTTTCTAACCTACGCAAAACTATCGACTATTTTTTCAGAAAGAGCTTGTGAGATCTTGTTGGACATGGGCACCATGGAAAAATCGGGATTCAGCAAGAAGAAGTTTGGGAATCACTGGCCCAAAATATTAATATTTCAAAAATGTTCTAATGGACTTGTTTATCCTAAAGCTTAAGCTTACTTGTGCTGCCTGTATGCTGAACTTTCCAGTCGGATAAAAATCAAAACGCATGTGGTTTGTGGCACGCCTTTTCGTTGTACAAACACAAAAAATTAGCAGTACTCCCCCACCCACAGGTGCTGTAGGGAAAAGTAATCCATCAAACTCCCTTTTCAATTGCTAACCCTCGTGGTACACAATACTAGATGAAGGACAGTGTTTTGGCTATTTCCCAAACGGAGAAACTGACTCACTGCATATGGAAATGGGAAAAAGCAAAAGCGGATTAGCTCAGACCTTTCATCTGATGTATCTATCTGAATACAGATTAAAATACTAAAACTGTTTGCTGCGGTAATCATTCCAGCTGTGTTAAGGAAAACAGCGATTGAAAAAGAACTAACAAAGGTATTAGTATTCTTATTATAAATGTATTGTTTCTCGTGGATTCGGTTTTTATGCACCTTTAACGAAACTTTTAAACTTTTTTTGAAATTTTAAATTTATTGCTTACATATTTAGGAACTTCACTCGCTACATTTTCGCTTTTCACCAGGAGTGAGAGCGTTTGTCTTATGAAAAAATTTAAGATGCACGAGTCCCACACACAAGGTGGATCTTTTTGGAATAAAAATTCCAAAATTCCAAAGAGCGAACCTTCAGTTAAGATGAAAATAATTTCATGCAATTTCATCGTATTCTTTAATGTGTCAAAAACAGAAGAAACCAAATAAAAAATTAAATAGAATTTCTCAATAGGCGTAAAAATTAGCTACATAATTAATCCCTTTTTTAATGAAATACATATTATTGTTTTTCGGGGTTTAGTATTACACCAATTAGAATTCGCCTGTTTCTAGATCATTACTACTACTTTTGCTTAGTATTTTAAGACGTTTTCTATAAATTATAATATAGTTAGAATTCAGGATTTAACAAAAGAAGTAACTTTTTGTATCCCAATTAGTACCAAAATTGAAGGAAATATGTTTCAGTGATGTAATATCTTATTTTAGTCATTCCTTTCAAACGAGGTGGAATTAAAAGGCTATATTTTCAATAGTTTTAATCTGAAACTTCCAATTAATTACAAACGCATGTAGTTCAACTATAATCAAAAATTGCTACGGAGATCGCATGCGTTATTAAATACATAAAACAAATGGACATATATGATGCATCTTTTAGGCAAATTCTATTCAAATATACAGGGTGTCCCAAAAAGGTGGAACAAGCTTTTATTTCCTTAAATATTGATTTGAGACATATACTTCAATTTACAAAGTTTCATCAAAGAAGGTAAGAATTTGTGTGAAAATAATTTGAGATCCATGGGGATTGATAATAAAAAGTTATAAAAATTAAATTTTTATACGGCCACCATAAGGTAGGAATTTGTGTGAAAGCACTTTGGTTTCTGTAGAATCTGAAAATAAAAAGTTAAGAATATTAAATTTTTATACGTGTCCCATAGAGGAGAAAGGTAAATGAGTGAGATGTTTCTCTTACACTTATCTATGCATAAACTAAGTTTCACAATTCTGTCTGCAAAACTTTCAGAGATATGTTATTTTATAAATTTCAAGGGCTTCCAATCATCACGGATTAAAAATAAATTGCCAATGACGAATTCTGTTATTCAGCTTCATTTGCAGATGTTTGTTACTATCGACTTGATAAAGAATGGAAGGACAACTTGATAAAATGAAAATTTAAGTTGTAACAGGAAAACGGCCAAATATTGAACCAGAATACAGAACTATTTACTCTTAGAGTTGTGCGTATTGTTAAGCTTTACCTAAAAATAGTGATGCTTCGTCCTTTATGCCTGCAAAACTCACCAAAATAATTTTAAAAATTCGTATTTTTGTTTTTATTCTTATTTGCTTACTTATCCACTCTGAGAGTTCGAATATTAACGAAAAAAGTTAAAAACGAGAAAAGAAGACAGAAATTGAATGAAAAAGAAAGACACAGAATTGGGCTGCACACCAAATACTTTTGGAAAGCACTAAAATTCGCTCACTGTGTACAACTAAGTGATATAAGGGACGAAGGCAATTAAATATTCTTTCTGTCTTAGAAACTACCCGGAACTGGATTTTCGGATGATCCAGTTTTGCGCTAAAAAACAAATAATGTTCTAGTTCAATTCAAATAATGTTATTGTTCAATTCAGTTCCTAGTTGAAAATCTTCGTTTTAAAAGGATGTTTCAAGTATCCTTTAGACCAGAAAAATTCATCAAATTTTGTCTTGAGTAAAGATCTTAAACTGACAGTAATCTTAAAGAGTTTACAAAATATGGTTATTCATTTCAATGCATTTATATTGAATATTTAACTATCCATGTAGCACAACATGTTGTCCGATATTGTACAATATTTTTCGCTATTATATAATATTGAACATTATTATACAATATTGCAAATATTGTTCAATATTGTGCAAAATTATACAATATATTTCTGCTACTGGGGTACAGTAAATATAATAATAGCATTTATTTACATGAAAATGACGCTCAAACCCATTTCCTATATGAATGAAAATTGAATTAAGATGGAATTTATTGCTTGTTTAAAGAATAGATACTATGAAATTAATTTTTTTTATAATGAGAATATATATTTATACCAATTACATGAAAATTGGTTATCCAAAAGAGGGTTTACAAACATTGATAATTATTGAAGATTTAAAAAAAAAGAAACAAATTCACAATAAGGGTGCCGGGTCTATGTCAGGATCTATTTACAACAATTTGTGAAGCTCTGCAATGGAATAAAATAATGGTCAAACTATATACTTCAAATGCTCTCGGCGATTTTAATTTTCATAGCCATTGTATATTTTATTGGAAGAAAACGAGATATGGCGTCTCAGCGCAGTGTGAGGCAACATGAAGTTAGATGACAAACGAGGTTATGTTTGTCTTGCGACTATGATGTTATGTTAATTCTAATTAATAATTCTAATTAATAATAATTGTATTGACTAAAGAAACTAGCGTTACCGGTAATTAGAAAAGTTACCAAAATATGGTATGTTTGTTATGATCATACGTCGATTCACTTAAGAATTCACCACCCTATATTCGGCAAATATTCCCAGTTATTAAGTAAAGTTAATTTATGTCATTAAGCATTATTGATTTTCATCACACATTTTTCTTTGTTTGTGCCATGTAAAACATAGAGAAATTTAGTTCACTTTTTATGCATAAAATAGTCTTCATATAAAAATAGCAAAATGAAAAAATAAGCATTCATTGGAAATTAGTTAGGATTCATGTCATTATCTTTTATTTGGACTTTAAATGAAGTCTGCATCCACGTCTTATGTTATATATTGCAATGACTTTTTTTCAATACAAGGATGAATTCTTTGTCATTCAGACCACAATTTTCGCTCATAGTGAATCAAAATATCTCCCTATTCTATCACGTTTAATAGAATGATGATACTGAATTTGCAATTGGAAAATTAGGAAAGCATTCAAGGAAAGCTTTCAAAACAAAACTTCAGCTGCGAAACCAAAATTAAATTATCCTTCAAAATTAAATTCTGATTTGATTCCATTGCTTCCACTCCATTAATATTCGAACATACAGAGAAAATGGTAATGATTTTGTAACCATCAGTTACTTCTAACCTCCTTATATTCAGCCACGGATTTACTCGGCATACAACTGAATTCATTCAGAAAACTTTTAAAAATGACATGGATGAATATAATTCTAAAATATTTACACTTTGGAGGAAAGATTCATTCATACATAAATAACGGATCTAAGGGGAGGGTATTTAAGCTTATAAACCCCTCCTTATTACAAGTCTAAAGAAATAATTACTTTTCTTTAACTAATCCCATTTTTAACTACTCTTTTCATTGTTTGCCTCGTGGCTCTGAGTCTTTTTCCATCAACTTAAATTAAATCTGTTTTAAATTCATCCGCTCAAGTTTTCATCGTTACAGTCCCCTGCATTTCTCGCATTCTTTAAATTTATTGACAAAGTTCAATTTATGAAGAAACATTCCCTTTTAGCAATTATAAAATTAAAACTTGCTTCATCTATAAATCACGCAACCCCAAATTTAATTTCAATTCGAAACAATTCTATTTAGAATGTATAATATTCCCATATTCTAGCGACACTCGTAAGCTGCACATCGGTGCCTTTGTATGGGATGGCATTGGATATATCGAAGAAAAATCAGTTTTATGTATCAGAAAAAATGTTCTGAACCTTAGAAAAAAAATCAAAAATATGGTACCAGTTATACAGACTTGTAAAGATATATTATTGTATTTGATATAGCATTTATTACTTGTCTCTGAAAACCCACAAGAAAATCAAACAATAAGCCAACATTAAAAAAATGGCAATAGTAAAAAAAGTCATTAGTAAATATAATTCCCTATGAGTTTTTATGACACCTATTTAGTTGCAAGGCCAAATAACCACGAAAAAATAGGAAAACAATGTTACCTTTAAACAGAAAATAATGAGTGGTATTGCTTCATCATTTGCTTTGAGAATGATTGTTTTTTCCAAACACTCAAGATTTCACGAAATGCAATGCGTTTAATTATCCTTTTTAATTAACCTATTCATTCTTGTGGGAATGTGAACAAGCTCGACTTTTCGCAAGCCTAAACAGTATGAACGAGCAATATGCTTAAGCAGAATTGTTAAAAAAACTTGTTTTGACTCCTTTTTTAAAATTTATAGCTCCAAAAATATTAATTTTTATAGTGAATATGATAATTCGTTAAGATTTCATATTCGAGCCTTTTCTCTCTATACAGGTCTTTTCATAAATTAAAGCCACACAAATAAACTAACATATACTAATGTCTGCTTGCGTTCGGTGGTGTCCTCTTAGTAAGCAACAGCGAAAAAGTCAAGATGATAATAATAACTCATAAACCTCTTGAGCTATGAATTCATTTAATCTCTTAATTAGATGACACATCCTATTTGAACATTTATCGTTACTTCAGTTGATATAACAACTCTAAGGAGAGGAAACACTTGAGCATGTCTAAGGGATTTTGTATTTTAAATTAATTTCTAAGTACTTTGATTTAATTACAGATTTAAATATCAAAAATCCTATAATTCGTTGTACGAGTCATAATATGCTAAGAGTTAATTTTCCAGTTTTTAAGTTAATTAAACTATGTCCAATCAAGTGCGGCAAATTTTCTATGTGCGATGTCATAGGAAACACATTTCAATGCGTATTTCAATAACTACTGCAGAAATAGGGTGTGTCAGCGTTGTTAATGAATTTAATGGAATCAATTCACGTATGCTGTCACAATCAAATAATTAACAAAACTGTTCTTGTGACCTAATATCTAAGAGCACATCCTTGCATAGTGCTGTGATTTCATGCCTTTTATCCTTCTGTAAATTGCACAATTTCATTAAAGATTAAAAAAACAGTGACCAAAACAATCCAAACAGGATCCTTTTATTTTAGTTCTAATTAGATGGCACTCTATTATATGATCTCTTTTATTTTGTCTCTTTTCTCTCTTTTATTTAAGAAGTATGTTTACCATAAAATTCGTGAATTAATTACTATCCATTTTAAGATTTTTTGCTACCTCTGATTAGAGTTGTTATATCTTAATAACTTCAGAAATCACAAAAAATAATTAATAAACACTTATACTGCGTAACGTGGTCTTAACAAGTAAATTAATTATTATTATGCCTTTTACGACAACAATGTAATAATACCAAACACTTGAAAGAAGGTCGGACTAAATTTTCGCCAAGTTTTCCGATGAAACAGAAGCCTTGAATGCTTCAATTTCTTATCGCAATACATAAAAGAATCTTGATTAGTTAATTAATCTTCTGTTTACCTAATTAACACGTTGCAAACCGAACCAATTCAATATAATCTTCTTTTCTCAAATCAATCTCAGTCCTCAAAATTTTTGATGCAACATTACTAGAAGAAAATGGCCCTTTAAAGTAGTAAAATATAGCATCATTTCATTTTAGTAACATTTCTAGAAGATTGACACATATATCGAATTTTTGTACCGATTCTGCATCAAGAGCGATTCTATTACTCTTACTTTTGAAAAATCTAGAAAAATGGCAAGAAGGCAATGGAAATCAAAAGTGGCATTCTTTAAATCAATGGAAAAACGTATATAAATATATCGCGTGAATTCACACACTTCAGACGCTAAGCCTCACCAAAACTCAGCTTCGAGATCTTCCATTTTCCAAAACAATTCGTTATTACACGAATAGGAAGGCAAGGAAAGAATACTGCAGACAATTTTATAGCTTGTGCTTCTTCTATTCGCATTTCGCGATTTCTTCTCTTCCATACCAGTGATCGCGAAATTGCTCTTTTCTAACTCCAATGGAATTTAAAGTTGCAATTCTTGCTTTGCTTTTCGAACTAGAAATAAAAATGTTGCTGGCTTTCAGACTGCAAGAATCCGATAGAAACAGATGTGCAACTACGATGTGTTTCTTGAAAATTAAAAAAGAAGGAATAAAAGCCTGGCGGGAAATTTCTTTAAGATTTTATACTGAGAGAAGGCGACAAAAAGACATTCAAAAAATTGAAAAAATAAACCCAGAAAAATAAGAGTTGTACTCTTTTATCAAAACACATTTCAGGGGTGAAAAGAAGCATTTTATAAAGGTTATTGTAAGTCAACATCGTTTGATAAATAATGTTAGATAGAAGTTTTACAAAAATACATTTTCCGATCAGTTCGTATTTCCCATTTCAGAAAATGAAAGTGAATGTGTTTTCTGTTTTCTTGCAACTAAATCATATAAAATGCTTCGTTCAATACTAAGCCTTTGCCTTTCAAAAACTAATTATATGCTAATTGCACTTTGTATGTCGCATTCGGAGATTAAATTCCGTAACACTTAAAAGCACTATTTTTTAAAAAAAAAAGAGGATTTAAAAGTGTTTTTGACTTTTATTGCTTGAATAAAACATGGAAAAATACTTTAAAATACACTATTTTGTTTTAAATATGGCTTACGTCTAAAAAAAATTGCTAGCAATCATCAACACTGGGATTTAATTCAGAAAAAAATTTCCTTCATTATATTCTATAATATTAAACATAGATGATTTTTAAGAACTAATACTATGGACACGGAATTTTCTTCAACATTACGGAATAAAATATGGTATTCTCAAACGTACAAACAAAGCAAAAAAAGGTGCAGCTGCAAGTGAAAAACCTCAATTTATTTTTATTTTTTCATCAGCACTCAGACTGCCATCTATATAATATTAATTGATTTTATAACAAGTTCAGTATGTATCCTATTGACAACAACATGCATTAGAGCCTCAGTCTTATTCTCAAGATTTTAGAAGACAAAACTTTATAAGCTTCTTAAAGTATATACTGGGCATTTAAGAACACGCACTCTTATGTTTACATCAGATGTTAAGAATATTCACAAATATTCGTCTTTGGTTGCGAAAATTGAGTATTTTCTTCCTCTTGGAAATTTCAAAAGATTGAGACGGGTGATGTTACTTGTTAAACGAAGAACTGTGCTCTCCTGAACTTATTCTGTTTTGCATTTAAAGCATATTAAATACTCGACTGTTTCAAAATTTAAATATTATAATGAAAAATATAGGTATGAAATTATGTAAATTTAGTCAGAAAACGGGATAACATTAAATTATAGGCAAATTAGGATCTTAGCCAAAAAAACGCTTTTAAAATATTTAATATTATATTAGATTTGTCTGTTTATATTAAACATGATTTTCCATCAATAGATAATACAATAATGTCTATACAAAGTTATATACAGGTATCCGAGAATTGTTGGACACATTTAAAAAATTAATAAAAAAAATAACTAATAATGTTACAACTGCGGATTTTTTTTAATGAGAGAGCATTTTAACAATTTCTTTTTAGGTAGGTAACGCGCCGTTACGATGGTCCGAGTGGTCGTAAATTACTTAAAATCTTCAATTTTTGAGAGCCATTATCTGCGAAACTTTTAAAGCTAGAAGAAAGATAAAAGCATATATTTGTAGGGAATTTTTCGCTCTTTAATTTGTTTAGTCAATTGTAATTCGAAAGCTGAAGAGTTTTCGAGATATTCAAGAAAAACTAAAAAAGAAACCAAAAAAACGCGCATCGGCTACTGCTGTTTGTTAGCCATTGCGATTGGAAATCTCTCGCTGTAGCAAATTTAGAACGTTGAAATGGTAAGCCACCTATCTGAAAAAAATTTTAAAATGTGCTCTCACTTAAAAGAAAAACCGTAGCTATAACATTACTAGTTTTTTTTTTTATTATTAATTTTTGAAATGCGTCTAAAAATTCTCGGATACCCTGTATTTTGGTGTATGTTTCTTCGGAATGCATAAAACAAAGAGATTTTCAACATCCTTAACTGAAAATTGAGTGTGTATGTGAATTTCCAATGCAATGTCCCCATTTTTTAAAAAAGTTTATATCGGCATGATTTTCTTGCTGTATATGTTTTTGCTTTTTGCTTTCTCACATATAAAATGTAGAGAATGTAGGAAGAGAAAGCATTGCAATCGTCCAAAAAATTTGACCTCGAGCACATAATGAATCTCTACATTTCAAACCTTAATTCAAGAACGAGACAAACTAGACGAGTGGACATGTTACAAACATTAAATATTTTGGAAGTTGAATACATTTAAAAATTATTCGCGAACCAACATTTTTCGTTCGGCCCTGTTGGGACCGTGTCCTACAGCTTAAAAAGCTTTGATCGGATTTATTTTCATTTATTATAAAATATAAAGAAGGAACATGTACAGCTGACTTCAATGAATGCATTAAAAATTCTTTTTATCAAAATTTGTTAAGGAAGATTAAATACGGAATATACATTAGGATTAACCGTTTTCGATGATATGTCATATTATAATTCTGTACAACTCATTAGTTGAAACTATTCCTCGCTCAATGAGTTAGACCGCAGTGGCCTAGTGGTAAGGTTTCAGCTTCGGGGCCGAAGGATTCCAGGTTCGAAACCTAGTTCAACCGAAGATCTTCCATGTATGGGGCCTGTTGCACGTTAAATCATACTTAAGGGATCAAACGTCCTCCCGCCAGTGAGTTGCGACAGTTTGGAGAGGAGGTGTACCAGCTCATGTGTCGTCATCTGACCGTGGTTCAAAACTGTGAGATCAGTTTGAAAATAGTTCTAGTGTTGCTTCAATTAGGACGTTCATATAATTGAATTAATCGTGATCGATCTGACCGCAAATGAAACTGACGAGATTCGTCCCGAAATAGCCCTCGTGTTGCTTTGAAACTGGACGTTAATAATATAACTAAATAATTTTTCTTCTATACTGATGCACATTTAACCATATATTTTAAAGACTTATTTTAATATTTAATATCTGGAGCGTTTCCAGTTCTATAAAAGAATATGATTAAAAGAACACCTCCTCAGTTTCAACCCATACATAACCAAGTCTTTATGTACATATGGTGAATAAGGACCTTAATTGGAATGCTTTAATGACGTTGTTTTGTTCTTTAATTCATAGGAGGAAATAATGTTAGAAACTCTTAAATTTAAATAATCCTTCACAAAATGTCTAAGTCTAGAACTCATTAAATTTGAATACTTATCATTAAAATTAATCAATGCTTTTCAGTAAAACTATTATAATATTTTAAGCTAGAGAGCATGCCGGCTTTTATTTATTTCTAAGTCAAACACAGTTTTCACGCAATTGTTCATTTATAGTTAAACTTCCAATACTTGTTTTTCACTTCTGATTTAAAGTTAGAGAGAGATCATTAGTTTTAGAAGAGAGAAAGGTAAATTTCGAGCTCAAAGGATGTTTTATCACTGACTTCTTAAGTTTCATAAACCATGACTATTAAAATTTTAAATGGATTTTTAATATGAAAGTAGAATTTTGTGAATATTATTATTTTTTCAAATTTGCATGTAATCCAAATATGAACTGCTGTCGAATGTTCTAAATTCTCTAAAAAAAGAAAAAATTCCAAATGGAATTTTAAATAGTTGTCTTCCATTATCAGACCAAAAATAAAAGTCACAAATGATAAAGCATCAATTCGACAGGCAGAGAGCGACTTTTCATATAAAATTTATTTATTTAATATTTATTTTAAATAAATATTAAAAATTAATAATAAAATTTATTTTTAATATTTATTAGATTTAGATTTTTAATATTTTAATATAAATTTATTTAATATGACGCAATTACTAACTAAAATTTAAAAAAGATATATTTTATCTGTAAAAATTTTTCTTTGATTTCATTTAATTTTACATTAGTTTTGTAGATATCATAACTTTTTATAGTCTTCGAAAGATCCGAAGATCAAAGAAGTATAAATGTTACTAACATCTTAACTTAAAACCCCGAGAATACTCGCTTGTCGAATTATCGCATTTTTAGTCTTAAAACTAAAATTTAATCATTAATTGGCTTTATAATTTTAAATCTCAAGTTTTATATGTCTTCTGAGATGAATGAAAATGACAGCCTCTTTCCAAAACAGAAGGGATTATCTTATTAGATAGAAAATTAAATGAAACTGTTAAGGGGTAAAAGTCCACATCTTTGAAGATTTTTTTTCAAATCCTTAAGTCATGATGGAAATATCTTTGTTTGATTACACGTAGTAAAGGAACGTATTATAATTTTTTAGTCGAACATTACAGAAAAATATGTATATTCTGTAATAAATATATATTTTTTAAATTAATAATCGTAAGATATTTTCTGTCCCTTCTACGACTGGAGATGGTTGGATTTCTTACAGAAAATTACGTACTGTTAAATAACAAAAAAAACCTTAGATATAGTTTACAGCCAGGAACTCGGAATGCTTCGTTGAATCCCATTGTAAAATTCGTCCAAAAATGAACAAAAGTTAATGTAAAGACTACATATCAAGTTTTATTGCCTAGCTTGTCAAATGTTTTAGTTAACGCGTTCATAGGCAGAATTACAAAAATTGTTTTTTGGGCTCGGGCAGGTCTAAAACTGGAAGATAGCTCAAAATCTTGGGTTGAATTTTTTCTACAATACCTCTTTGAATATGAGAATGTTAGAAGGTTTCAAAAACAGTCTAACATCCATTATAAAATGGGGAAAATGAGCTTCTATGAAAAACCCTTTTCATTTTCGACCAAAGCATTTTACAACAGCCATTCAATTTCCCCCTTTCAGCCATTTATTCCAAAATTTAGAACCGATTTCACTTTTTGCTTGCCTATTCTATCAAAACATCACATAAAAAGGATATTTCCAGAACCATTAAAGTAACTTTGTTATGTCTCATCAGGCATCACAATGCATTATAAAGGAAAACGTCCACGAATGATTCTATCTAAAAATAAACCCATAACTGCCTCCATTAAATTTTCTCTTGTGGGCGAGTTTACTGTTTAATGACGAGTTGGGAAAACATTTATGTCTTGACTTTCGACACCTGACGGCTGTGGCGCGTGTTCTGGGACCTTAAAAGCCACCTTAAGCTATTTCGGACCCTAGATCTGATAAGTGAACAGAAAAGGCATTAAGTATACGACGAAGAAAAAATAACACTCAATTTGTGATAAGAATTTGTTGATTTCTATCAAATTGTGGGCTGTGACGTTTTGTACAGGTTTTTATTTATTTTTAAAAAAATATTTTTCGGTTTAATACTTTGTTTCCTTTATGTATCGTTCAAACAAGATTGTAGAAAAATGGCTTCAAAAGAACTTTATTCTCTTTATTTTCTTAGAATAAAGGGGTTTGTTCAAAGGCTAAACGCACATAATACATCTTGAAATCCTTTAAAAGAGTTTATTCCCAAGACAAAAATCTTTTAATACACTTTAAAATCCTCTGTTTTAACAGATCAAGTAAACGAGTAAGAAAAATCTAGAACAATGGAATTGATTGAGAATTCTGTATAAACATAAATGAAAGTTTGAATTCTAAGGCATTGAATATTACAGAACTTTCAAAAGATACCTTGTATAAAGATGCGAACGGAGCTTTTCAGATTCCTGTTAGCGGCGAATTTTGATATCTTTTGAATTTTTCGGAGAATGTAACAAATCCTGTCTTGTCTGTCTTTGTGTTGCATTATATTAAATAAATAAAAAGTAGGTTTTCGATCTAAAGTCCGTTCTTACAAATATTTACACATTTTGTTCTACACAAAACCTCCTATAGCAAAAATCTTAAAAGAAAGAAATGAGAAGGCTAGGTAAAAAATGAAAACATAGCTGCTTTTACAAATTAAATATACAAGTATTTCAGAAAATTTTGGAATTTTCTTTCATAATAAGAAATTTTAGAGAACTCTTAAGTTAATTTTGTTTCTGCTGCTAACATGATTTAAAAAATTTATCTTTCCCTATGAAAAATTTGAATATATAATCAGTAACGGTGGAATTTTCTGTTAAAATTTTCACAAAATTATATTAGTTAAATGAAAATTATATTTAACTCCAATGCTTCTTCTATTGAGTATTATCGGATGAGAAGAGCTTTTTTCAGCAGTTTTAATCTTCCGTCGGGTGCATCTAATCTGCGAGATGAGGCGCCTATATTTTTTGTGTCTAAGTGCGGGTTTTACCGAGAAAGGTGCGGGACCTTTAGTAGCTTTCTGGCTCCCTACCACTCACACTAGGGTATCGTGGGTTTTTTTCTGGTGTTCTTTTGATGTACCTGAGAGTAGATGAGTTGCGCCAGATCATATCTGTATTTTTAATTTCTCAAATTTTTTCCAATATTTCTTTTTATATATATGCAAAAGTTCGTGTACCTGTGTTCCAGCCTATAATTCAATGATATTAATCGTTATTACTAATACATTGTTTCAAAAATGTTTGATTGTTTCAGGATCTCATCAACAATAGTTTAATCTTCGAACACATGACAACTGCTCGCGCGGAGGAAAAGGAGATCCAATGCCACAAAATGTCGGTTTACCCTCTCCTGGCAATTCCAAACTCCTACAGTGTCACTTAAATTACAGTGGTTGAAAAACATTCTCACGAATAACTTATCAAGAACACGACTTCGTCTCTTAATGCGCTTCATGTGTGATGAGAACAATCTCATTGCAGAGGAAAATCATTGAGCATGTATCCAAACAGACAGTCACGCACTTCCGGCAACTTATGACTCCTCTTTTTTTTTTCCTCTACGTATTTTTATTTTTTTTTCATTTTGTTCTGTTTTCTATGTTGTTCTGTCCAGTGTAAGTTTCTTTTTTCATTATTATTTGGTTTTTTTTTGTATTTGTTGTTTTTGTTCTTTCTAAAAAAATAAAATTCACCTCCATCCATCCGAACCGGAAAGGAGTCAAATGGCTCTAAACACGGGGATGCAGGTGGTGTAATGAAATGTAATGTAATCAACATTAGTTGTCACTGCTAGCGAACCTTAAAAGAAAACAAACGTCAACTCCCTCCTGAATTCTTGAACATTTTGTTAGTTAAAATTGCAAGGAAATACAAAAAAATATATTTGAAAACGCAAACATAGTTTTGCATGGCTGAATAGTTCAATTTGATAAGTTTTTCCTTAGGCCTGAGCAAAAATTTAACTTTTAATCTCACAGATGAGTTGCGCCCGGATGTGTTAGCATTTGTATTGCGTCCGACCGAAGGTTAAAGTACGAATTTTCAGATTAATGACGTATTTTGTTACAAATACTTAAGTTTAGTATTGAAGAACCTCTTAAGGTATTTTTATTATTTTAATATCAGTTTAGCTTCAGAAGTAACCTGATTACAATGTCCCAATTTCAGGTCGCGTTCTCGATACCGGAATCTTTCGATAATTATCCCTGTTTACCAGGAATGGCGCTAGAGTTTGTCCGGCGGGGGGGGGGGGGCGGTTTGCCCGCCCGGGGGTACGGTCTTCCAGATAAGATGGCATGACCTGTTGTATGGAGGTACGAATGTAATGAAATTGGTCTCAAATTTTCGACAGATTATTATTTATCAACTACGGTTGGATATCCCGTACAAATATTTTCCCCGATGGGGGCCACAGCATCCCCGACAGGGAGGCCCTAACCCCTCGGGCCCCCCTCTGGCGCCACCTCTGCTGTTTACGGGCGTGTTTTACGCTAAATCTACCGACACAAGCAGATGTGGGTGACAGAACACCGCCCCATGTCCCCGTGCCTGATGCCATTACGACAATTGTACCGGCCCATGTCCCCGTACCTGATGCCATTACGACAATTGTACCGCCCCATGTCCCCGTGCCTCATGCCATTACGACAACTGTACCGGTTGAGTGGACATGGGACAGATGTTGGTGACATAGGCAAAGTTAGTTATAATTCCAAAAATATTTAATACCTTTCACAAAAACTACAAACATTTTTTTTATTTCTCTTCATAATCTCCATAAACGTTGAGACATTTATCCCAGCGTGAACATCCCTTTATGGTACTGTTGTTTGTCAAGTTGTTTGAAGCACTCCAGAACGGTGTTTTGCAACGAACCGAAACTTTCTGGAAGTTTAGGTCGCATCTGATTTGATGGAGGACCATAGGAATTCCAGTCAATGCGACAATCTTCCTTAATCGGACAGTTTCATCCGTTTGTGAATTCCTTGGTCTGCCTCTTTTCTTCTCCGTATCATCCTTCAGATCCGTTCGTCTATTTTTAAATTTTTAGCATCAAAAGGTCGTCTTCTTGTTTGCTTAAAACGTTCGGCCCATAAACACTCTGCAATTTGCTCTATTAAGTCATTCAGCTTGTAAAAATACGATAACTGCACGTACCTCAAACTTTGCATATTCTGCGATTAGACACAGCACTTTTCTTTGCTTCCTGGAAGCTCAATTGCCTTTTGAATAAAACGAAACTTCAGTCTAACTTACTGCACTCCTAAACATATCGAGTGATGTAATTCGAGCCAATATTGCACCTGCGTGCTTTGTAGGCCAGCCACCTGTACCTTTATTATCGGACGGCCCTCGTATAAAGGTTGGCAAGAACCTTAGATGTGTTCATCTTCATCTAACAACGTCTCATCTCAAAATAACCCTAATGTATATTCTAACCGGGATGTTAAACTCTTAACACTCTATTTTTATTTATTATTTAAACATACAAATCAAAACTGAGCGAAAAAGTCTGATGAGAAGTTTTAATAAAGCTTGATCTTCTGCACTATTTCAAGTTTCAAAGTTGTTTATTAAAGTAAGAAGGAATTGATGTAGCTGAAAAAAATGCCGAAATTATTTATTCAAATTAAGAAACATCAAATACTTTATTTGCGGAAATGAGTGTCAATAAAATTAACGCATTTTGCCACTTCTTAAAAATTATAATTTAAGAAGGCGATGCCTGATTTTTGTCAAGAAAAATTATCTGAATTTTATCAGATAAATTTGGCACAAAATAAAATTCGATAAAATGTGTTATTTCATTTTATTTTTAAATAATTTTTAAAGAACAACAAAAAGACAATAAAGCATCAAGTGAAACGCAACTTCAAAAATTTCTTTGGCCTGAATATAAACACATTTAGAAACCCGATGATGAATATTTTGAAATCAAAATTATGATTTATTTAAATAGTTTTTTTTAATAAATAGAAAATCTTTAAGTGTTAAGAAAATTTTTGCAGTATTCAAAGAGTATTTCGTCCATGTTTAAACACTGTCTGTAATCTTTTTTTCATTCAATAAACTTCCTACGCACACCCATCCAAACGGCAAACTGGAGATTTCTATCTCTGGAGTCAGGGGTGTTTCGTAGTGTAAAGTATTCAAAGTGTGAATTAAATTTTTAAGATCTTGTTTAATGAATTAAATTAATTGAATTTCTTTGTGTCTCAATTAAGTTGTCAAATTTCTAAGAAACATGATGTACTGAATTGGATATATTAACGAATGCACCTAAACAGTAGTGGGAACGACAGGAAAAAACACGTGAAAACCACCTTACCAAAGTTAAGTTTGTTAAGTTATATTCACTTCTGTTGGATGCAAGCGTTGGCGAACGATAACAGTTTATGCAGATTCAGCATTCCTGATTGGCGCTGTCGTTTCGCTCGCTTGTATTTAACTCTCTTCCTCTGCGAAACTTGGTTCAGTTCTGGTGTATGTGTACTTGTCTGCGTGAGCGCCTGTGTGGTGCATAATATTCATGTTTTTAATAAAGAAATGTTTATGAACTGGACTTGCATTCAATTTCCACGCCTTAAACTTCCTTGTTTGAAGCGACGCGAGGGCTTTTTTGGGACGGACCCCGTAATTTCAAACCTCGGTCAAATGACGACATCTGAGTTGATAACCCCTCTCTAAACTTTCGCACCTCACCACCCCTTACCAAAAGAATATACTCTTCTTATTATGGCACTAGCAGTACGCGCACGGCGTTGCCGTGGCATAATGACCTCAACAAAATAAAAAAAGCTCAAAGTTTCGAAAACGAAATCAAAAAATATGTATATTATTGATTTCGCCCTCGATTTTTAGTTAAAGTACACGCAGGAACTTTCTTTTAACTAAAGATATCAGCATCTATGCGCGACTATAAAACAAATAAATCAAATGATTCTTGGATCAGTAAAATGAAGTAACTAAGATTAGCTGACGCAATAAAATGATCGAGAGTATGACGTGATTTTCGTTTGATACCGCCAGCCGATAGGATAGTAGAAATGCATTCTGGGAGCTGTGAGTAGCCTTGGGTCGGACGAAAGCTCTGCCCATTCGGATATGCGAGAGAAAATGTTTGTAAATGATCAATAAAAAAAAATCGTAGAAAATCGGAGACAAAAGATATTTTAACCATTCCTGTTTTAAAACAGGGATAAATATTCCGTCTTATACCTAAAAAAAAAATGGAAAATGATAGCGTTATTAGAACGTAGAATGCAAGAAAATAAAAATTGAAAGTTAAAAATATAAATGAAAAGTGACTATTATTTAAAAATTTCTCAAAATTCAGTAAATTATATTAAAAATTCAAAACAAACTTCATTAGAACAAACATTGTTTGCTCTATCCGATGGTACATTTATTGTTTTTTTAACGATCATTAGAAAAGATACTACAGCCGTAAACGCGCCAAAAATTACCCAAAACAACACAAAACATTAAATAAAAATTTTTCTAGATTAAATTTTAAAATTCCGGCTTCGAGGTGCATTGAGTCACCATTATGACTACTTGCGTGCCAAATTTCATGGCTGTAAGTGTGATAGATTCGTCTGGACATCGCACATACACACACAAACATTGACTTTTATAAGTACAGATTCACGATAGACCAAAAATTATCACCTGTAAGATAACATTAGAAAATCGAATTAAATTTTCAATATTTTTTATAATTATTCAAGTATCTTTTATAAGAACTTAGAGCACGTAATCCAAATGCATAAAATATGCCATTTCCATGAAAGTAAAATGAGAAAAAGAGCAAATGATTTTGCTTGCTACAAGTGTTAATATTTAAAACCGAAAGCAATAAGATTAATTTGGAAATGAGAAAGAATAAAAGGTGTGTAATTTATGGGAAAATATTCCCCAACTAATAAATGATTCATATTACCTGATGTGACTGGACCAAAAGTAAGAAATTTCAATTTGTTTAACAATAAATATTTCAGTATGATAAATAATAAAAGAATATTAAATATCCCATGAATATTTTTATGTTATTAATTCAGAAGAATAATTACCAACGTGAACCTTGAAAATGTAGTCATCAACTTTCTTCTGTGCACCACAGCAGATATACCGAATTACTTATTGAGTATTCACTGCTGTTCATCGTTAGATAGTATCTTGGCAGGGCACACAAAGTGGCATAAAAAATTGACAATCTTCCTATGATGAAGTACATGATAGATATGAAATTATCACCTGAACCGCCCTCTTTATGATGATTCCCAGATTAATGACAGTAACACGAGCGTACAGATTACCCCCATTTTTTCTTTACCATCATACAAAATACATACTTGTCCAACGGGTGCGCAATACAAAAAAATGGGGGAAAGATCTACAGTGTTTTTTATCACTGGGCGTCCATCTCGTAGCAATCTGCGTCAAAACTACCTCGGTCATGATTTATACACCTTTTTCTGGGACGTGAGTAAAAAAAAGACCCAGAAACATCCGTCAATACATGAATATTGAAATCGGCCCCTTCTCTTCGCTTCCAAAAATATTAACTGCTTGTGAACGGTGGGGGAAAAATATAAAAAGAACAGCAACGGCAAAAAAAAAAAAGCTGACATAGTGATGAAGCAAAAAAGGGGAGAAAAATCGCATTTTTTTCTCCCATTTTCTCCCCTTTCCCCGGAAGTGTCCTGGGGGGTGTAGGGGTGGACGAGAAGATATGAAAAAGGGGTGGATCAGACGATTTTTTCCCCCGTGATGGATGACTTCCAGACGAATTTGGTTGATCGAGAACGACATTTTCGGGGGAGATCCTGAGTACAGGTCCCATTGTCGTGTGGCACGTGGTGTGAAGTTTCGCTCGTCCTGTTTCACCCAGTGATCAATTATTGAACAGTTTATAAAATTGTTGTATTTGTAAATTTTGAACTGAGAGAGGGGTTCGTTGATTGTAGGGTAATTTTTTATCGAAATCGTGATAGGGGAGTGAAGTAGATAATGATAAATCATCCACCCAGTATGGATCATAGTGCACTGATGGAAGGCCATAGAAAAGAGATAATTTTGGGTTAAACATATGTGAAAAGAAAAGAATTTCTAACATTGACGAATCGAATGCAAATACAAGATGTCCGAGAATTGTTTGACGCATTTCAAAAATTAATTAAAAAAATACAACTGGGTGTGTGTTTTTTTAATGAGAAAGCAAATAATTTTTCTTTTTTCAGACAGATGGCGTACCATTACGAAGTTCTAAATTTGGTACAGAGAGAGATTTCCAATGGTCAGAGAGAACTCAATGGTCAGCAGAAGTCAACGCGCGTTTTCCGGTTTCCGTTTCTCTTCAATATCTCAAAGACTATTTATTTTTAGAAATACAATTACTTTAACAAATTAAAGAGCGTAAAATTCCATACAAATACATTGTTTTATTTTTCTTCTAGCTTTAATAGTTTCGCAGAAAATGGCTCTCAAAATGGGAGATATCTAATAATTTACGACCACCTAGACTACCGTAGCGGCGCTTTAATTTTCTGAAAAAAAATTTTTTTCATTCAGTTGTATCATTATTAGTTTTTTATTAATTTTTGAAATGGATCCAATAATTTATGACCACCCAGTATTTTCTTTAAGTAAAAAAAATATTATAATTCATCCAATTTTTGCAATTTAATTTTTTAGATTTTTATAAAACTATCGGTTAACTGATCTTAAATCATCAGTTGCGATGCCATTTTTGAATTGAAAATGTTGACAGTAAATTATTTGGATAAATTATTTAAAATTTATGCGAAAAATATGCATGAAAACCGATTTAATTTAAATACTTTCAATTCAACTTACCGAATAATTATATAAATTTAATCTTCTTTTTATTTATGCTTAGTTATTGTTTCATTTGTTATTATCATAGTTTTCATTTAAGAAGTTAGAAATCTATATTTAAAAAAATGCATCGTTTATTTGTGCCCAAATGCGATTTTAAATACATAGAAACTTTTCTGCCCCTATTGCTCAAACAAATAACTTAAAATAAGACTAATTCTATTTTAAATGAAAAAATACTTTTGGAAGTTATTGATATACATTATAATTCTTCACTTTAAAAGTGCAATAAATAAAAGAATTTGTAATTTTTGATACACAAAGAACTGAATTAAAATGCACTTAGAATCATGACATAACTGTTTTATTATGATGCCATAAACTGCAAGCAAATTATTGGCACAAAAGTAATTCAGAAATTAAATTTAAATTATAAAATACTTTGTACTAGAAAGTGACGATATTTCTTAATTAAAAGTGAATCAAATATTGCCTTTTAAAATATTAGCAGTGGAAAAGCATGTAAGGTTGGAAATTAGTTTACCAAACACCAAATAAAGTGTGTTTTAATGAATAATCGATACAGATACAATTATTTTTCTTGGGTTATCTTTGCTTATTTATTTGCGTGCATGTTTAAAATAAAAATATTTAACAAGCAAATAAAGAAAATCAATATTTTCATCCAAACCAAAACTTTTTTGAGACGAATTTTTCTTGACTTCCATCCAAAAAGGATGTAAAAATATCATCTTGCAACTTTCATGTTCCTATTTAAATTTTTATTTAAAAATTCTTGAATCATGGTGAAAAAAGCCTTGAGTTTTTTGACAAAATGCATTCAATCTCAGTACTGTTGCAAGCATGACTTTGGAACATTTACAAACTTATCGTATTCAAAATTTCCACCAACTGTTATTTTTCCCTTCTGATATAGTCAAGCATAATAATTTATAATTGATGAGAAACGGAATATATTTTTAAACGAAGAATAAATCAAGGCAGTAATTTTTTTACATATTTATTTACTTAAATTTCATAATTATTTACACCTGCTGTTACTGTGAAAATAGAAAATATTTTTAATATATTACTTGAAACTGGAAAACATTTTTGTTTTTACTAAACTTTCAAGATTTTCTGAGTTCATGGACTCGAAAACTTAGAAATCACAGCATGCTATTCTTTTCACTTATTTTCAATTCGCTTGCGTTTTACAACTGTCAGCAACTCGAGATTCTTTATTCTTCTCATCGATAGAAACGTTTTTCTATTTTAGATTTCCTTTCAGTCTTTATATTTAATTGAATTATTTGAACATGCAATATTTTTTTATTTTTCTAAGCATGCTTAGAATAACTAAACAGGATATTTTGAAATGAAATTAAAGATTACTGTTCAGCAACGGATTCCACTTTTGGACGATTTTACACCGGAAAGGGGTGTCAGGCATGAGCGCATTCCGGAGTTCTTTGTTAGATCACGCTCAGTAAAATGTAAACATCACCCTTCCATTCTTCACTTTGCCTCTGTTTTGATGAAAATAACTCCGCCCGGCGCATACGCAAAAGCGCGGGGGGTTTCCGAATCCGTTGTTAAACAATATGTAGAGAAGAATTATTTCAATACCGCTGAGTGTTACTTTTCTGTTCCTTAATTTTTAAACTTATTGAATATTTTAAAAATAAATGATTAAAAAGTTAGTAGAGACTCTTTCTCTACTTTTAGTAGACAAATTGATGTTTTTTTCAAAGATTTGAAAAATTAAAACAGGAATTGAAATACAAATTATCTTTGTCATTTAAAAAGGTATTAGCTAAAATTCAAAATTACTTAAAGTGCCAGGAATGATATATTTTTAATTAAAGTATAAGAGATCTATTGAGTAAAATTTATAGTATTTTTTACTTATTAATGTACAGTAAAAATTATTTTCACCAATATGTCAAAATTTAAGATAAGAATTGAAATAAAAGCTAACGTATTCGTTAGATGATGATAGAGTGATTTATTGTCTCTTGAGGACTTTTGAAAAACTGTCATTTGTTCTAAAAAATTTTAATAGTCGCAATTTCTCCACAATCAGAAAGAAGTCCAGCTCTTAATGGCAAACATTCATACATAATCGCAGTAGTACTTTTAAAATATGCAATTTGAAAGCTGCTTCAATGCTTGTAAGTTTTGTATTTGAGAAGCATTTTACTTTTTTACCTGAAATGTGTGGATGTGGAAAAAAATGCTTTATAAGAAACTGAATAGAAATCTGAACTGCTTTCGAAAATAAATATGAAAGGGTTTTTGTCTTAAAGAACTTAATAAGAAAAAATAAATAGGATAAAATGTATATACAGTGTTTTTCAAAATTATTAGAACTCTAATGCAAATTTTAGACTTTTTTTTATTGAAAATAATTTTTTTTATTTATCTTCCAAATGTATTAATTTTATTTTTAATACAATCTTATTCATTTAAAAATGCTTCAAATAATAAAACTTTATCGCAGAATATGTCAGAATAGGAACACTGTCATATAACTATACCAGTGGATTTAAATGTCTGGCTCCAGCCAAAATAAATCAGCCAAAATAACACGTGAAAGTTCTTTTGGAACCATTAAGATTTATTACTAACACAAACATTAACACACAAAGGATACATATTTACATTATTACTAACAATTACGAAGGGGTTTCGGATTTGGGTTGTGTTTCTTCACCTCGTCATTCCACAGTTCTGAGTCTTTTAGCGTCGTAACAGGGGGCGCTGTTCTTATTGCGCAGACGCATTTGTTACATGACCCTATATTATGTCTTGTTCAAAATTATTCGAACAATAAAAAACTTACAACGAAAAGTTATCATAACGAATTTTCAAAACGAAATATCAGTGTTTAATGTTTAGCTGGACCTCCTTTGACCTCAAAATCTACTTTCAGTCTTTAATTCACCAGTTTCTTAATGTGTTCGGGTTGATACTACGCCATTCATCTTTGATCGTCTGGAAAAAAAAATTGAATTTTAATTTTCCTCTCTTCAAACATCAATTTTTGATTCAAAACTGACCAATAATTTGAGATGGGATTAAGGTCTGGGCTTTGTGATTGCCACAAAAATACCTTAATTTAATTTTTTGAGAAATAATCGTTGACAATATTTGACGTGTGGTTTGGAACATTATCTCGTTGAAAGATATATCGATGACCCACGACCAAATTTGACATACATACTTACAGTCATTTAAACGTCTATCATTACAATTTCACCAACATCTTTAGAGGAAAAACATCCTCATATCATCACATTTCTGCCTCCGTGTTTTACAGTCTTTAGGTTATTCATCTGTTTAAGCGAATTACCTGATGTCACCACATCCTTTTACATTTCTTTTATCCAAAAAAATACGCTATTTGCTTTCGTCTAACCATAAAACACTGCCACAGAATTGTGAATCCTTCGAATGATGCTCTTTTGCAAAGGCCAAGCGCCTTCCTATGATTTGATTTGAGATGTATTACGATGTATGGTCTTTCTGTTTCGATAAATCTTATAAACCCAGAGTTCTTGATTTCATTCATTCAATACTCAGGACAGCCGACTCAACCTTAAGGTTTTAGGGTGCAAGTAGATTTCTTGATGTTATTATTTAATTGTCCACGCCGGCACAGCCTACCCAGAAAGTGTAAGGCACTGACCCGAACGGCGAAGAGTACAAAATAACGACGCAACAGAAAGAAAAAGTATTACATCAAATTACAAAACATCATAACCCAACTGAATTACACTGGATGCAAAAAATCAACAACAGAAGCAAAAGTTCTGAACAACTAAACAGAAGACAAAGGAAGTGACAAAAATGTTCACGAAACAACATCGAACAGTAAAACAGGAAACAAAAGGCAAATAAAAATTTAAACAAAAACTTAGGATATTAAACAACTTCTAGCGCGTGTGACAGTTCAATAGAACATATTTAAAATTTTAAATTCCAAGAAGAAATAAAAAAAACACACAAATGTTGAAGAAACATTGATATAGTTTTGACAACGTTCCATCAAACAGAAAGCTCACTGCAAATACAACTGGAAATCCTAAAGATCTCTTTCAGTTCCACGAGTCCAAATTTATTATTGTTGCGAAAGGTCTCTCTGTGGTGTATGATGTAAACAGTCCAACACGCAGGATAATGGAGAATGAAGGTTTATTTACAAATATGCAGGAAAATACGTAGCACAGGTACAGGAAACAATAGTCCTTGCACAGATTACCAATGTAAATAGACAACAATTCACAGGTAATGACAGTTCAGCACTTTGATATCTAACAACCCAAACAGTCAGCAAATAACTAGTAACGACAATAACAGCTCAGCTCACCAGCTGATTAGCTCACACAGCGGATAAAACTCCGAAGACGTTCACGCTTCAAAGCGAAGTAACCAGTCGATCAAAGACGCTCTTCTGAACTAGGTGCCGTCCTTAAATATTCTCTCCGACAGGCCGTGACGTCACATGGTGTTTTCTCGCGTATTCCCTTTCCTAATAGAAATATCGAGAAAAGGGTTGCTTTTTCGGGAATCATCTATTTGTCGCCAAGGTCGCCAAGTTTGTCGCCAAATCGCCAAAATGGTCGCCAAATTTGTCGCCAAGGTCAGGAGTGCCATAACAGACGCTGAGGTCACTCCATGCTTAACCTTGTAAAACTCTCTTCCCAACCATAAGACTTTCATTGCTGGGAAGCGGCTTTCTATGTTTGTAACATTATTAACTAAAACTTTAAACCATACGGTTTTGATTGCGTCATCAGGTTTATTTAAATAAAACTTTTTAGTGAAAGTACATTCAGGAACATAATGGTATACATCACCCTGTAAACTTCATTTTTCAGTTTGGTGTTCTGGCTAATTTGAAACGATATAAATATGAAACAAATGAGCCATGACCTGTTAACAGGAGAAGTGTTAGAGGCGAAACATTCACTTTCAAGTCTTTCACGATCTTTTTTGACGGCATACTGTTCCTTTTTCGTACCTGCCCTTTTTTGTTTTCGATAGATCCTGTCATCTCTTACTTCTTGCACAAATAGTAGATACCCGAATTCTACATTGCTAGCTGTATGGCCCGGCGTTGCACGGGCTATCCCGAATAATAGGATATTCCCGGGCGGAGAGAAGTGAAATCAAGTGAGACCTTGGGATCCATATATTTTCATATGCCCCGCCTCCGTTTTTCTCTACAATCAACAAATATTGTCACTTACTTTTCCTAACAAACGTAACGAAGTTAAACACTTTAATACAAAAAAAAGAAAAAAAAAGCATGAAAACGAATTTTTTTCCATTGTTAATAAATCCAAACACAGAAGCTCGCTTAAAAAGAAATACCAATTTCCGTTAAATAAATAAAAAAATGCAACACTGGATGCGAAAACTAATTATAGGGAAAAAAAGAATCCGCCGTGAATGAATTCACCATGCTACCAATAGATGGCAGCACGTCAATTCATTCATTTTGACGTTTTTAATTAATATCTTTTTAACTAATTATAATTTCGGAATTTCAATGGTCAAAATGGATTCCTTGGATTATTTTCCCTCTTTTGGTACTTTCGGCTCGTTTCAGCATTCAGTGGTTCGTGAGAAGATAGCCGGACAGAGATAAATACGTTTGTTTACCTTCAGATTTTAATAGAAATGATACTTCTTTGCTAGGATTTTATGAGATACCCTATCCTGTTAATCTTCATTGAAGCGTTGGCGAAGATCCAGAGAAATCTCTAAACTCCTGAGCTTTACTGTTGGCTTGACTGCTTCATAGACCAAAAAATGAATCTATTAAAAGTATTGAAAATTTTCCAAAATAAAAACAAATTCAATTCGTACTCACTTAAATATAACCCTCGTCATCAGCCGTTCAAATAATTTTGAACAGCTAAAATAAACTGTTTAAGAAAATAATCCTTTCTAAGAAATAGTGGTATTTAATGAAATAACTATAATTTATATACGTTTATGAAATAAAGCACTAGAAAATCAAAACAAAAAATAGCAAATTATCAAATTTTTAAAACTTTATGAACAAAAGATGAAATTTAAACAGTCTCTTCTAATAATTATGAACAGCATTGCATATATTCCTTAATGATTATCGAAAATAAATAAAAGAAACTCAGCAAAACAAATGATGAAATTATATGATTAAATTATATGCTAGAGAAAGATGTTTCTTAAAATGAAAGCAAAACATAGGATTAGTTATTTCATATCAAACAGAAAAGGCAAACGCAGATTTTTAACACGAAAACCACAAGTGTAACGCGACAGTTTCATTTGACTTCTAAAAATGAAAGTTATACGTAATTCTAAAATATTGTACGGGAGAATTATCAAGTAACGCAATGGAAAATTTAACGCTCCTTTGTAACTTGAAATGCAAGCTTTATAAACTAAAGCTTATCTATTTTTAGAAGTTATTCCTGGACTACATTTAATCTTCTAAAGTTACTACTCATCTAAAAGCTAAACCGTCATTAACAACACAGATATCCACAGAAACGACTTCCAGCATATTATATACTGCAATCAGAAAAACCAACGCGAGGAAATTCACAGATAGAGGGGAACAGAACTTCGTAAATATAACGGATGTATTTTCTCGTAAAATACCCTCCCATTTTTTTCGGAAGGGGAAATATAAACGGCTTTTAAAACGATAAGAGCATTCATTACATGGGCACAAATCACAGCGATAACACGCCAAGTGGCACACTTTAAAAACGTTTTGGCGATAAGAGGGGACATTCCGTTGAATAACGACAGCTTTCGGCTTGCTGCGGCTTCTGTTGAGGAAGAAGTTCATGAATTTTAACACCACGCACAGGGCAATCGTCGCTTCTTTAAGGACCTTATAAATAACTTAAGGTCTGGGGATGGGCGACAATAAGCTGGGTTTATTTGACTATTTACATTTGCATATAAAATGTCCAATGTAGTAATGTCAGAAATGGACTCTATGCTCAGTGTGTTTCGAGAAGTTGTGATGAATAGGAATTGTTCTTCAGTGAGTGTTCGTAGATCTGTGGATGGTTCCCGCTTATGGGAAGTTTTATTTATAAATTTTATATAAAAAGTCTTTACTGTTTTTAATAAAACTTCATGCGTAAAATCCGTTATCTCTTGTAAAGATAAAAGAAATTCAAATATATTATTTTTATTTTCAAGTCGCTATTACTCTTGAAAAATAAATTAATCATATAAATGTAATATTCTGTCTGGTTATTATTACAAGTAAGCAGTTTTGAAAGATTTTACATATTTTGACGCGAAGTATTAGCTACAATCTTCAGATATTTTAGAGAAAGAATATCCAAGTTCTTTTCGGGGATTTATTTTATTTTATTTTTTATTTTTTCTAATTTTGCAAAGAGTCGCCTGTACTTCTGGCATAGTGTGGTTTATAATGTCCTCTTTGCCATTCATGATATTCCCCAACAACCAATCGCAGTGAATTAACACCTAACTGACCATTCCGGGATAGTCAAATGCCAACCAACGCCAGGGATTTTATGATCTCGTTCCAGAAATATTTGAGAAAATATTATAGAAGTATTAATTTCCTACCAGTTTTTGTAAAGCATGTCCAGAAACCCTGTACTCTATTCCTGTTTGTGAAAACAAAAATCTCGCGTAACTAACTCTAAACTTTAAATCTGTTTTCAGAATGCTTTCCAGGGTCGTCTTCACAAAACTGAGATCCCTGGACAGAGTAAGCAACATCAGAACCCCCTCTTTAGCATCATCAGAACTATAACCAGGAATTTCAGCGCCTATGACCCACCGAAAAGATCAGTCACCTATTTCCAGAATGCTTTCCAGGGTCGTCTTCACAAAATTGAGATCCCTGGACAGAGTAAGCCCTATCAAGACCTCCTCTTTGGTATCATCAGAACTGTAACTAGGAATTTTAGAGCTTATGACCTAGCGAAAATAACTATCACCTTCTCTCTAATTAGAGCCTTACGAATTTGCAAATTGGCGCCTTTTTAAGATAATATTTTGCAAGCCAGATTCCGCCCACCTTGATCGTAAATATGATTAATTTTAAAGGTTACATAATATAAAAAAAGTATTTTTTCAATTCTCATTTCTACTTTTATTAAATGCTATAATAAAATACTAAATAAATAAATTAATATAATGAAACATATATAAACACGTTGTATTGTTCTAAACATTCTTTAAAATTAGTTATATAACTGACAAAAATATGCATTTTAATTTATAGTGTAAGATATACATGTTTATGCAATACTACAAAATCGATGCCTGTCTTGTCTGTTACAAGTCTTAATAAATCAATGGCGCTCCTGGGCTACAACCCTATTAACCCATTGGATAAAACAACTCTGATGTGTGTCGTAGTCTCTTTGCTATCACTCTTACTGGTAATATACAAATAGAAGTTAAGATTAATTATTGCATTTCTTTTATTTTCAATTTGGATCCTAGTCGAAACCACTGACGTTTTCAATCATTTAAAAAAGCCAATTAATTATCGAAAAGAGTTAACAAATAGGAAGAACATAGAGTTAGATACTGTGTGCACAAAAGACAAATTTATTGGAACCAGGTGCCCAAAACAGTACCCAGATAATTTTGTAGACTGAGTAAATCGGAAAATGACGACGATGTCCAAAATTCACGATCGTGCAGATAATGCGCATCTCTCGGAGAACTAAAATTGGCAAGATAAGTTTTGGCACGTTGCTTATTTTCTAATTAAATGATGCTTTTATACGGTCAGGTATAAAAAATAAATGAGTGAAATAAGTATGAACAGCTTTCTTACGTAATCCTATGATTGTTTATCGAGAAAACCCGCCTTTGAGTTCAAGTTCAATTTCATATAGACATGGTAAGTGTAACGCTAATTTAACTCAACATTTCGTTCAAGAGTCTCTTCAGGATACTCAAGTCTATCTCAACCGTTGAATTATTGCTAATAGCTTCGGTCGTAAATGTCAGTTTGTATATCAGCTAGACGGTACTAAAAATATTTTTTGAAATTTTCGTTCTTGAAGACTAGCTTTTCCACTCAAGGAATACTTTCTATCTTAAGTAAAATATTTATTTATCATTTGAAAGATTATTCAAATTCAGTAAAGAAAATAGAAATGAATATTTTCACGTGAAAAGGTTTTAAAAATGCAAAAAATCCGAACAATTAAATCTATTTTATTCATAAATCTTTTTTGTCAGAACCATTTAGTGTACTGAAAACGGCGAATTGACATAAAAATAAGTATTAGATTTTTATTACAGACCAAGAAACGCTAATTGTAGATTACGCACATACTGAAGATTAGAAGGCTGTTGGTGCCCTGGCCTTGATGAGTAGTTATTGTTTGTTTCTCCATGTTCCTAAATAAGTTCGCCTTGTCAGTGCAAACTCGTATCTAATTTACCTATTTGAAAACGGCTTATGAAAATTAACATGATCTTTGTACTTCTTAAGAATAGTATGTTCTTAAAGTATGTTCTCATAGTATGTATAAAAGGTATTTTATATCGCCAAAATTTTTCAAGTTTCAGGGAATCAAAATCGGGACAAAATTTTACCAAAATCGGTGTTGGATTTTTTTCTGCAATTCCCACTTTTCAGATATGTTGTCTTTCGTTTCAATATCTTCTTTTTCTTCACAGAAATACATAGACGTTTATGAATTTAATCGAATTCACAAAAGGAAAATTTTTATTTAAAAAATGTCCACATTTCGCCTTGTTTACACCGATCCTTGTCTTGCTTCCCTCAAAAGTTTGTGACCCGTATTCCGGTCAGTTCTCTTTAAATCCGTGGATGCCCACATATCATCGAGCAGTGAAAAATAAAAGTACTACCACTGTCCCATAATAATAGTAGCAGTTGATGAATGTAATTTGTCAAATAATAATAGTAGCAGTTGATGAATGTAATTTGTCCCATAATAATAGTAGCAAATGTAAATAATTATAGAAAGCAAACATTTATTATCAAAAACTAGATTAAATTATACGAATTAAAAATATTACTCCTAATTTTTATTTTGACTTTTTAGATAGTTTCTGGATTTTTCAATAATTTCGAAACTGCATTTTAAACTTGTAGGTAAGAACCCTTGGCTACGAAGCTTTGCTTTTCCTATATGCGTGAGCTTAACTGGACAATCGCAACTCGATCTTTGTTTGAAAACTCTCCTTTTTCCATCTTACTTTCACAATGGGTTCATATTCAACTGAAATAAAACAATTGATTTCTATCAGGGGATGAAATTAGAAAAATAGCTATAATTCGTAATAATTAGGTTAACCTGAAAATTGGAAGATGTGTCAAAACAAATGACAGGATGTCATGAAATATTGATTTTGACTGAAGGCTTCGCAATTTTGAACTACAACATAACTTACAGCTGCATTCGCCAATAATTCCAGTTTAAATATTCACTTGCTACTATTATTATAGGAGAGATTAGTTAGTTTTTATAAAATTATAATTTATTTACAAGATACTTATCAGTCATTATCAATAACGAGAGAAGCAGGCTTGGAGTCGATCACAACATGTACCAAACTCCATATGCAGAGGAATTTCGGTGAAATCGGTTTGGAATCATGATCCTGTCGATACTAAGCTAAAGGAAGCCGCCAGGGAATTTTAGACATATACTAACTCACTTTTAACCCTGAAACTTTAACTATACGTCCTTTCTCGACAATGTCTATTGCATCAATTCTTATAATAAAGGAAGAACTCATTTCTACATTTGGTGCATAATAAAGTTTAGTAGTTTTAAATTTAAATAAAAACTAATGAAATTTATCTAAGTTTACTAAAACAAATCTTGAATCGCAGAATATATAGCAGAGCGATGTATACTTATATTTTGCGTATAGAAAAAACTACACAAGTCTAATGCCACAGTGGCCTAGTGGTAAGGTCTGGGCTTCGGGGCCGGAAGGTTCCAGGTTCGAAACAGGATTGCTCTGAATATCTGTCGTGTATTGGGCCTGTTTCAAGTTAAATCATACTTAGGAAGCCAAACGTCCTACCGTTGGTGTGGTGCGGAAGTTTGTAGAGGGGGTGCCATCTCATGTGTAGTCCTCGTCATCAGACCAAGGTTCAAAATTAAGAAGCCCGTCCTAAAATAGCCATTGTGTTGCTTCAATACTTGACTTTGATAAAACTAAGCAGACGCCAAAAACTAAATAAACTTTTTGTAGATTAATTGTTAAAACTGTAATTTTTATTGCTTATTGAAAACATTTCGAAGATATGGTGTTAGTTTTCTTTATTCGCCTTTTCAGTATATTTACTCTAAAACATCAAAATCACAATATGAAATTCTCAATTTACTTCTTACATACACGTTAAAAAAAAATCCAGCAAATGCCTGTAGAGACCTTGATCAACCTATAAATGCTGCTCACTTTAAATATTTTCAGAAATTTAAATTCTTTCAAATACCTAGTTGCTAGCTTCAACCACTGGTACATTCATTCAACAATTTTCAACCTCACAATCGGAGCGTCTAACAGCGTTTCCTTAACGCTCGCTTGAAAAAAAACGTACCTAATGTATCTAGACCCCCTGGCAAGACCCTGAAATATGCTCATTTTGAATGAGATTAAAAGAATTTCAAAATCACGCCTTTAGTTTACAACTTTTATATCTCAGCTGCGGTGCATTCACCTTACGTTCTTCGTCTCAGCAATCCGGACCTTAAAGATCATTTTATGCGCTCTTATAAAAAGTGCACATCACGGATATTGACTCTATGACAAGTCTGTGAAATACGCACATTTTAAATAACAACAAAAGAATTTCAAAACCGCATTTTTAATTTACAGCTTTTAGATGTCAGCTGCGGTGCATTCACCCTACTCCTTTATGCACCATAATCTGAACTTCTGAACGTATTTCCTATATGCACGCATAAAAAAAATCGCAACCAGTGCATATAGACTCCATCGTTTGCTCTCCAAATATTCCTGTCTCATATCTCCAGCGGAAAGAAAGAGATACGGCGAGCCATAACTCAACCTGCTGCAACAGCAGCTATCGCCCCCGCTCCCAGGTGAGAACGTTAACGAGAAGAAAATTCCCCTACATTAGGCGACTCCTCACTTATCCCCCTGCCTACCCTGAGGGGGGCGGACTAACTAAGAAGTCACCACCTCACTCACGACGATAGCATTAACTCGATTTTTCGTCTAGGCCGCTGGGTATATTTGCCATAATGGGCGTGGAATATCGATATTAAATTCAACGAATGTCTCATTGGAGTTGAGTTGCAGAGGTGCTGCTCCGACAGGAATACAAATTGAATCGGATCGATCACTTTTGGGATTCATGCGATTCTCACCTGCGACCACCCCCTTCCCTGGAAGGAAGGAAGGAATATCGAATGTGAATGCTTTAAATTCAGTTTTGTGGAAAGTTTGGTGGTTGTTGCATGATTTTGTAGGATGTGAATGGTATGGCTTCGTTTTGTAGCCGAATTTGATTCTATAACTGTCCGGAAGTGGTTTAAAAGTTAAGTCAGTGTTTTAAAATTTTCTGCTGACTATTGTATGAAAATCGGATAATTTGAACTTCGATAACCATCAGAAAAGGCCTTAAGATGAAAATCTAAATCATACATTTATTAAAAGGTGATGTCGTACGTACGAGTCAATCATAAAAAATCGGGTTTTTAATTAGAAATTTTTCTTTTAAGTAAATTATTATTAAATTTCTTGATCTAGTTAAATTTATCACCGTTTTTCAAAATTACCTACTCAGAACAACAGGAGGAGAACCCAATACATTTGAGACGTGGGCAGATGATGAGAACAATACCTGAACAGCCGTTCATTTCTCAATTTTCCATACCATACCATATGAAAATCTTCTACATTTCATTGAGTTTTTGTGTACTAAAACATACACATAGATGATTGGTGGAATATACTCTATAGTACATCATTTTATTGTTTATTTATAAATTCAGACGCTGACATAAAGATACTATGGGGCAATGATATATCAGTAATAAGATTTTCATACTTTCTACAATTCAGTAATTTTAATTATTAACTTTTCGTTTAAAAATTCCCTATAATATTCTCCAATATAGGAAAAAATGTAATGATAAACAACATACACTGAAAAAATTAAATAGACGGCATTTTCCTGCCGAACTTTTATATTTTAATTTTATATAATTATATCTTTCTTTGTACTTAATACACTATATATGTATAAGGGATATGAATTAGATGGATGCACGATCAATAAATTGGAATCCAAAGAATCTATTAACGCAATTGCTCCCTGTAAAAAATATAGCATAAAAATAACAGATTTCCTTTTTTAATATTCGAACAAAATGAAAGATATAGTATTGTTTACATTTCAGATAAACGTATAACCATGAAAATTTAAAAAAATATGTTATTTAAAGTGAAGAATCAAAAGATTGTAAAAATAAAAACGTTTAATTACAATTAACACTTCCATCATCAAAATGAAAAATGATTTTAATTTTCGCAAATCTGAAAAAATACTTCATGGGGTTTTCAAACAGTGAAATAATGCTGATAGTTAAAAATGAGGTTTTTTCATAAAAAAATGAGCAATAATCTCAAGCCAATGAGTTAGCAATAAAAAATTGTCCTTTCAGAGAATGCACCCTTCAGAAACTAGAGAGAAAATATAAGAATAACATTATTTCTTTTTGTTTGAATTTAAAATTTTAACTTCCGTTTTATAAATTACAAAAGCATCATTTGTGAATAATACCATTGTTTTTTCAAAACAAAAGCTTTTAATGCCTATTGTTTAGGATCTGTTTTCAAGCCCTTTAATGAGGTATAAATAAAACACAACAAATACATATGAAGCAGGATTATACTACAACTATAATAGAATTTGGCATGAATGGTAAAAACCAAATAAAAGACAAAAGACATGAAGTATTAGGATACGTTTTTGTATTGGTTTTACTGTAAATATATTTCATTCCAAGTTTTTTGTTAAGTTTTAGTCACAATTAAGCAAAATAAATGGAATTTTGATAAGTAGTTTTGTCAAAAACTACAAAACATTTTGCAAATGAACCTCAATTGAAGTGATTATGGCTCTGTTCAAAATTTCAATCGTTATAAACATAGATGTTCTGGAAAGATAATAAAAACATTATTCTTTGTAACCAAAGATATTTGTGCCTTGAACACAATACGAAAACGCAAAGTGAATGGCGGCTTCTTCCATGCAAAGACGGCTGATGAAATTCCAATAGAATTTCCAAGGAAACAAAAATGAAGATAAAAAATCTGAGAATTATCAGTTCCTTTTGGTATCATGGAACACATGTTTCAGATAAGCATCAAGTCGCCTGTCAGTTGCGATCATGTGCTCAAAATCACAAAGCTTCTGATGATGTTCGTAATTTAGTTGCAGAAAATGAATTATTGTAGCGTATACAGACAATAGCAATCTTGTTCCAACTGAATATCACAATTTATATACGTTTAAACGATTTCAGAAAAGGAAAATAAAGGCCAAAGATTCGAATACTTTCGTTAACTGACAAGATTGTATCCTTGTATAAAATAATTTGAGTTATGAAGCTTTGATATACGAAACTGATTATGCAATAGTTATTCAAATTTGTATATACATTTTGTAGGCACCCCCATTCATATCTTTAATCCCTACAGGGTGATTCTAAAATCATGAGATAAACAATAAGGGTAGAACATGGTGTACCTAACGCAAAGTGGCCGCGAAAGTAGGATCTCTGGCAGTAAATTAAGTGAAAAAAAGGATATCTCACACATAGTTAACTACACGAGTGAAGATAATAACATGGGACAGACTTTGACGTTTGGTATAGCTCACAAAACAAAACAAAATTGTAAATTAATTTATTTGCGTAAGTAACAGGTTAAGGCACAAACATCAAAGCATGAAAAAAAATAGCTGTAAAGAGTCATTTTGCGAGGATGTTTCAATTAAGCAATGTTTAACTTCCTTTCATGAAAAATCCCTATCCATTGGTATTTGTAAGGATCCTATGTACCTTAACCTTACAATTTCCAAATCCATTGAAAATTATAAGCATAGGGCAGGTATACAAAACAAGTCATGTTTACAATAGAACATGGCATGGCTTGGTCAAAAGCTGTTGGTTGGGGGGGGGGGGCGGTTTGCCAGTGAATTAATTAAAAGTAAAGGAAACGTCATATAAATATTACAAGAAGTATGAGTCTAAAATCATGGACCAAGCTTTGAATACAGCTCATTGTAACAAAAACATTATGTATAGAAATGTAAGTCTCATGATTTCTCTGTACAATCGTATCGTCTATCAATAATGAACATTCATACCAATGACCAAAGCTTAGTTTTTCAATAATAATATACCATGAAGTAGTGAGCTGTAACATGGCTAGTCAATTGTAGGAAGTTTTCTTGGCAAATATACTGTAGAATTCATTCATTCTTGGATAATTCTTAGGCCCTTCCTAGATGTGCGGGTAGGGCCATCTTGCAAATTCTGTGCTAATAACACTCATGCTGAAGTTTCAAACTGATAGCTAACGAATTCAAAGGAAATTAAACAAAACAGTCCATTTCGTAATGTGTCAACCTATCGTTATACCATATCACAAATTTCACTGCTGCAGTTTGTTTCTTTACAACTATTTTCTTGAATATTGCAACAATCCTCAATTTTCAAGAAATTTTGATTTTCCTAATTTTCCGAAAGGAGAGAAAATGGTTGAAAAAGTTAGAAGATGCTCTAAGAACCTTCTTAGATAAACTTTCAGAAGATTGAAAAGTAATTTACATATATGTATTAAAAAACCAGGGATTGGAAATGATTTCAAGAATATGTCTCAAGTTTTTTATATAACTTAAAATATAGTTTCAAAATAAAATAGCATACTAGTATACGGCAATAATATACTTTGAAATGCTGCTTTTATTATTTACAATTTGTCTTTCGACGACGAAATTAATAGCCCCTTTTCTTTAAATTTGTATCTAAATCATATAATGTTTACAGTGCGTTAATAGCCCCTATCAATTTAAAGAACGGTATAAGAAAATAATAATAGGATGTCTGGTTCTTGCCTTTATATGCACCAATGGAAAAAAATGTAAAAACATCTTCTTCCATTGGTGCATTTTTTAAAATTCTTTTAACTCTTTTTAAATACCTCAAATATTACTGTCACATTTATCTAATTATCAAGTATAATAATATAATCTAAATATCTCTAATCTATCTATATCTCTAATCTAGTATAATTTAATCTAAATCTTTGAAATATTTAATTATTTTTGTGATGAACAGTTTTCGTTTAAAAATAGCTTCTTTAGAAGATTTAAATAATATATCAATAAAAAATTATCTTCTATTAAGGCGAAGTAGTAACTAAACATGGTTATCTTATCAGGAACCAATTATTTTCTAAAGAATTCCAAATACACTATTATAAAATGCATCCAAGTGTATGTAGCTTACTATATAAACTTAAAACAGCTTGATCCGTTTCAAACAGCACGATGAATAATATTTAGGGCGAATAAATCGTCCTCCTTTAGAGAGAAAAACCCTTCTTTTGTAAGTTCTGCCCTCCTCGAAAAGTGTTCTCCTTTTCCTTTAAAAATAGCAGATTAGTCTTAAAATATCCTTTTCGATATTTTAAGACTAATCTGTAAATCTCCGTATTCGATATTGAGGATGAAGGATATTTCTTGTTCAAATATTTCCAATATATTATTAGAAGATGATGCATTGAGAAAAAATTGAAATGCATTGGAAAAGTACTCATTTAAATAATGATTAATAGATATGTTAGAATTATTACAATGTAAAATTTTACAAATATTATTATGCATTTATCATATTATAGTGTATTCTAAATTATTTTTGCAATGAAAAAATCTTTCTTTTATTTACGATATTTCTTTTCCGTCAATTTATTTGTGTCCTTCTTTCCATTGTAAAAATGTTCCTCACCTTATAGTATTGGAACAATGGAACTTTTAAAGTTTTATCTGTAAATCTTTACGAAATTAGCTACATCTCAAAATGTGCCTTCATTTATTTATGGATTGATTTTGTTTGGCTTATTACATCCGTTGCATTAATACCCCGTTTAATTGTTTTTGGAAATATCTTCAATAAGAAAACAAAAGAAATTCAATTTTCATATGTTTATTTTTCTTAATATACAATTAAGGGAACATTCAAGAGACTTATCAGCAAGTAACAGCTGCGTAAATCTCGAGTTATTTCTTTAACCTTGTTTATATTCGGATAAAACTCCGAACGAAACCCTTTCATTTAAGGTAAAACTAGGTCACATATTTTCCTGTCCAATCTGTTTGACAAGAGAAATATAGCCGGAGGGAACCAAAATGGAGGAGGACTTCTGCCGTTCATTGCTGTTGCCACCGGGCAAAGAGAAAAAAAAGGAGCAAAATCTCCAAAAACCCAACGAGGGATATGCTTGGGGGTGTCTTTTGTAAGAGATCCATTTTTCGCATCATTGGGTTGATTCGGCTGATTGCTGAAGCCAAAGGAACCATATAATGCATTAATGGAATCGGCTTGCCAATTAGGCTTTTTTCTCTCTTCTTATCTGCCAGGTCGTAAGTTAGATTTGGGGCTTAAAGGCCTGCGCAAAGGTATAAAAATTATCGTCGAGAAAAATGGCCTCTTCTTTTCTGCCAAAGTTGCTTCGTCGCTTTTAGGACGGGAAGTATGAACTCGACAGGAAGAAAATTTCGCTAACAATATGTTTGACTTATTAAATGGGTTCCTGATGCATTGTGAACACATAATTGTTTTAATCCTCCTGTATTTTCTCGTGGCATTTCTTTCATTCCTGGAATGTCTCATTTTTCTTTTCTTCCGCCTAACTCTTTAAAGATAATTTTCTGTTACTTACAGCATATTTTCTAGTGAAAAATACTTTTCTACGGGGAACAAAATTGATAAAAGGACAAATCTTGAGACCTTTTATCAAAATCAGAGGATCAGTGACCTACTTCGGAATCTTCGGAGGTGTGGAAGTTTCTTTCACAGATATTACAGGATTTTCTGGTACCATTTCTTTCATCCGTGTAATATCTTATTTTTATCTTCTGCCAAAGTTTTCAAAGATAATTTTCTGTTATTTAGAGCACTTTTTTCCAGTGAAAAGTATTGCTCTTTCAGAAACATAATTCTGGATAAAAGGAAAATTCGACAGACTTTTTATGAAGATCGGAGCTTCAGTGCCCTACTTCGGAAGCTTCAGAGGCGTGAGTGTCTCTTTCAGAGGTTTGATATTGAGCCTAAGTCGACATTATTTTTAGCTTTCTAGCTTACTTTTAGATTTAGTTATTCTCTACCAGAATGGGCTGGAGTTTCACCAGCAGATATTTTCTCACTCGTAGGAGTCTTAACCTTTTCGTATGGGCTCGTCTGGGGGCTCTTTCAGAACGTGCCTTTCTCGAGGGGGTGAGAAAATTTCACCTTCGAGAAGAGGGGTGGTCACTAGTCCTTGTGAGAAACGGTGAGTGATAAAAGGGATCGTCTTTTGTTGACAGCTGAACATTTACGCCTCTCTTTAAAAGTACACGGGTTGGGGAAACTGATGAACAGTGAGGGAGAATGACAATGAACCTCAACGCCTGTGTTAAGCGAAAACACCCCCCCCCGAACTTTTGGTCATTCGTCAAAGTGCCCCCTGGAGAGAGAATGGCCAATTATCTTGTTGTGTCCCCCACCTAAACGAGCTGACCACATGTGCGATGAAAATTCCTTCCCTCCCTGAGATTCTGAGATTTGTCCCATGTCCCTCACAAGGGACTGTAGACGCATATGACAGTGTACGTCACAGCCCACGCGAAATGGTTAAACCAGTCTTTCACGGCCTCTCCACACCGCGCATGTGGCGTGGTGGCCACCCCACGCCATAACAAATTTTAGCCCATTCATTTAAACAAAGCATTCAAGACGGTTATACACCACTCAAATTCATCCACTACCAGTCACTGCAATCCTCAACCCTCGCCTTCTGTGACTTCATCGGTGAATCACGCACCCGAAGTTTCACCCTATCGCACACACGTACCGACTCCTGCCGCTTTTATTGCCCAGTAATCCAAATGGAGTGATGTATATTGGTGCAGGTTGTATATCCAACCTTCAGCTAAACACTACGCCAATTCTCACCGGTTTTTCACACTGGTGATTACTTTTGACGTGGAACGGTGAATCTGCGTGGCATGGAGCGGTCTTGAAGTATCAGCCTTAACCCTTTCAAATTCACTACATGTTTTGTGTTGAAAATTACTGAATTTATTTCAGAAACGAGTATTAGATACGCAGCTGATGATAAGTATGTTAAAGGAAATTTTTTTATTATTTATTTTCAAGAAATTTGTGGTTTCACAGTGAAACCAATGAATGATAACTAGCTATTTTTCCTCCGAATAAGTTATCATCGAAATGCAATTTAAATTATGTATTTAGTTTATAACTATACGTGAGTATTCTGGATATTCAGCCTTTATAAAATTAAATATTACTTTCGAAGATTCAGTTTTAAAAAAATATCAATTTGCGCAAGAACCCAAATCATTTTGTTTCTCTTAGAAATGGAAAGCAATTTAGCTCTTCCTATGCCGATATCTTTGTGAATACTAATGGTATTGAACTGGAATTTTTATATATAAGTTAGCCTATATGTAAGAAGGCTTTTAAGTTATAAAAGAAAAATTACACTATGTTTCGCCCATGCGCAGTAAAAAAATGCTCAATGTGTGGTTTCACTGCGAAACCAATGAACGCGAAAGGGTTAAAACTTTAATTATCTCATAACCAATTTGCAGGGACTCATATCACCCTGTAGTTCAATCTGTTCCTTTTCCGGCTGTATCGCGAAAGTAAAATTATTTTTCACTAATGTGACGTGTAGAGACTTCGGGTAGCGTGAATCGACAGCTAGACTAGTATCACTTTAATAATTTTTATTTAAAAGTTACTCGAAGTATCTTGATTATTGTGGATTATAAAATAATTAATAATTTATATACAGAATATTATAGACGTGAGTAAAATTGCAGGATGGTGTTGAGAGAGCCTCTGCAGGTAGAAATAACATTCACCCAGAGCAACTGCTCTACTTAAACTCTATCGAAAGTTCAATAAGTCCTCATGAGCATCCGCTCACCTTGAATAAAAACTCGAACAGTTCAGACGCGTACAGCTTCTTAACGCTGCTTCTCTCAAGGCACACAACTGACCGCAAGGGACCCAGTTACTTTTAAAACCGATCCGAAGATCCAGCACTCTAATAACGATGCTATGATCGGAATCCGATCAATAAGTGATTGCCTATCGATAATCACCTCCCTTCTTTCCCACCCCACCGCAGCTTAAATCTTCGTTTTCCCATGAACAAGGTCCGCCCAACTCGTGAGGGTTGGTTTGAATTTGATGGTCCGCCAATGAGGTCTTCCTTCCACCAGGCGATTGATTTATATCCAGTTTACAATCTTGGCTATTAGCGGTCTGGTCTATGGATAGTCTCGTCTCTGTTCAACTGAGAAAGGACATCCATCACTCCTTCTTAATTGGGAGTTCCGAAAAGGTTTTGTGTGCCAAATGTCACTAGATATGGAGTGAATAACAGCTATTTGTGTGAATACTCCTTTGTGAAGCTGTCCGACAGTCCAGGTAGCTACTTTGGCGAGGCCGATTTGAGCAGATGTTCTGGAATCTTCACACTAACAATGGAAAAGCATACATACTCTATAAATAGGTGATATGTGCGATGGACACCTAAATGGCGGGCTTTTTTTTGCCCCACAACCTTCCGTTCCAAAATCGAGCTTCTCTCAGGGTACAGTCAGGTCATACTCTCTCTACTATCAGCCGGAGTGTATAAGATTATGGAAAATACTTTTTATCAATTCATTCTGCGAAACAAAAGTTCGATCGTTCAAAATAATTTAAATCTGACTAATATTTGTGCGTATTAGCCATTTCGTTGTAAAATTATCTCTCCTGTTGATGATTATCATGTTCAATGCCAAATTTATGGTATGTGATACATTATTTTCGATTTTAACAAGTCGGATATTGATTATTGATCTATCTAAATGGCGTTGGTAATTTGAAGCGCACCATAAAATTATTTGCCAACAGATTGATCAGATTTAATTACACTACACATGTTTTTCAGGATTCCTAAAATATTCCTTTTCTCCGGAGTTCGCTGAATCCTGGCTTTTGGCAAAATTATCATCGTCTGTAAAGAACAAAATCGCTCTTGGTAAGAAATTGTAAGCCGTTTTATTTTTGCGAGCAACACAATACCTTAAATTTTTCATAAGCTATAATAAGTAAGTAATTAAGATATATATGTTAGCACAGATGATCTACAACACAGCCCTACTATAACAGAATTTCGTTCTAACTCAAACTGAAATTTAGATAAATAAACAAACGAGAAGAACCGTAAGAATAGCTTGTAAAGGCAAGGAATGCTCCAAATAAAATTAGAAAAATCTCGAATGACTCGTAGCTTTTATTTGAATTTTTGAATTTGAGCGAATCGATTTGATTCCAAAATCTTTAAATATTTTTAAATTCTAATTCCCTGCAGAGCTGTGATTGGAAAAAATAGAAATCTCCGCTTTAACTTCATTTCTCCTAAGTAAAATAGAAAAATATAAAGATTTTACATTGGTTCGAAAGAGGATAATCTACATATACATACAAGAGGCAATTTTTGAGTATGTATGTGTGTTCGGTTTTTTTTTCTTTCTTTCTTTATGCATGCCCAGACTGTTTGATTTAATGGGTTCAGATTTGGGCACAGTGAGGCATTAGCACAAAAAGGAACTAACACCGTAAAAAGTATTTTAAATTCGAATTAAAATTTCATTTAGTTAATTTAAGTGTTAAATTCTACCATTTTTGCCTTTTTTCGCCAATTTTCTGTTTTTCTCCATTATTATTCATTCACATCCCGTGTTTGTTATTAGTTCTTGCATTTTTATTTTTTATTATTTATTTCTCTTCATATATAATTCTTTTTAGCCATATTAAAGGAAGTTGGTTTAAATAAAAGGTTTTAATTTTTCTTTTTGCAAACGATTCGCTTTAATGTTTTAATTTATAAAGAACTGAAAAAATCGTTTTCTGGCATTCTCTTGTTCTCTTTTTTTTGCCTTTTGGTATTTATTATTTACCTTATTTTGCAACGTATATTTTTATTGACATTTTCTTCGTCGCAAAGATTCTTTAAGTTTATATTTTCAATCAGAAGCGCCGGGAAATTATGTATATTTATATTTTATTCTTTAAAAGAAATGTTCTTTTTCCAAACTTCTAGCGTTTTGTTCCAATCCATAGTGTTATAAGGTAATAAAAAGACTGTATTTGAAAGGATATTTATGTTTATAGGGAAATATTAGTGATGGTATTCGTAGGAAAAAACAGAGATGGGCATTTTAAAAATTATGGATCCCGAGCAACACCGGGTTATCAGCTAGTGTATTGTAAAATACATAACTTTGTTTTAAACTCTTTTACCTAGGAATTTTTTTAACCTCCTAATTAGGTGACTCATTCTTTTCTCGACATTCACCATTACAGTTAAACCTCGGTTAAACGAACTCGAGTTAAGGGAAACCCGATTATCCGAAATACTTCTGAAATCGCAAATCCAAAAAACACGTGCTCTGAGGGAAATAACCGCGAAGCCGAGACTTTTTTGAAACGATACGCCTACTATTTTAAAACCTCCTCAGAAATGCCAGTAGTTTTAGAATGCTAAAATTAAAATTAATGGATGCTAACAATATTAATTACGATATTGTTTACTTGTGCTTCTCAGACACATTGCTCCCGACGGTGGGCTAACTTTAATAAAGAACATAAGTGTAGCCCACAAAAAGAGTTTTTGAATTCGTTTTACAATCCAAACATTTCAGAATTATAAACTGTAGTTAGATACAAAATTGTAACAGATGTTCATGGCTTAACCGAAAAAATCACTATCCGAAAGGGTTCCCATCCTTTAGTTCGGTTAAACAGGGTTGTAATCTATTTCAATTCATGAAAGAGCACGATGGACACCTGGAGTAAATCAATGGATCCAAGTACCTATTTTAAAATTACATTTAATTACATATTGTTACAAACATGGAAAGTCGCTTCCCAGCAATGTTAGTCTTATGGTTGGGAAGAGAGTTTCACAGGGATAAGTATGGGATGACCAGCGGCAGCCACGTCTGGTTCCCCGACCTTGGCGACGAAATATGGGATTTCAAAGGTGCTGGAATCTTCTCGATATTTCCATTAGGAGAGAAGATACGCTTGAATGTACTAGAAGATTCCATGTGACGTCACGGCCTGCTGCGGGAGACTAAACAAGGAGAGCGCTTGGATGGCGGAGGGTGTGTTGATCGACTAGGATCGCCTTGGAACGCGAACGTCTTTGGAGTTCTATCCGCTGTCCGAGCAAGTAATCTGCTAGACGCCGAGCTTTAGTAGTGTTGATCCATTGGGAACGACTTGAGAGCTTCGTCCGCAGTGAGAGCTAGGAAGATGGTGAGCTGAGCGCTATTGAAAGTGCAGTTATTGTCGTTACTAGTTATTTGCTGACTGTTTGTGTTGTTAAATATCAAAGAGCTGAACTGTTATTGTCTGTGAATTGTTGTCTATTTCCATTGGTAATTTATGCAAGAACTATTGTTTCCTGTACCTGTGCTACGTGTTTTCCTGCATATTTATAAATAAACCTTCATTCTCCATTATCCTGCGTGTTGGACTGTTTACACCATACACCCACAGTAAGACTTTTGCAACAATATTTAATATAAGAAAATTCTCTGATTCATTGCACTAGTCAAATATCTCATTGAAAGAAAATATTTAATACGCACAATATGCCATAAATTAGTTGAAAATCCTTTTAATAAATGTTTTTCTCAAAAAGCATAGTTGTATATTTTCTTTTAATTTTTGAAATTTAACTCTCTTTTCTTCTTTAATATAACTAGATATTTTATACGAACTTAACAACCTGGCAATACCATGATTGGTTGTACAGTCAAAAATAGTAGAAGCCTTAATTATTATAACTCGATTTTCATATATCAAGAGGCGTAAATAACACCAAATATCAGCTACCCATAATCTGGTATCAGATAACACAACCATAGGACGTAAGCTATATGGCGCGAATTTAAGCACTGTTTCGGCACAACTATAAGAAGTAGTTTCGCATAGCACAATTATGACATAGCAGAGAACAAATTAACCGTGATTTCCTGGGCTATCTGAATTACCTTTCCCACTTATGATTCATTTCCAGTAGTTTGAAGCACACAACCAGCGATCGCCGTGGCCAGTTGACAGAGCCTTGAACTGTGAACTTCTCTTTTCTCTTTGGTTCGATTCCCAGCCACCGTCTTTTTATCAAAAGACTATTATACTATTATCATATCATAAGACTATTATTTATACTCTAGAAAGTTCTAGATCTTTCTCTAACTTTGTACTTGAATGGAAATCAATATCATTCAAAGAAAGCCAGAAAACAAAGATAAACTCATAGGGAATAAAAAAAAGCAATACATTCTAGTCCATTTTTTCAAGGGCTAAGGACTTTATTCGAAATGGATTCAAAATAATTGAGAAATTTTTCTGTAAGAAGCTTTCATTACGCCAAATATAGCTTCTGTTAGCCCGAAATTTCCCAACAAAAGACAAAGGAGATCTGTACATCAAAAAGCATTATTTAAA
>BGPR01000200.1:935389-986730 GCA_013235015.1 Araneus ventricosus
CGAATCTTTCTCCATCAATGTCTCTTTTTTTCTGTCTTTCAGATTGTTTTTGTTTCGGTGTGTGTGTGTGTGTGTGTGTGTGTGTGTGGCAGATTGTGGAACACTATAGTTGAATGATTCTTGACTATTCTGTTATATGTATAAATGCTCAATCCCACAAGTTGTGGACAAATTCTCAGTTCTGTTATGTTACGAGTTTCTTCACGCCCATAAATCTACTTTAGTGTTAAATATACTTTGTATCTTTGTGACAATATTTTTGTGAAACTATTCAACCAGATGATTATCAGACCTGCTACACAGCGGAACAACCCTTCATCCAGGAAATTCTTCGTAGTCACCAAAATAGACTTTCCTTTACGCAGAAAAAAAGTGATTTTCAGTTCATAAACAGGAAACCTGATCACCACCAAACAACATCTCTTGTTCCCTGCGATTTTATTTTCGAAAAGCGGCAACTCGGCAGCCACATAAAACGGAATCAGCAGATAAAATGATCCGCGCCGGGCACATTTTACAGCCAACTTTTCTTTCATTTCTCTCCTCTGTACTTTCTCCTCTTAACATCTCAAATGGGAAGCAATCTTTTGGAATCTCTAGATGAGGAAGGGAAGAGAGAAAAGAACAAGAAAAAAGTTCTCGAACCAGACGATGATAGTGATTGGATTGCTTGGAAATGATGGTTGCAAGAACTGTTCGAAACCTATTCGAAGAAACGCTAATAGACTCATTCGATTTCGTACACAAAATTCGAGTTGTAATTTTACCGGTTCTTGTATTTTGAACTTCCGTAGTTTTAATTAATTTTTTTCAATAAATAAAGAAGATTAAGGGGAGGGGAATAAATAAGGAACCCTAAGTCCGTTAACTCTAACCCTGTTACTTCGATGTACCTTTTCTCAAAAGCTGTGATAGATTCATGTTTGAAATTTTTTATACAAGGAAAGTACATCTTTCTCATTATACCGAAAAGATTTTTTAAAAAATTCAAAAATTTATTTTTTTGCAAATTTTTTTGTGTCAAAACAAAAAATGTAAAATTGGCCATTTCGATGTATCTTTTCTCAAAATCTGTTATAGATAAATGTTTGAATTTTTTTATACAAATAAAGTACACCTTTCTTATTATACTAAAATGAGCTTCTTAAATAAACTCAAAACTTTATTTTTTACAATTTTTTTGTGTCGAAATAGGGTAAAATTTCACTATGTCTAATTAAATATTTTGTAAATTTATAAAAAATTAAAAATTATCCAAAAGCTCTTTTCAGTATAATGGGAAAGGTTTATTTTACTTATATAAAAAATTTCAAACATGTATCTATAACAGAGTTTGAGAAAATGTGCATCGAAGTAACAGTGTTAGGGTTAACGGACTTACGGTTCCAACTCCCCTTAAACCTTTATCTGAAGTTCACTTTAGACTCCTTTTAAAAGATTCGTATAAATTGAATTCCCGATTTCCATAAGTTTTGTTGATAAGTGAATTTAAGTACAGTAAAACTTCGATTATTCGCCACTTATTTTACCGTCAATTTCTTTTATCCCTCATCGTCAAAGTAATGTAGGTCAATATTATTACAATACCGTTGCAAAAGTCTATCTGTGGGTGTATGTTGTAAATAATCCAACACGCAGGATAATGAAGGTTTATTTACAAATACGCAGGAAAACACGTAACACATGTACACTAAACAATAGTTCTTGAATAGATTACCAATGTAAACAGACAACAATTCACAGGTAATAACAGTTCAGCACTTTGTTATCTAACAACACAAACAGTCAGCAAATAACTAGCAACGACAATAACTACACCTTCAATAGTTCTGAGCTCACCAGCTTCCTAAAACGCACTGCGGACGAAGCTCTAAAGTCGTTCCTAATGGATCAACACACTACCCCCTCTGATGCAGGCGCGGTTCTTATATACTCTATCCTACAGGCCGTGACGTCATTTGGAGTTTTCTCGTATATCCGCACGTATTCCCTTTCCTAGTAGAAATATCGAGAAAAGGGTTGCATTTTCCGGAATCATTTATTTGTCGCCAAGGTCAGGGGTCCCGGAACAGCTGTTGTCGTCACTCCGCGCTTAATCTTGTAAAACTCTCTTCCCAACCATAAGACTAACATTTCTGGGAAGCCACTTTCCATGTTCGTAACAAAACAATTCTGTGCATTTCTACATTTAAATTTATATTCATCGTTTTATAAAATTAAAAACAATATGTAAGTATTATTCACTTTTAAAAGATTTTATTTTCATTTCCGTCCCAATTCAGAAGTGAAATCACGTTACTAAATATGTGTATTAGGAGATTTCTATTATTCGTCTATTCGATCATCCGTCACAGCCCTGGTCTGGAGAGCGACGGTTAATCGAAGTTAGTGTTTAGCCAAAAAATACTTCGATAATCTTTTCTTTATCTAACGATGAATTCGTTATTGAATAGTATAGTTAATTGTAGGGAAATTTTCCGTTAATGAGTTGAATTCCTAAAATATCTTATATTGTTCATTTTGTTACTCTCCAGATATTTATCAAAGTTTTTTTTATTTTAAATGTTTAATGGTGCTTACTAATTATAGTGGTTATGTAGGAATGAATTTAAACTACGACTCTGCTATACATTTAGAGCGTTTTTACATATAATAAGACAAGTTAAAAATTAGTGAAAGTTAAAATACACTCAAATATTATGCTACTTCAGCTCCAAAAACACTTCAAATATCTATGAACATCAGGCATCATCATATTGTTATTGCAAAAAATGTTTTATAAATCTGTAAGTGCAATTTTTCTTTCAAAGCTTTTATGTTTAATGGTGCTTACTAATTATAGTGGTTATGTAGGAATGAATTTAAAGTACGACTTTGCTATGCATTTAGCGCATTTTTACTTATGATAAAACAAGTTAAAAATTAGTGAAAGTTAAAATACACTCAAATATTATGCTACTTCAGGTCCAAAAACATTTTAAATATCTATGAAAATCAGGCATCATCATATTGTTGTTGCAAAAAAATGTTTTATAAATCTGCAAGTACAATTTTTCTTTTATATCCCTATGTGTAGCGTAAGCTATATAGGATATATTTCAGGATTTGTTCTATATACAATTAAAGTGTAATTTAAATTATCTATCTCATCGATTTTAATCAAAAACTCTGAAACAATATCCAAATAATAAATGCCAGGAATGAAAAATTTATCTCAAAAAATAAAATTCTGTCACAATTTAGAAAAACACATTAACTTTTCTCTGAAATATACACTTCCAGTTACACAACGACTAATGCATTCATTTAATTCGGGCGTCTCAGGAATTCTCGGTTTAAACGTAAAGTGATGCAAGTACGACTGAAACGGAAAATTCAAGAAATTTTTACAGAAATGGCAAAAATGGAAACTGATTATTTTCTTTATTTAGACCAAATAATTATGAGAAGAAAGTAACGCTTGAAAATGTGGCAGCATTATCTCCAATATTATCAAACGAAGTGTTGGCTCTTGTTTAAAAAAATGAAAAAGCGATGTCATAAAGCAGATTTGGATGTGCAAGGAAGCTTTCTCGCAGCTAATACGATGTCAATGCACCATGCCAAATTACAATGCCCATTGAGTGTACAACTTTTCCAGATGATGGTTCTTGAAACACCTCAGGAACAATACCCGAATTTCTACCACGAAGCCTTCCAAATTTAACCCTTTAACCAGTTTGCCCGTACAGGGTACGGGGTTCGCAAAGTTGGTCCTAACTGGTTTGGCCGTAAGGCGTACAATAGGGATGGGAAAACTTAAAGGTTTTAATTGAAAATCGATTTTATTTTTGTTTCGGTTAACAGTTTTTTTCGGTTATTTTTGTGTCCCGGTTATAACCGGTTATTTTGTTAAAAAACCAATTGCCGGGTGAAAAAACCGGATCGGCAGATAGACTATATTTTTAGTTCGATTAGACTAAAATTGCCCGAGTTATGAAGCTTTCAATTTCATCATCTTAGACCAATAAAAAACAATCGCTTCCTCGAGGCGTCTCTTGATTGGCGGATTACTGAAAGAGTCTTTATGAACAGGTAAATATTGATCAATGGATTTATTTCCTGTAAAAACAATATCAATAAATTAGCGTTTGTTTTTTATTAAAAAAACGAAAACCGGTTATTTTGAGCAGTTATTACCGCCAGGTTAAACCGGAGGTGAAAAAACCTGAATAACCGAAAACGGGTTATTTTTGCAATAACCGCTATCCTTAGCGTGCAAGCATCGATATTTTTTCCCTTTGCTTTTCCGGTTTGCTTGCATTTTTAATTCTCGCAACAACGCTATCAATATTTTTCAACAGATGCGTGTCTTGTCCATGTTAATGAAATGCTTTCCATTCGGGTCTTTCGTTGAAGGGTTGTTTTTCTTAACCGCCGAAGAACACAAGCGGGAATTTTTGCACCAAAAAAAAATATGATTTTTTGTCAACTCTTTGGGTAAAAAAATTGACCGTTTACGGGGCTAAGGCTTTAAACTTTGTCGACCAACTGTTTAAAATAACTTTTTATATTTTTACTATTAGCCAATGCTATAATTAAATCGTAATCTATTAAAGCAGTTGGAGGATATAAAAGTGGAAGAATCTGTCCGTTTTATTTTAAGTAAATACAATTTACATTTTTGTATTTAAGTATTAATAAAATAGAATGCAATAAAATTGCTAATAGCATAATTGAAGAAAAAATATTTTCTATATATTTAAAATAATTGGTAAAACCAGAGAGTCAGTAACCCAGCCCAAATTACTGGACCGATGTCGATAATTTTTATTTCATTTGGAAGCTTATGACGTTCAGATATGTCATCAGTGGTCGCCTACCCCTCACCACCCTCCATTTTAGAGAGAAATCGAAAAAATAAAAATCTGTAAATTCTCTACGGGGAAAAAGCCTTCGGACAATCCCTCAAACCCAACCACTGGGCCTATCTCAATAGTTTTTATTTCATATGGAAGCTTATGATCGCTAGATATGTCATCAACGGTCGCCGGCCACTGACCACCCTCAATTTTCCAGATATATCGCAAAGTAAAACTTTGGAGTAGTGCTCGAACCTCTATAACAGCCAATTCGCCAATTTATTTAGCCAAGTTGCAAGTACAACCATAGGATATTAATTTTACGGGAGAACAGCTTATTGTCGAAGGCGGCTAGTTTAATTTAAAAAAACATTCACTTTTTGAAAAACACATTTTATCCGGTTATTCAAGGAATAATTCAACAATCCTGTACATCGGCCAGAAATCATTGACTTGCACAGAGACTGACCAAACTATTACCAAAATGATCAGAATATGAAAACGTAAGAAATAACTAAAATCAAATTTTTTCCTTAGTTCCCCAAATGGTTATGAAAAGAGAATATAGCTTGTAAAAGCGGTTGCAGTTACCTTAAGAAGAGATGACTCCGTTTAAAAAATGACCCCAGTGGAGCAAAGGAGCCGGTTTTTCCGGTAAAAAGACGAGAAATTTTAACCGAGTCAATTGATTAAGTGATTAGGAACTCATTTAAAAAAACACGATAAGAAAACGGGATGCGAATCGAATCCCGATAAAATTTAGATTAAGAAAAGGAGGGTATGAAAACCGCACAAGTCCTTCTCTGTCATTGGACAAATATTTGACTTTTTTTCAGACGACGATTTATCTTTCTTCATTCTGAAACTAACGTAAATTGGGTTTGCCTTAAATTAAGAAAAGAAAGTATTGCATTATTAGATTAGTTCTGGATTCTATTACTTGTTTATTATTTTTTGTTTCAAAATTATTAATTTATAAGTGAAGAAACGTATTGCTTTCAGATATCGGAAGTTCTTTCTTTTTGTAAGAATGTATTTGCCCTGGAAATGGAATTCCTGTAAGTTTTTTATTAATACTCTCATATAATTATTTAATCGAATTTATTTCATAGTTTCGTTAATAATAACGTTTATAAAAGTACACATGAGAATTTATTTCCCATACAAAAAAGAACGCAGTTAAGATTTCTTCAAATAATTAATTGAAAAAATAATCATTATATAATGTATCGCCTAACAATTCAGGCTGTAAGAAAATATCAAATAGAGTTAATTCTTCTTTTTAGAAGCATTCTTCTAAGTTCTAGAAACTAGGTTGTATAATAAGGCTGGAATCTCTTTGAGAGAAGTTAAAATTTCAGGAGCAGATTCTCTTTCATAACACTAAACTCTTATCTAACCTTCTTCACACACTAACACATATATGCACAATACACATTATTTTAAATAAAAATTATTCTGAGGGAAAAGTTTTAAATTCGTAGGATAAAACCTATTAATTTAACTACTTTGGAACAGGCAGTTCGGTTTCTTGCGGATGATTGAATTGCCATTGTTACAAAACTAATAGCACTCAACTAAATAAAAACAAATTTTGCCTAAAACATTTTCGCTTGAAGAATTTAACTCATAATAACATACGTAGTTTATTACGACGACGATAACATAGTGTAAGTTATACATAATAATTTGATATTTTGTATTGAAGTAAATCGAATAGATTGTTGCAAGAACTAAAATTTTGAAATAAAATACTAAACGAATGGTTTATTCTGTGCAAAACTGAATTTCCAGAAAATTTATAAAACAATTTGCATCAACGGAAATAGCAACATTTATATGTTTTTTTCGAGTAAGATGCAAATTTTATATATAATATGTTGGTGTTCTGGGTGGAAATTTTATAAAAACGCAAGAGTTAGGGGGTAACAGAACACACTGAATCTAAAAATAGCCTGCATAGGACATGTGGCCACAAACGCAGCCAAGAGCCACAGAGATAATATCTCTAAGGTGATGTGACAGTCTGAATCTCCATGATTGTATATAATAACAAGAATATTCCATGATTGCTATCTCCTGGCTTTTTAACGACCACATCTTCTAAGTCGAATATTGGTAGACTCGCGGCCCCCCCCCCCCAAAAAAAAACTCTAACGTTTAGGCAATGAATTCTAAAACATCCTATGTAACAATGCATTGTTATCCTATGTAACGATTATCCTTATATAATGAAGAACTTTATATCGAAATACCTATAGAAGGGACTATAAGCATGAAACAACTCAAGAAATTTTCTAATTCCCTGGTTAAAAACTGAGATCGGGTTTAGAAAAAAAGATCTGAAACTAGTATTCATATACTAGGATTCATTTAAATAGTTGCGAATCGGCAAATATTATGTCCCCAGAAAAAAACAACCATTAAAAATTTTAATAAAACATATACAGCGAAATCACATCACAATTTGATCTGTTTAGTAAAAAGGATTTTCAAATTAACCATCATGTGCTTAAAGACGATTACATTCAAGACTAGTGTAATTTTATAACGTATAGGTTTCTCAGGAATGTCTGCCAACTAGAGAGACGCAAACTATATTTTTTAGAATCTAACAAACATGTTATCCCTGAATTATATTCCAATTCTTCGAGTAATTGTAACTAGATAATACTTTTCAGAAACTAATGGAGATTAATAAAATGATAACGAGACTCCTATGTAGAAACCCAATCGAAGTCTTCGATATGTTAGAGTCAACCAAAGAGAAAGTAATTCTCTTTCCATTACTCAATAGAAAAAGTGTTGATCCATTCATAAACAGGAAACCTGATCACCTGCAAACAACATCTCGTGTTCCCTGCGATTTTATTTTCGAAACGAGGCAACTCGGCAGCCACATAAAACGGAATCAGCAGATAAAATGGTTTTCGGTAGGGTTCACTTTACAGCCAACTTTTCTTTCATTTCTCTCCTCTACTTTCGCCTCTTAACATCTCAAATGGAAAGCAATCTTTTGGAATCTGTAGATGAGGGAAAGAAAAGAGAAAAGCACACGGAAAGAAAACTTTTCGAACCAGACGATGATAGTGATTGGATTGCTTTGAGGAGATCGGTAAAAGAACTGTGAAAAACAGTTAGAAGAAACGTTGATAGACTCATTCGATTTCGTACACAAACTTCAAGATGTGTTTTCGCCAATTCTTTTATTTAGAGCTTCAGTAGTTTTAATTAATTTTTTCCAACAGATAAAGGAAGAGTTGAAGAAAGATTAAACCGTTATTTGAGATTCACTTTGGACTCTTTTTGTGAGTATTTTTGAAGTAGTTTCGTTGAAATCTTTAAGTTTCGCAAATTGGAAAAATATTTGTGAAGCTCGAAAAATCCATGTTTTCTTTTATTTTCATTTAACGAAGTTTTTAATTCATAATCGAGTCAAGACAGATTGCTTGTTAATGAGCCGAATTCCTGAAATTCCTCAAGTTGCTTTTATTGTTTTTGCTCATTAATCTTAGCTCTTGTTCTGGAAAGGAATGCAATTACCTTTCTTCGAATCATTGAATGAATCATTACTTACGGTATAACCAGTAGAAAATAATGAAAGCAGTTAAATTACATGTGTTTATGTGATTTCAAAATTAAAATATGTAATGTATCAGGGGCTAAACATATGAACGCTTTATTTGTAATAAAGATGCAATTTAATTTATTTGCTAAAATTTGCTCCTGTATTATGAATTAGTGTTAAAATATTTCATTTAAATTTTAAAATCAATGGATTTTTAAAAATTTTTAATAACTGAAAAGTCTCACACTACATTAAAATATTAAATATCATGAATAAAATTGTGTACAAAATTTTAAAAACTTTCATTTTTCGGAACATTTTACACCAAGTAATGAATTTCACTAACACTCTTGTCGGAAACTATTAATTGAAAGGGAAGAGTAGAGAAAGTATTAACAAAATCTAAGAAATTTAATATAAAGGAAGAAATAATAGCGAATTCAAAACTGAAGACGTTATTTTTCTGTTCAGTTGAAGCTCCTTCGTCGATAGTGTAAAAGTAAACTTGGTCTTGGTAGTAGTGGTTCTAATCCTACACTCATGTCCATAAATTAAGGATAATTCAGAATCACACAGAAATTGAACTCTAAAATAAAAATTTCACCTGTAGAATTATCACACACATCTTGAAGAAGAATATGCAAATTACAGGAAACCACCAGATGGCGCGGATAGTACGTCACAATGACGAGAGTGTAAGAGAGGGGTATATAAGGAATGGTGGCAAAGAAGTAAAATTGTTCACAAGCGCTTTAAAAGCCTTTCAGTGCAATACCAGCATAGTTATGGCACAAAGGAAGCATTTGGATGATTTTTTACGTGGTAGAATTATCGGACGACTCGAATGTGGACGTACCCAGCTGGAAGTATCCGAGGAACTTGGAATCGCCCAGAGTGTCATCTCCAAGCTTGGCAATGATTCCAAGATGATGGTAATATGAGTAGATGTTACAGCACAGGTCGCCCCCGAGTTACAACGCCGAATGAGGACCGGTATTTGGCAGTTTCTGCCAAAAGAAACAGACGGAGCACAGCATCAGACCTGTCTCGTCAGCTCTCTTCAGTTACCGGTACGACAGTTTCAAGGCAGACCGTGTACAGACGCTTAGGGCACATTGGTCTATATGCTCGTAGGCCTGTCAGATGTGTTCCACTTACCGCAACTCACTGTCGCCTGCGATTAGCCTGGAGTAGAGAGCATGCATTGTGGACACCGCAACAGTGGTCTTTTGTGATGTTTTCCGACGAGTCCAGGTTTAGTTTGCAGTCTGATTCTCGCCGGACTTTCATATGGAGAGCGCCAGGTACCCGTTACCACCAAGAGAACACCATTGAACGACACCGTTACGGTGGTGCAGGATGGCTCGTTTGAGGAGGAATTATTCTTGGTTCCAGAACTGACCTGCATGTTCAGAGTGTAACGATGACAGGCCGCATCTATCGGGATGTCATTCTGGAACAACATGTACGTTTGTTTCGGGGCGCCATGGGTGCTGAATTTCTGTTTATGGATGACAACGCCCGTCCTCTCCGTGCAAACATTGTAGACGAATGCCTTCAATCGGAGGATATCACCCGTATGGATTGGCCAGCATACTCACCGGACTTGAATCCAATAGAGCATGTGTGGGATATGCTTGACCGACGAATTGCAGCCCGTCAACCCCTCCCACCTGTCTACCGGAACTTCGGAGGGCATTGCTTGATGAGTGGTGTAATATTCCCCAAGATCAGATTGATAATTTGATACTCAGCATGCCTAGGCGTTGTAAGGCCTATATTGCATCGTCGGGGAGACATACTCCGTATTAACCATCATACTAACCATGTTATACTGTTTTTTGTAAATAGGTTCTTTTTTGAAATTTGCTCCAGGGAGTAAAAATCGCAATTTTTATTAATTATGTCAAACATATAGCATCTGTTTTGCTCTTTACCTTTTGTTTAATAAATAGACTTTACAAATAAGTCAGATTTGTTTTGCTTCTGTCTCTTTCTTTGCCTGAACTTCATTATCCTTAATTTATGGACATGAGTGTATTTGTCTTGTAGGTCCTGATAGAAAAGATGCTCTACAATATTCCTGCGACATCCTGGAGGCTGGGAATATTGACAACATCCTAAAAATATGGTACAGTATATTTCTGCAAATAGGGTTTCCAATCAAGCCAATTACATAAGTCAAAGAAGCATGATAAAGGGAAGCTATGACATCTCCTGTTGATCATAGCTACGCTGGGACACCGAAATAGCGCTTGAGGTAGAAGTCTGACTTGCAATATATGAGGATAGGTTGCGCATATGTTTGTGCTTCTGTCAGAGAAAGCTAGAACCTCCAGCAGTCAGCTCGACCACAGCGAGCAATTCGTAGTTACTAATGCAGATATCGCTCTACTTGTTTTTAAAAATAATCCTGTTTAACCTCTTAACTGGTCAATTTTTTTACCAGAAGCGTTGGCATAAAAGGCATAATTTTTGCTGCGTACAAATTTCCCGCTTCTGTTCTTCGGCGTAGAAAAAAAAAACACATTCAATGAAAGATTTGGATGAAAAGCATTCAGCGATATTGACAAGCTACGCCATCTGTTGAAGAATAATGATAGTGTTGTTATGAGAATTAAAAATACGGACAAACCGGAAAAGGAGAGGAGAAAATATCGCACGCTGTACGGGCAAACCAGTTAGGATCAACTTTGCGTAGCCCGTAACCATAAGGGCAAACCGGTTAAAGGTGTTAAAAAGATCATTCTTCCTCCGATTCACGATCCTTGGAAGTGCCAAGCTTAAACCTATTAGGACCCAGATGCGAAAAACTGGATTCATGATTCAGTTTGTCTCCAAAGCGAAAGTTTACCATGCTGCTCCATAAATCTGGTTTAAGACATACGGTACGCCATGACAAACTGTATTATTTACCTCTCAGACCACCGAAAATTCCGTAATTATGTACATATGCGTAATAATAAAAAGTGTAACCTAGAAAAAATAATTTTTTGATATTTGTATCACTGATTTGTCTTAGACATACATTTAGAGAAAATATGGGAAACCCTAGGCTCATCTGCAAGATGCCGATAACATTAACAGGAGAGAAAGAAATCGAATTTAACAAATAATTTTTCAGTTTCATATTTTAAGTAAATAGGATTTAAGTTCTGTATTTGATCAATAATAAAATAGAGTGCATTCAAATAATATAGTTTCTATAATTTAAGAAAATTTCAAAAATAAAATAGTTTCTATAATTTAAGAAAATTTCAAAAATAATATAGTTTCTATAATTTAAGAAAATTTCAAAAATAATATAGTTTCTATAATTTAAGAAAGTATTCATTCCCTTTCTCAGACACCTATTTTCCAGTTATTTTGCGAAAAATGCATGAACCTAAAATGTCCTTGAGAAACTATTGACTTAAAAAGACAAGGATGAAACTATTACTAAAACGATCAGGGTATGAAGAAGAAAGAAACAGCAACAAAACTAAAATCGAAGCTGTTTTTTTTTTTCCTTAACTTCCCCCCAAGTGGTTATGAAAAGAAAATATAGCTAGTAAAAGCGGTCGCAGATACCTTAAGAAGAGATGACTCCGTTTGAAAAATGACCCCAGTGGAGCAACGGAGCCGGTTTTTCCGGTAAAAAGACGAGAAATTTTAAACGAGTCAATTGATTAAGTGATTAGGAACTCGTTTAAAAAAACACGATAAGAAAACGGGATGCGAATCGAATCCCGATAAAATTTAGATTAAGAAAAGGAGGGTATTAAAACCGCACAAGTTCTTCTCTGTCATTGGACAAATATTTGACTTTTTTTCAAACGACGATTTATCGTGCTTCATTCTAAAATTAATGTAAATTGAGTTTCCATTAAATTAAGAAAAGAAAGTATTACATTATTAGATTAGTTTTGGCGTTTCATTGGTTTATTTGTCATTTTTTGTTTTTAGAATTATGAAATTGATAATGAAAAGAAGCTGTACCGTTAGGTATCAGAATTACTTTCCATGTTTACGATTTTTTTGCTCTGGTAATGGAAATCCCGTAGGTGTTGTTTTCATTCTGGCGTAATTATTTAATTTAATTTCTTGCAATATTTGTTTCGTTAAAACGAATATTTGTAAAAGTGCGCCTGAGAATTTAATTTTCTTGCGAAAGTGCGTGAATTTTATCTCCTTCCAAATAATTAATTGAAAAAATACATTATCAAACATTGTATCACCTATCGAAGCCTCTGGCTGTAAGAAAAGAAAACGTAAGATGGTTTCAGTATTTCTTTTTTCGAGAATTCTTAGAATTTTTCGAAAAGAAATTCTAAAGTGATTCAGGTAAAAGAAAAAGTTCTCTAAAGGAGTTGGACGTTTCCTTACTTTTTCTGCTTTATTGATTTGTACTAATCGAGATTTACCATAAATTCTTTTAGGACATTGATAAATTTTTGTACATCTAAATTTTTAATTAAATTTATTCTGAGAAATCATGAATTCGAATGGGCTTTTAAAAATTCGGAGGAGTGAATTTTATTGTATATGGCTCATTGAATTGCAGCTGCTAGAAAATGCGTGAAACAAAATCAAATGAAAAGTAAATTTATCTCACTTAAAAAAAATTTTGAGTAGCGTTTAAATAAAAATAATGTAATTTATTCATTAGATGCATCTCATACACAAAAACTCAAGATTAGCAATTTTATACTTTGCGTCGAAATAAAACGAAAACAAAATTTCATAAATGAAATTCTAGGAAAAATATAGTAAATAATCAGACCATTCTTTAGAAAATCGAATTTCTCAAAAAATATCTAAGTAAAAAGTTTTTACGGTTGAAAATGGTGAAACTAATAAAATTTGAGCGTAAAGTTATATTTTCGACAAATTTTGTTTTTATTTTCTGTAGAAATGTTTCTCTGAGCGTAATTTTTTTGGTACTAATTTCGATTTTTGTTAAAGTTAGATGATAACAGTATATGGCTAAGTTATTTATTTTATGAAAATATCATGATAGTTCATGTATTATATTATGCTTTTTGAATATTCTTGTAAATCTTCAATTTTTTAGATATTTTAATATAATTATAAGTGTTTTATATATTTAAAGTCTTCCCATACAATCTCCTAATGAAAGGTATTAGGAATACAACATATGATAATGAAATAACTCATGATTCCTCATTCATCATTAATTAAAAATTGATTTCAGAAGCAGTCTTCAGTCACATTTCACTCTGATTGCTGCGAATATTTTGCAATTAGTAAATATTATTTATATAATACAGAACTTAAAAATTTAATTGAAACAGCTAAAACATCTGATGACCCGTTTTGGAAATAACTTTTTTAATTTCATTTTTTCACATCATACGTTCATACGCACGTTGGGGAATCATTATCAATCTCCAATCATTCTAACGTTCCTCGTACCATAAATCATATTTTAAACATGCAGATTTTATCACATTCCGTTTTAAAAACTGCAATTTTGCTTCCTGTGGCTTGTCTTTCTTAATGGAGATAATTATTTACGTGCTTGAAAGACGCTGGTATTTTCCGTTTATTATTTATTTATTTATTTTCCCATCCCGACACAGCCTACCCAGAAGGTGTAAGGCACTGACTGACCCGGATGGCGGGGAGTACAAAACAACATCAAAACTCTAAAAAACATCACATAATATTACAATACATAATATCAAAATTGAATTATTGTATAATAACGGATTCGGAAACCTTCCGCGGTTTTGCGCATGCGTTGGGCGGAGTTATTTTCATCAAACTACGGGGAAAGTGAAGAATGGAAGCATGATGTTTATATTTTACTGAGCGTGATCTAACAAAGAACTCCGGAAATGAACTCATATGACTCATTGCCTGACACCCCTTTACGGTGTAAAATCGTCCAAAAGAGGTAGACTCGGAATCCGTGGTCAGACTATACACTGTATGCAGAAAGCAACAGCAAAAGTAAAAGTTCCGAACAATCAAACAGAAGACAAAGGAAGTGACCTAAAAGTTCATTAAACAAAACCAAGTAGTAAAAACGGGAAAACAAAAAACAAATAAATTTGGTATTTTCCATGAAATTTAGTTTGTCATTAGTTACTTGAAGCGAACTTGTGGCAAGTTCACCGTGACAACTAGCGCCACCTCGCTTGCATTGCAAGCTTGCAGAAAATTTGCAAAACAAGCGTGATGCAAAGATAGCACATTATCTTTGTCTCTGTTTTAAAAAAACATCCGATTTTTAATATCATCTCCTAGACCGTCCTTCTTTTTATTAATTCAATAAATCAATGATAATTTGTAAAAAACTAACTTTTTTACAAAAAAAATTTGAAACATTTTCCATCTTTCTACTAAATATAGCATTCGCACTTTAAAGAAACTATATCGCCTTTTTCTGAATATTGAAATTTTAGCGTTTATAAACAAAATTAAACCGAAAAAACGGTCAATGTTTGTTGAAAAATAAACTTACACATTTTGTTCCATTTTAAAGTAATTACTTTTGAACTCTAATTTCATAATTTATTCTACTAGCAAAACGTAGTTATTAGCGAAAATCTCCCTCTCTTTGACTTCAAATCATATTCACAATTCAAAAAATTAACGAAATCAAGAAAATAGTTTAAAATAAATCGTATGCGAATCGAATCGAACGATGTATTAGCGAAATCTATCTTCTCTTCTCAGAGTTTAACTGGCCGAATGGTTAGAGCGCCCGCTAGGTCGCGAGTTCTATCCTGGGTTGTGTTCGTACTCTGTTTTTGCTATAATTTGCAATGAGTTTGCAATGCAAGCTTGCTGCAAGTTCGTCCTATGGTGACTTCGAGGCTTGCATTAACTTGCTGCAAACTTGTTTCACACTTACGCACTTGCCATGACAAATTTGAAGAAAGCTTGCAGATTTGCAGTGCAAATTTGCTGCAAACTAAAATTGCTATCTGGGTTGTGACCGTAAGTTTAAAATGATATCAAATTTTGGAACCAATCATTTGAAGTAGGGCGTCCAAAGTGCATATAGAGTTTTATCCATTACGCTTCAGAACACATAACGCTCTACATTGTATCAGTATCCTTCACGTACATCTTCCTGGCACATAACTGAACAGCGGGCTTTGGCGCTCCCTCAGTGATCCGTCCCGTGGATACAGACTCCCATAAAGCGAAGTGATGAAAACGCGTCATATTGTGTACCTATACGGGAAATTCGAGGGAAGGATTCTTCCGGTGGTTTTCGTTTACTTGTAAACTTTAATCCACGTTCATTTCAGTTTTATTTAATTGTTTGATGTGAACTAGTCCTGTATAGGCCAATCGATAAAGTCTGCTGGTGTGGTGGGGAAGTTTGGAGAGAGGAACCGGTTCAAGTGTAGTCCCCGTTGTCTCACCGTGGTTCAAAATTACGATGTCCATCTCAAAATAGTTCTTGCATTTGTTCAAAACGGGACGTTAATAAAACTAAACTAAATTAAATTAAGCCAGTCGAAAAGAAATCAAAGAAAACAATATTCATTCACTTCAATTAAAAGTTTAATATACAAAAACATTGTAAGAAGATTTTCACTAAGACTTTTTTTCCAGTTTCATGGGAGATTAAACTTTATTTATTCAAAAAATTATCAGTGTTTTTGAAAATGTGTTACTGCATGTGTGTATCTTGGGTGGAAGAGCGAAACCTTGCAGCATAAAGCAACAAGGTTTGGCTTAAAGATATTTTGAAAAAAGCCATAGAAAAACATTGTTGTAATTTTTCTTAAGTACAGCAGAAATTTTATTTTTTCTTTATTTTATATTTAAGGAAAAATTTCGAAGCTTTTCTCTCAGTTTTCCAAGAACAGTTTCCAAAAAAGGATTAGTAGTGCAAAAACTATGTTTGCGTTAAGCTAATGTGCAGGAAAATTCTTTATACCTTTAATCTTTTCCTTTTTAACGCAAACAGTGTATTTTAGGTAGTTTTTTTCTGCAAGAAATAGTAATTATTTTAAAATATAGTAAACTTTCTTTGTACTTGCTTTTAGTTCTAGAAATATTTAAAGCCGAAGTAATTTTTGCACCTAACTAAAAAGAAATAAATGAAGCATTAGGTAATTGTAAATGACAAAAAATTAATTCAATGCATTTGCATAGTAATAAATTTTAATAAATTTCCTCAGACAACATGATTTTCTCATTTATTTGCGATTAATAATATTGAAGATTCCTACAAAAAAAATTCCTGAAAACGCGATCCTATATATATAATCCTCATAAATTTTAATTGAATTTAAATTTAATTTTGAATTTTAATGGACATTTGTGATTGCAATAAATTTTAATAAAATCCTCAAGCAACACGATTTTCTCATTGATTTCTGATTAGTAATACTGTAGAATCCCTCAAAAGAAATTTTGTCTGAAAACGAAATCTTATTTGTGATCGTAACAAATTTTACTTGTAATAATTTTACATTTTCTTGGTAATTTGTGATCGTAATAAATTTTACTTGTAATAATTTTACATTTTCTTGATAATTTGTGATTGTAATAAATTTTAATAAAATTTCTCAGACAACATGATTTTCTCATTTATGTCTGATAAGAAATACTGAAAAATCTCTCAAAAGAAATGTCTGAATACACGACAATATATGTGATCGTATTACTTATTTTAAGAAGCGCTGTTCCAAACTTAGAATGGAATTTAAGGAGAAATAAGGTTAAGTGTTGTACAGTTTTTACTCTTCAGATTTTCGTTGTTATGCAGCTTTTTTAATATTTCATACCAATACATTAGAGGAATTAATAGGAAATAGTGAAAAAATTTCGTTTCTAAAAGTATCATTGAATTCTTGGTATTAGCAACAAAATTTAAAGCATTTGAAATAAAAACAGAAATGTTTTAATTAAACGTTTGATATAAAAATAGAAAGGTTTTAATTACTTTCGATCCAAAATTATTATGATGCTGTTCATTTCTGAGCTTCACCTCTCAGCTTAATCTTTATTATCCACCTTTGATTTCCCATAGAAATCTCCTAAAATAATAAAATTGTCTTTTCTATTATATTACCCCTTCAACTTTATGTTTTATTGTTGTGATGTTATATATTTTTAAATAATTTATTCCGGGAGTATTATATGTATTTACCGATAAAACACGCAGCTTACATTCAATTGTACTTGTAGTAACGAGATATCGTTACGAATAAAGGATGGCAACGTAAACTTCGTGTGTCATCCTAGTCTTAAGATAAATAAAAGTCATTGTTGGTATGTGTGTATGTGGATGTGTGTGTATGTTGGTATGTGTGTATGTGGTTATGTGTGTATGTGGATATGTATGTTCCACCTCTCCTCCTAAACCGCTTGACCGATTTCAATCAAATTTTTCACGCTTATTATTTAAGACAAGAGGAAGATACCTGTCAACCTTGCAAAGTTCGAAAGTTAATTAAACAGTCAGATAATTAGAAATTAACGAAAATCGTTTTTCCACAGTAACTTTGGAGAAAATTGTTCCACAAAAATATTTTTATACCATCTTAAAGTTCAAAATTTTACCTTCCCAATGATACCAATTTCAATTCTGTGCAATTTTTCCATCGATTTTTACTATTTTTTCAAAATTTAATTAATTTAATGATTGAATTATCGCAGACGATTTTGAATGAAATTTATAGATTCTCTGTTGCTAGGCAAAGGTGAGACTTTGAACATCTCTGTCTTTATCTTTCCTATCTTTCTGCTTATTTTGTAAATATATCTTTCTTTATTATTTTAGTGCAATTTTTTCTATAATTTTAATAAATTTTTCAAAATTTATTATTCAATTGCTGATGCAGTATATGTTTACCATTCATTATCGAAACGCCCAGTAGTCTGCCTAAGTCTGGAGTTGGCTTAAACATTATACCTCAAACTGAAAAAAAAAATAAAATTACATTTCAAAAATATTTTATTTTCAAGACTTATTTTGGTTTTATTAAGAGAGACTTTCAAGGAAGTACCTCTCATTTTGCGTTATTTTGATATAATTTCATGAATTTGTAAACTTGGTTTAGAAACAACCGAGAGATCATTCTATAACTAAAAGTCATTGCGACTATTGTAGCATGTTCATTGTAGTAGTCACTGTATGTTCCACATCTCCTAAACCACTGGACCGATTCCAACCAAACTTTGCACTTATTATTTAAGGCAAGAGAAAGATCACTGTCAACTTTTCAAAGCCCAAAACTTAGTTAAAATTTCAGTTTATAAAAAATTCCAAGAAACTAATTTTACTCCTTATTAAATTTCAGAAAATTAGCTTATTAGTGACTCAAATTTTATTTCCGTACAATTTGTGTCTCTCAAGAACAAGAATAATTCGAAGAACTTCTGCCAGAATACATTAGCAGAATTCTTGAAGAACACTCAAAGAAAATTTTAATAGTGGACTATTCACAACGACGATACACAATTTATATTAGGAACAAGTATTGATTTGGTTTATTTGCATCCTTTAAATTAATGAAAAATTAATTATTTAATTAATTGTTTCATTAAAACTTTTCTTATACTTCAGTATTAGTTAAGAAAATTTGAAGTATAAATATGTAAAAAAATAATAAATAATTTATAAAGAAAATTATCTATCAGCGCTTTTTAAAAATCTTTTGGTTCAATTGATATTTTTATTTAAATTAAAAAACGTTTCAGATCATAAAAGGTTTTTGCGTATTATAATATTTTATATACTAGTAGTTTTTACATTAAAAATATTAGACATGAAACGCCGAGTGTATCAGCTAGTAACATATAAAACTGAATTGCTCATGTCATCTGGCATTTATTATAAATAGCATTGTTTAATACTGTTTTATGACACTATATTCGTTTCTCCTCTTCAAGTTGAGCATTGGATTCAAAAATTGAATGGACTTAACGCATCTGAAGTGTATCATGTGAACATGTAGTCTGCCCTGTGACGCTTAAAACATATTCATCTTGGTAACTTTTGAATACAATTTGAAATCAGTGAAATCTTCTCTGATAAGCACTGACACATGGAATTTCAAGAGAAATGACATATATATGGATCATTTTAATAAATTAAAACTCAGTACCAACATCATTCTTTCATTTTGAAGTTTTTATATAAACGCAAAACAATGAAGAATGATTGGTGTGTGCATGTGTACGTGCGTGCGCTTTCAGTATAAACTTACTGTTTCAAATTGTAATCGGCGGCATCATCATTCGTAAAGAGCGAGTTAAATAAGTGTTGTTATATCTTTCAATTAACTATACAACATTTGACTAAAAGTATTCTTAAAAAATACAATATTTATTTACAAGTTCAAGACAATCTTATTTCAAATAGTTGTGCATTAAATATACAACTATTTGAAATAAGATTGCCTTGTACTTGTAAATAAATTTTGTATTTTTGAAGAATGCTTCCTTAAAATTCTGTTCTTCTATTCTTCTTCTATATTCTGCATGATAAATATACCATGACTGCGTAAATAAACCAGATTTGAAATAATTTGTACGAAAGGATTATTGAAAGCTATAGTTGTAGTTTTAGAAATAAGAATCCACATTTAATAAATGCAGCGAGTTGTTAATTTGTTGAGGGTGGCCTGCGTGTAAGTAATGGTGAATTGCAAGATAATTCAATAAGCAAATTCTAAGAAGATTATTTATCAAAGTTAAAACTAGAACTTACTTAACTTTATCTCTTAAGAACTCTTCTATTTTCCTTCGTTCACTGGAAGTGCGATCCAAGTTTTGGTTTCATTTCAAATACGTTAAAAACATTTAACATTTTTGAAAACTATTTATGTTGTATAGCTTTCAAATATGGAATTACTGACTTTTATATAACATAATTCTAAATTTTTATCTCTCTTCACACTAACTATCTAAAAGAGAAAATGAGAAAATTTGAAATAATTTGTGTAAACTGAATCTCTTTCAAAAGGAGTTGATAAAATTAAATTCTTAAAATCTGCTGAGCTTTCCCAAGCGTGATTTCTGTAGCTTTGCTGATTGTCGCCCACTCATTTATAACTATCTATATGTATATAAAACGCTAAAAAGTACGTGGCAAAGAAAAGAAGTTAATTTCTCTTTTGCCAATGGCAAAGATGTTTGTTTACGAAACAAAACAGGTAGCATTTTCCACACATTACTTCATAGTCATAGCCTGTACTATGCTCGTTTTGGTGTAAAATAACTTTTTCGAAAAGAAATTAGTTTTAAAGGGCAATATTTAGGTTGAAATCTAGAAGTTGGTACACACACTCTGAAAAGTCGCCAAAGCTAATACAGGTAATATCTACATATAGCTTTGGCGACTTGGCTCCAATGATATGCAGCGATCAAGGTCTTGCTTTGGAGATTTGGCAGCGTTTTAAGAGTGTGTAACAAGTCCTAGATTTCAACCAATATTTCTTGCAATACAATAAAACTTTAGATGAATTTATGAAACAGCTTTGATACACGGCATCACTGGCGATAATCTTGTATTGGCGACTTCTTGTCGCCTAACCGAACATCGCATCTTTAAGTTGCTAAAACGAAATCTAGCCAGTGGGGTCCTATATTAAAGCTGTTGAAAAAGTCGCCAAAACAAAATTATCGCCAGTGATGCTATATATCAAAGCTGTACCGAAATTATTCAAGCAGATGGGCTTAGGAACGTTTAGATCATCGTAAAATAGCCAGCGAAGATAAATTCGTGGCAATTCACAAATTGAGGTGAATATCATGGAACTTTCTATTGTGAGCATTGTACATTGGCTGCTTTTCTGTTATGCTGAAACCACTTGGCAACTTTTTTTGTATTGGCGAATTTTCTTGGTGTACTGAATCTCTGGTTTGGCTCTAAAAGAGTCCTAAAAACCATGGTATTCGTATAACCGAGTGCAGATGCTCTGCGAATGATCAGATAGTTGAAAATTATTGGTGCTGTTAACGAATATGAACAAAATCCCTCAAACGGTTAACTGCCTGTCTCTTTGTTTTTGTACGAGTTTATTTAATTTGACTTGTTTCATTTTTGTAAAGATGGAATTTCGTAATTGGATTTTCACTCTCTTCCTGATGTGCTGGAGTTTTGAAATTCTGTGCACTTCTGTATTCTAGATGAAAATACACTATTTTAATATTTTCAGAACTTAATTAAAAGTTTATCGATTAATATAATTAAATTTTTATTTCATACCAGTGGCACCACATAATTAAATGTCTCGTAACATAATTAGATTAGCCAATCAAAGTGAAACATTTAAACAAGCCTTGAAAGTGAAACATTTATTCTTTCTTTAAACCAATATTTCCATCCATTCCATTCGTTAGTTTTACGGAATACTTTTTCTAACTTTGTGAAAAGAGGCTAAAATCAGTTAATTTAACTATGTAGATCGTAACAAAAATGAATAAAAACCAAAAAAATCAGTAGGGTAAATGTTTCAAAGCAGAAATATGTTTTCCAACCATATTATTTTTATACTTTTTAAAAAATATCCATATGTCCATTTCTTCTTAAATTATTGCTTTGCAATTGTTAATAAATTACATTATCATTGTTTCACAACATGTTATCATTAATTTTTTAGATTTTTATGCAATCAGTAAATTACATATTATCTAGTTCAACCCACGCATTCATTTCTGTTCTTTTCATTCGGGGAGGCTCATAGATGCGAGACATTTTATCAACCAGCTTTGAGCTCTAAATTTTCACAAAAGTGTTACCAAATCTCTAAACTTACTAATTATCTACTTAAACTTCATATCTCTCTTCAATGGGTGTTGAAGTTTCGTTAAGCCAATGCACAACCACCTTATCTCCATTTTACGCTTACAAACCATTTAAACCTCACCAAGCAGAAACTAACTTGGTAAATTTAATCAACATTAGCTAAAATATTACGTGAACTGACCCAATAAATTCAATGGTATCGTGCAGAAAAGACCCACTTTCGAAGACCCTGTACATCTTAAAGAAGGGAGAACCTTCTGTAAGTGCCAACATTCGGAAAGCAGACGATTATTCATTCGTCTCTCCCATTGTGTCTTCGGGGCGAATCCCAACAATCTGTTTTCTGATTGGAACTAACCTACTGGAACACTCGAGTCAACATCCTCGCTTAAATCTTCAGGGGGGAGGGGCTGATTCTGTAAACCTCTCTTCCTCCTTCGAACCATCCTAGTCCCTCCATCCTTCAAAAGATCCAGAGAGCTCTCAGACAACCCCCACCTGTTCTTACACCCCCTCAAGAGCGGTACTTCAAAGGGAAAAGGAGAGAGATTTGTTCTCCGAAGCTTGTGATTTTGAGAGAGAAATCTCTGACCTGTACCTTGCCAAGGGTTCGTTTCCAGAATTTTGAAGGTCTTTGAAGTTTATTCGGATGTTCGGAGTTTAAGAAGAGTTGGCTTTGTTGAAAGGAAAGGATTTCAGGAAAGACCAAATACCAATTGATGATGAATTCGTTTCGGAAGTTTGACTGCTATTGTTTGGATAAATCTTTCATAATTTGAAGATAATCCGGGGGAATATTCAATTGCGTGAATGTAATGAAGCGAAATTCTGGTTATTTCTTTTTAGTTTAGCTGCAGAATGCATGGATTCAAAATAGTGTAAAATGTCGGGGTAATTGATTGTGAATTCGTTTGAGAAACTTGGCTGATATTCTTTGGACATTATTTTCGTGATTTAAAGATAATCTATTCTAAAGATATTCTATTCTATTGCGTAAGTGTAACGTTCCAAAAATCAGATTATTTCCTTTTGTGTCAATAGAACAATGCAATAATTCAAAGCATCATGATTGTTAGGATGGAGACATCTAAAATGAAAATTTCATCTTTTAGCATGTTTAAATCCCAAATAAAATGAATCGGTTTCCTCTCTAACTGAAGCTTGTTTGTAAAGGAAGATCACTTTGTGTACATTTAAAATTTTGACAGTAAATACTCTATAAAAATCCATCAGAACTTCATGTATTATCACAGCGGAAACATAAAAATGTTTGCTTGACATTAATAAGCTTAATAAAAAAGATTCGTGATCCTCCGATATAGAAATTCAGATTCTGCCACTAGCCACGCTGCCATATTAAAGTATTCAAATGAGCCATTATCATTATCACTAACAGAATAGAATTTAGAATGCTATCGGATATCATTGACCTCTTCTGCTTAAAATTCTGCGTTTTCAATACTTTAATTCTTAAAATCTAATCGCATAACCACCCACCCAACCGATGAACTGTGTCACAAATATTTCCACAAATTTATGGTGTTAAAGCCTTATAACCGCTGCGTTATTTCATGCTCACAAATAGTAAGTGGACACAGTTATGTAATTGGGAACCAACACCTCAATGCTTATTCTGAGTTATAGCAATTTCCAAAAAAACTAATGAAAAATCTACTATTCAAATATGTCCTCATAATATTGCTATATTAAAAAAAGAGACAAAAACTTCTTAAATTCCTTTGCTTTAAAATTATAAAAATTTGATGCACGTGAACTAAAACTTTAAGTTTCCTTATTTAATTATTTTTCTATAAGTTGTTAAAAATTTACTGGCAACATGATGTAAAATTATCCATTTAAGAAAGTTCCAGAAGTTTCTATCTGATGTTAAAATTTAAGCGCGTGCCTTAGTTCTTTGAATATATTCTATATTATTTTTCATCTCTTCTTCCAGTTTTTAGTCTGTTTGACTTTCAAGCTGGATATTAGCGTGGTTCAAATATAGAAGTTGGTACACTCTCTTAAAATGACGCCAAGTCGCCAAAGCTGATACAAATATTACCTGCATTTAGCTTTGGCGACTTGTCGCCAATGAAATACAGCGGTCAACGTCTTGCTTTGGCGATTTGGCAGCGTTTTAAGAGTGTGTACCAATTTCTAGATTTCAACCATCAGCGTTTTCTTTTATTTCTCTTGACTTGAATTTTGCAAATAAACCACGTTATTTTCTAAAACTGATTTCTTCTTCGTGACAATATTAATTGCCCGCAGATATACTTTTAAAGTGGTGAAATAGATTGGCATAATCCGCCCAGTTGTTTAGGCTGGGGACTCTGTCAAAATTTTATTTTGATATATCTCTCAGAAATGGAAGGAGTTATCTAGGGGTCATGAGTTTTCCTGCAAAATAAAAATAAAAATTGACGAAATCGGTATAGTGGTTGAAGGTTGGAGGTCTCTTGCAATGTTTTTCCCTATAGAGAAAGTACAGTGAAATAATGCTTTTGAGATTTTTCTCGGAAATGGAGACCGTGGTGGACAGGTAACTATTGATTACTTATCTAGGACTCATAAGTTTTCATATAAAATAAAAATTGTCGAAATCTGTCCAGTTATGGGGTTGGAGATCTCGTTTTTTGGATTTCCCGATTACACTCCGCTGCAAAAGGAAAAAAAATTCGAGCCCCGACACCACCTTTGTAAATACTAATGTTAAAATTTTCCAAAATTTCACATTTATACCCCCTTTTTGCCCATTCCCCACCGGTTAAAAAGGTATTCTCCCCCCCCCTATTTTTATCACTGTCCGGTAATTTTATGGCCATGGATTTGATTTGGAGGGGGAAAACAATTATTTTAACCGTTAAATATCTTCTGAGGGGCTATAGAGGTGAAAAGTTCTAAAATATGAACATTTGTAGCAAGGGGGGAGATTTGGGAGGGATTTCACTCCTTAAATTTAAAAACAAATCAATAAAAATGACCGGTTTTTCTGGTTTGTTTTCGCAATTTTTTCACTTATTTTCTACATATTCCAGCTTCCAGCCACCCCTTTTCCTCACCCAAACACCCCACATAATAAAAATATATTGCAACAATTTTGGCTAAATTCGGGTGAGGGGGAGAGGTCCCGAAGCCCTGACAAGAAAGTTTGGACGATTCACTGTACAATGTTGCCGCTCTTTATTTTTATCACTGTTATGTAATTTTATGGCCATGAATTTGATTTGGAGGGGGAAAAGATTACTTTAACACAAAAAATAAAAATATAATATACAATAAATAATAATAATAATATATAATATAATATAAAATATAATAAATGTAATTTATAATATAGTACCTTCATCTGGTGCTTACTTTCCTCTTGTACCATGAAGTAGAAGTTTTCCGTACCAATGACCAGCAGTATTCCGCCAACATTCTCGCATTTTTGAATGAAAGCCATGCTCGGTTTTTTTTGCGATTCAGGTGTTTCATAAACGTTGAATCTTTAAAAAGTTGTCTAATATGGGGCCCACGAAAATTCCTTCTTTGATTTTAGCCTCACTAAGACGAGAAAATTTAGTTTTCAAAAAGTTAAATCCATCACCTGTCTTATCCATTTCTTTCACAAACTGTTCGATCAATCCGAGTTTGATGTACAAAAGCAACAACGTTGTACAGTAAATCTTCCAAACTTTATTTTTATATATTAATTTTATTTATTATATATTATATTTTTATTTTTAAATTTAAGTGTTAAAATAATCCTTTCCCCCCTCCAAATCAAATTCATAGCCATAAAATTACATAACAGTGATAAAAAAAATAAAGAGCGGCAACGTTGTACAGTGAATCTTCCAAACTTTCTTGTGAGGGCTCCGGGACCTCTCCCCCTCACCCGTTTTTAGCCAAAATTGTTGCTATACATTTTTATTATATGGGGTGTTTGGGCGAGGAAAAGGGGGGATGGAAGCTGGAATATGTAGAAAATAAGTGAAAAAATTGCGAAAACAAAGCAGAAAAACCGGTCATTTTTATTGATTTTTTTAAATTTAAGGAGACAAATCTCTCCCAAATCCCCCCCCCCTCTTGTTACAAATGTTCATATTTTAGAACTTTCCACCGCTGTAGCCCCTCAGCAGACATTTAACGGTTAAAATAATCGTTTTCCCCCTCCAAATCAAATTCATGGCCATAAAATTACCGGACAGCGATAAAAATGGGGGGGGGTCCCGAGAAAACGGTGGGTGATGGGGCAAAATGGGGGTCATATTCGGATACAGGGGGTCATTTTACATAAGAATTTGCAGGAATGGTGTCGGGGCCGATTTTCATGCAGCGCAGTGTTATTTTACTAGTTGATATACCCGGAGTTGCTCGGGATAAAAATATTTTCAATTCAAGTCTGTATAATATTTTAAGCTTAATGAAACAATTTTTCTCAGAAGCGTCTTTCGGTTTTCGTTCTTCCACTCCCGTGTTATCTGACTCCCTTGGCAAGCAATTTAACTCCTTTCTTCCTTTTGTCTCTTGCTTTTGTACCACCTGGCACGAATCTAACAGTCTTGATACTCCATTTTTTCTTCCTCATAATTGCTACGGCGACAACAGAAGCTTCCACTCCCGTGTTATCTGACTCCCTTGGCCAGCAGTTCAACCCCTCTCTTCCTTTCATCTCTGACTTTTGAACCACCTAGCACGAACCTAAAGGGGGTAGCACACTTGCTTATATTTCGTCAACAAGGGAGAGCAAGTATTCGATGGACGGGTTCTCCTTCAATGTGTCCTTGACCGAAGGGGGTTGGACGCCCCTTCTTTACGATCTGACAACCCCCCAAAAAGGGATGACAATTGCAATGTGTAATTGCCTTTTAGGCGATGCAAATAGTTTTTTTTTTCTTTTTTGGCGTTTTATTTTCGATGTCCTTTCACTTCCGTGTTGGACTTCGTACTTGTCGTTTATTGCTTTTCTCTTCATGGATACCAATATACTTTGGTTTACGCTGAGGCAGCTTTAGTGGTGATGATGATGGGGTGATTTTAAAACAGAATTAACAAAAAAGAAGAAAAATCTTTAATGTAAAAATGACGTATATAAAATATTATAATTCACAAAAATCCACTCACCGTCTGAAACTTTCTAAAAAATTGAAAACGGCCAAGAATTAATTATCGTGAATGCGCAGACGACATATAGTATTTGCGAAACAAAATCCAAGAAAATATTTTCAATTGTTTTGATTTCTACACCACACAAAAAAATTGGTGTTTCAGCTTTATTTATATAATTTACCAACATAGTTAAAATGCAAAAAAAAGGTTAAAAAAAAAGATAAAGGTTAGATGCTCCAACTTTTGGAAACTGTACCAGTTTTGGACAAAACGCATCTATTTGTCCAGAAAGTAGCCACTGATTTGATATTAACCAATAATATGCATTCCTACAGCTAAAACAATCTCTTCTTTAGTAATTTACAATATGATTCGTACATTTTTCCTTAATATGCGACTTGTAAGAAAATTAAATGCATGAACATGTATCAAGTACTCACAAGTGTTGCACTTTTTCATCGTCGGACTGTCAGAAATAACTGTTAATTCTAAAATTAATTATCTTTAGGATTATGAGGGGGTTTTCTTATTTCCTAAAGGGATGCTTTAAGATTTTGCATATAAATTCATCCCTTTTAAAAAATTGTACTAGTGTATACATCATGTATAGGGGAGACCAGGGTACAATGGACCACTTTTGTAAATTGTGAATGTTTATTCTCAAAGAACATTTTTTTTCTCTTGAAAAAAAAAATGCATACATATTCTGTACATGTTAAGATTTATATTACACTCACTCTAAATCTACTAATTATCTATACATTTTTAATATTTATTTTTAAGCAACAAGCGACAAAGCATATTTTAATAGCATAAAACATAGAATGCATCATATTTGTTTATCCATGGCTTCAATGCATTAAATATTCAGTTATTTTATATGCAACGAAAAACTGACTTATAAAGAAGGAAAATGTAATAAAATACACATACTGCATGAAAATGCTGTCTCTTTGCTTAATATACAGTAAGATGCCTGTTATATTAAATGATATTTATGTGGCCAAAACTGGTACAAATTAAGATATATTATTTAAAAATTCATAACTCAAAATATAATTTTTTTCCAGAGAAAGATTTTTTTAATTAACAGGCAATAAAATTTATTAAAGAATAGTGTTAGTACGACTTAAAAAAACTTAAACCAGTTATCCTCTGTGAAAATTCCAATTCAAACTGGATCATCTACCTTATTTGAATAAAAAATTAAGATGTTAACACGTTATGAATTGGCTTCTGTGTAGACCGAAAATCGCGCCTAAGTTTTCAGTGACGTCACTGGCGAGTCGAACCTGATTGGTTCAGTTATTCACGCCCATGAACTTGGATGGATCTTTTTCGTTTCGATGGAAAGCTCCCATCTTCGCTTTGCGGGCTAATAAAACCGGTTCAAACGCCCTAGAAGCGGTTTTGCTCTCCCTTGGTGACGAAATATAAGCAAGTGTGCTACGGCCTTAACAGTCTTGATACTCCATTTTTCTTCCTCATAATTGCTACGGTGACAACAGAAGCTTCCACTCCCGTGTTATCTGACTCCCTTGGCCAGCAGTTTAACCCCTCTCTTCCTTTTGTCTCTGGCTTTTGTACCACCTGTCACGAATCTAACAGTCTTGATACTCCATTTTTTCTTCCTCATAATTGCTACGGCGACAACAGAAGCTCCTTCACATTATGGATTTTATTATTATTATCCGAAGTACCATTCTCTTCTTTTTTGTGTTTGTGTGCCTGATCGGGAAAACGCCACATAGTATCCTTTTTATTTCTTCTTAGATTCCCTTCTTTCGGTAGTAACCGGACCCGGTAACCATGAAAGAATTTACACGATCAATGGAATCATTTAAACATTTACAAAAATTAAATGAAGCATCGTATAGAGAGAGTAATAATTAACGTCATTGGATTACTGCGCAAACAAACTGAAAGATGTACACGCTACGAAATAAAAGCGGAAGAAAAAATTCTGCCTTTCTTTAAATATTCAACGACAGCAATATTTTTATCATTACTTAAACAGTGGCGAAAACATGGGAATGAAGGGTTTGTTAAAACTGTAAATCAGTTTGAATTTAATTGCAATAATAGAGAGCATTGTTATAAAATGCGTTTGAAATGAATTTAGAAATGTTTATTAAGTTTGGGAAAAGACCATATACCATTTAAATTCAGATCAGTAAAAAGAAAATTTTCTGCGCTTTAAGTATATATATCATCTTAGTGCAGTACATATTTCAGAAGTTATTGGCTAAAAACTGAGGATGAAAGCGCCTAAAATCGGCATGTGATCTAGAAATGGACCTTAAAAATCTATGTGCAAATTTCATCTCGATACTATTAATCGCTTAGGAAGACGTCTTGTGACAGATAGATCGGTAATACATGTTTTTTTCTTCCTAGTTCCTGTCCCTTCGATAGGAACTGGACTAAGTAGCCTTAAAAGACTTAACACACTCATAAGGATAATTTAAAATGCTTAGAGATTTTTTAAATAAACAAAACACCTCATGGAAAGAGTAATTAATCCAAATGCACAGTAATTGGATTATGTGCATTTGGATATATATATATATATAAGGAATAAGAATTGAAGAGGTATATGCCACGACATAAAATCGGAAATGAAAAGTTTGCCTTGGAAAGAAAAATATTCGCAGAAAACCACCTTTCTTTTATTAATTTTAACGGTGGCAAATGCACGTGAACAAAGGATTTGATAAACAGCAAGTTGGCATGAATTTAATATCATAAGAATATAAAGAATAGTTAAAAATTGGGTAAAAATTAAATTCTAAAACATTAATTACAGTTAGAGAAAAATGTACCGTAATGTAATAACTATCATTAAAAATATAATTTTTTGCTCTTTAAGATAGTGTAAAAATTATTTTCGTGTGATAGATATTTCACAAGTTATTGGCAAAATATTTCTAAAAATTAGGCTTAAAACGGATTAATTTTCATTATTTAATTAAAATCTTAAGAACTAATTAATCCTGAAAGTTGAAAATAGCACAGTTGACCTAGAAATGTGCTCTAGAATGTCGTGCGCAAATTTCATGTAGTTTACTGTTTAGGAGTTCTTGTGACCGACAGACAGATACATGTATTTTCTGTTTTATATTATAGATTTCTTCTTCAATTCAAAAACGTAGTAAATATAATCTCATCAATCAATTACTAAAAATCAATTTGAAATTGGGAAAAATACAACTGCCATCAAATAATATCTACTACATCACTACCCAAGGTAGTGTTAATTCTTTTCACAAACCATGAGCCAGAAAGAAAAGGGTATCTTTTTAACCTAAAGATTTCCGAACTTATAAGAAAAAACTCTTCATTTTTTAAGGTAATGAATCACTTGTCTGGAAGAATAAATGCCCTTGCTTTTAAAGTCACAAATCTTAATCTTTTTTAAGGAGCGCTGGCCAGTGGCTACTCTCATCATGTGCCCATGATGGATTCTGCCATTGGGATGGCAGATAAGAACGCATCAGATGGATGGCACGTCCCCTTTAATAGCCCTTTTATTGTTTTAAGCCCCTTCCTCGGTGATAAATCGTTTTCTTCCCGCAGTCGATATGTTTTATAAATGGCCAACCCGGGCCATTGATTACTTTAGATTAGAGCTACCTTTCCGAAAGGCGGTTTTCGTATCTTCTTTAAAGGCAAGTTTTTCAATACGGTCCAGATAGCTACAGCGATTGAAAAGATTTAACTACATATATAAATAAATATATCTATATATATTTCAGGGTTAGATAAAGCAGTTTTGTTTTGAAATTCGCTTTTGCGAGCTTGAATTATTATGTATTTAGAGGTTAAAATGCGTATTTCATGATTTCGGATGTAACAAATTATTCTGCGAAATGTTATTTTGTTGCACGGATTGTTTCTTTTTCAGGTCATTTTCTGTGTACATTAAAGTACCGTTTAGACGTTCCTCGTTTATGCGTCATTTCATCACAGTCACGAATCATTCGTATTCAATGTAATGATAAAGGGCTTCGCGTTTATACGACGCAAAGATTCGATTATACGTCTCTTTCCCCTGTGACAACGGCTTCGTCCTGCGTGCGCTGTCTACCTAGCTCATGCGTAATGGAGAGCTGAGTACTATAAAGGCTCAAGCATCATCTCTCATCTCTCGCTCCTGTCTTTTGCTATGATTTATGTTCCTGTTGTCGACATGTTGATTCAATTATCATTTATTTTATTTTTTATCTTGTTAAGTTTATTACAGTTATAATTGTTATCATGAGTTAGCTTCTTCAGTGTTGCGTGATGTTTCCTCACACCTGCACGAGCCAGTATATACATGCATACCTGTCAACGGTGGTTTGTACCTTCAACGTTACCTTGCCTAATGAGATTCAGCAGCTCCTCTTTGTTGCAAATTATTGCCTTAGTGCTATAGACATAAGGATAACCAAGTTAGCCTATTGACCACCGCATCGATTCAAAGTAGCAACCTTAACATTTGGTTTGCTAAACCCTGTTTTAAGATGTCAAAGATTCCTCTTTTCCAGCATGTGGACTGTGATAAAGATATCATGACTTCGAAATTATTCACTATTGATGAATTCATAGAAGCCAAATAGAGTAGTATTTATTTCAGCGATGATGAAGAAGGTATTCCACCTTCCATTAAAGACGCAATGGATTCCATGAAGAACTTCGAACTTATTTTTTTTCTCAAAAGAGTAGTGAAAAGACATTCAATGAAATTAATTCTATGCATAATGCTGTACTTGATCCTCACAAACAATCAACGCGTCAAACGACGTTTAAATATATGTATTTTTTTAAATTAAACGCTTCCCTGCATGCACATAAATCGTATAAGATATGCATAATATCTTATATAATATGATATTTCTTACTACCAAGGTAGCTAATATATTTTAAAATCTCATTATTCTTTCAATACTATGTAGTAATTTACTATAACTCTCCTTAAAATTAATACTTTTAAATGAATGTGCATTAGCAGTATTAAATTTGTAATAGACAGAGTTCTTTATTAAAATTTCATTTATGAGAAGTTTTACGTCAGTCACTTGTGACACTTATAAACGGTGCTTTACTGTATTTAGAAATTAAAATGCGAATTTCATAATTTAACAAATTATTTGGCGAAATAGTATTTTGTTACATGGATTTTTTCGCCAAATCATTTTCCGCATATACGAGGATGGATCCAAAGAAAAGGTTACAAAAAAATTAAAAAAATGCTTATTAACATTAGACATAAAATACAAAAATTGAATCAAGAGGCATACTTGCCGATCACTTTTCCACCTAACCACCAAATATATTTAGGCATTTATATGAACGCAGGGCCAATTTGTTAAACCAGGCATTGTTATTTGAATTCTTAAAAATTCAATTAAATTGGTTTTATTAAATACTTATGGCAAAGTATTTATTTATAACTATATGTTCTAAATTCAGATATTTCTAAATTCACTTTATATATATATATTTTCTTTTATCAAAAAGCGCTTATATTGCAATTCATAGTTTCCCATTCACGTCCTATTAAATTAAAATGTTTACAAGTTACCAGAATTTCCTGGAAGTGTATCTAAAATTAAAATTGTTGCTTTTGTTTCAAGTGACAATTTTCTACAATATATTTAGTTTCGGAGAGTAAATTAAATTTTAATAACGAAATTAAAGACGAATTCCCAAAACAAAATTTGTTACGAAATTACTTTACTAACAGAGCACAAAGTGTTAGGAACATCCGAGAGAATGTTCTCACAAAATCTTTTTTATTTTTATTATCGTTCATTTAACAAAGAAGCCTATATGTTTTAGTGTATAAAAATCTAACCACTAATACATTTTGATATGTTATATTAAATCATATTATCTGCTAAATATTTCTTTTGAAAGAACAGTGAAGTCTCCGTCTCATGCAAATGTTGTGAAGTTTAGTTAAATCACTAAATATCAATTATTAAATTAAATTGTATTTATTGTAAAGTTTAGTTAAATCACTAAAAATCAATTGAAATATTTATTTGTTAAATTCTAAAAAGGGATGGCACTTAATTAAATTATGTAAAGCTTAATTGAAATATTTTATTTATAAAATTCTAAAGACCTTGGAATTCTAGAAGAAAGTGTGTCTTAAATTAACTACACAGCCGTGTATAATATGATAAATTAAGTAACTATTATTTATTTTTATTTTATTCTTCAAATCGATTATTGTATCCTTTGTTTAACTACAAAAATGATAAAAAGTGTCTGATGCACAGCCATATATGATATGACGAATTAATTAACTATTATTCATTTTGTTTCTCAAATCTATTAGTTTATTCATTAATTAAATAAAAAAATCTGTTACACAGCCATGATGTTATGTAAATTAATTAATTATTCTTCTTATATTTTTATTTAATTATTTTTCTTTTATTTTTTATTTTCATCCCTCAAAAAAATCGTTTATCTTATTCTTTTAGTAATCAACTAAATAAATGAAGAATTAAGAATTTATTATTAAGGAATATTTTAATTCCGTTTAAGTAAAATCTCAGTTTGAGCAAGAGTACATTGAACCTAGAGATCTCCCGCCCATAAGCTAAGCATAGCCTCCCACCTTGAGAAGCAATCCCGAGAAATATTCTCTCCATATGCCCAGCTTTCAAACAAGTAACGATTAATTCTTTACTTTCTTGTGAACAACGAATAAACTTAAGCTCAAAAAATTGTTCCATCTCCACTTTTAAAAACAGCCGGCGGTTAAAATTCTGGGTGTCCTTCTTGCAATTTTCGGTAAAATTCTGATTCTCACACACATTGTGCAGCTGGCGAACATTTAGTTAAGAAACCTTTGACCCGGCTGGCTCAGTTTCCGAAATTCTCAACATTTTCGACAGAATTATTGCCTTTTTCTTGCGCTTTCCGTGACAAGATTTCACTTGTAAAATTCCTTTCTAAAAGTTATTATGCTGTGGCTGAGAAGCAAACGTTCCTATTTCGCTCACCCTTGAATTGTGTCTTTGGCGCGTGAGTTTCTGTTAAATGTCATGTCAACACATAATAATCCCTTTTCGCTAGAAAAGTTCAAGAACCGCCTTACCCCACGTGGTAAGAAGTGTTATACAAAGCACTGTAGGTAGCTTGGATTGGGGTAGAAGGTTTCGGGGCGTGATTAATTTTCGCCCTGGAACCAATTAAAATCGAAGGTTGCATGATTTTCGGATTTTTTTCGAATTCAGAAAGATTTTTTTGGCGTGATGCCTTTCGCCAAGGGGTTTTATAAAACAAAAAGTTTGAGATTTAGAGGGGACTGGACTTGAAAATTTTAAAAGAGAAAAGAATAAGAAAAATTCGAGATAGGAAGGAGAATGTTTCTTTTTTTGAAAAAATCGAAAAGAAAGATGAGGTGACCCGATAGCAAATTGTCAAGATAAGTCCGTGTGAGGGCCTAACGTGCGGCAAGAGTGAGGCAAAGTACGGGGATTCCCTAGCTATCATTCGGCGAGCTGCGAGGTCTTGATTTTCAGAAGATGTCCGGAAATTGGATGCTTATCACGCCGTAATGGGAAGTTGCCTGATGGTAAATTGTCCTGCGCACAGAGTTTTGATTCATGCGGTGCGGTTGATGTCCCGGCAGAAGTAACTATTAAAAAAATGAATTCTCCTATTTTTGCTCTACTTGGCACACATAAGACTTTGAGAAAGTGCCCGAAGAAATCCGCCATTAACGGTTTACTCATCACAATTCCAGCGATGAACTCCGGGCAAAATACGTCCAAGGCCCGTCGAGCTAAGAGGCCTTCATCGTCCTATAGATCCGGGGAATATTCACCAGGAGCCCAGACGACTGTTATTAATGAAAGAAAATAAACCATCATGTTGCAGACATTACCCATTATCGGAGATCGCCATCAAAAATGTGCAAAATGTCGAAGAACATAATGAAAGAATTTAAACCATCCTGTTGCAGACATTTCCCAATATCTGAGATCGCCAACTGAAGTGTGCCAAATGATGAAGAAAGCAGCCTTCCAGCCGTCTGCGTGAAGAGATAAGTGTTATTTAAATTATTTTTGAATGGAGTGACTTTAGGGATTAAAAGGGGGGGTCGAGATTCTTGATTTTATCATCGAATAATTTAATTTGTAAGAAATGTAATGCATAACTTTTAATAACAAGTAATTTAATGTGTAACAATTGTAAATTATAATTTTAGACATCAAAATTATTAAGTTCAAGAAGAGACTAGAAATTTAAGAAGTTTAAGAATTACAATGAGGATGAAAATGTTAAATTTTAAATGAATTGTCATGTTGGAAATTTATAATGTAAAATGAATTAAAAGGTTTATAGAAATGCTAAAATTTTTTATATTATATGCTGTTTTAAATTGTGATTATTTTGAATGTGTAAACAAATCCATACAAATGGGTGTTATTTTATCAGTTATGAACTTATATTATCTAAGATATTTACAGCAAGAATGTCATTGAAATGATTAGACATCAGTAAATGTGAATTAATCAAATGTATGTTGCTTAGAAGTAGTGTTAACATCTATCATATATGAATAATTCACCTGTCATAATGAGAAGAGTTATGTGTGTTTTGTTTAAATTTATATAATTGACTGAGTAAAGCTTTAACATTACATGGGGATAATATTTATAATAATCTTAAATGTCAACTTGAATTTAAATTGGAGATGGCTACTCTTATAATCCTTAAAATGATAAATTTAATAATTGAATATGCTGTTAGGGTAAAATATTGGATTTATTAATGAACATGTAATTAAAAATCTGTTTCAGAAAGGGTCGACCCTAATACTGTTTACTTATTTTAAAAGATTAATGTGTTGATGTCAAGCGTTGAAAATTCTTTTATGTGTGTCAATATTATATGTGTTTGTTTATGTGCAGAAAATTACTTAATAAATTAATTAAATTTAAAACTTGGCTTTGTTTTTCTTTTCAATACTTAAGCACTGAGAGAGAATGAATTGTAATGGGTTATTGCGGGTTAAAATTCTTTTAACTTTACACAACGCATTACATTAATCACTTTCTAAGTTTATATGGATTTTAAATATGGATGTTATTTTTAAGGATATTTGGAACAGAAATTTAATAGAAAATGCATCTTATGCCTGTTGCTGAGATATTACATTGAGTGAAGATCTATTAATTATTGATTTGTGAAATGTTAGATGATTAATTGATTTAATGATATGAGATTTTAAGATTACTGATATATGTAGAAATTCATCTTGAAGTTAATAAACAATGAATTTTGAGAGTCTGATAGGCAACAGGTGTAGTGATATTTTAAATATTGAAATTTCTTAAAATATTTGAAGGTGTAAATTAATAATTAAAATTCTCAAATTACTTAATCTAAAGATTTGATTACTAATATTTTAAAGGCTATTAAATTTATCAAAGGATTTCAAAAATCTTATTCTAGATATTCATATGCTGGTAATTTGAGGAAATGTTAATCTCAATGATGAATTTATTGTAAGGGAGCATATGATTGCAAGATTGGATATAGAGTACTAAATGTAAACAATCTATTAATTCTAATAATTTCAAAATAAAAAACTCCACGACACAAATATGATGAATATTTTTCTCTTATAAATGGACAAAACGGAATCCCTTCCTCCCTTTTAAAGTAATATATTAATGTGTAAAAATTACCAAAGACATTTCTTGGGTAATTGCTTATTATTAAACACACAATAGTATCATTCCAATGATTTTTTTCAAATTTTTATCGCTTTCTGTTGAATTCAAAAATTTTAAACAGTGGAAAAGCAATAAATACTTTTTGTACAGCTTTTGAATATTTATTTAATGTTAAAAGGTTGCATTTCATTACACACCTCTAACTTCTTTTGTTTCACGGTTGTAAAGATGGGATTTAGGAATCGTTTTCTGATGCGCTAGAATTTTCAAATTTTGTACACTTGTGTGTTCTTGATGAAATTACACTATTTCAATATGTTCATAATTTAATTATCTAAACCTTTTACTTATTCCCTTTGATAATACGAACATTTCTTGATTCCGTTAACGAAAAATATATTTCAAAGTTCAAAGTTATAAACATATTTATTGGACGCATTAGTTCAAACATTAATTGATACTTTTGTGGAACAGAGAACAATTTACGAATGAACTTGATTCAGTCATAAATAATATACATATATACTTATCTTATTAAAGTACAATTTTCGCTCATTAATATATATTCTCAAGGAATTTTTTTAAGACAACACTTATTTTGTTGCAAAATACAGAGAGAAATAACAAAATTTCTTTAAATTCATAAAAATAAGTAGAAAAACGTTTACAAACAAACAAGAAGATATCAAATTACAAGGATTCGAAAAATATCTTTTGAAAACATCATATCTTTTGCACTATTTCTTGAACATCTGTGAGCAATAGATATAAACTCTTTCCTTTATAGACGTAAGTAACTAAAGCAACATTACAATCATGTCCAGCAAATATTCTCTTAAAAAACATTCAAAATGGAACTTGCGAATGCAAATACTTAGATCAAAAAGTAAAATGACTCCTTTGAAATTTTGTCTTAAAATATAAAAATTTGGCGACGAAACGTAAATCTACTGTTTTATAAGTATTTAAGCACGAAAATAATCTCGTAATGCTTCCATAATGTTAACAGGTAAAGCTTAACATCGGGATAATGGAAAAAATAATCACTTTTAATAAATAACAAACACACAACCTCACATTTCTATGCTTTTGATAATACCTCCTTAATTCTTTCTTCTTGGAAAATGCTTTACAATATATCTGAGAAGAGAGAAGCTTGTCTTTCGCATGCGTTAGGAAATCTAGTTTCAACATTTCACAAATATCACACAGGCATGCGGCTTCTCTTTTCTGTCAGTGAGATAATGCAAATGGAAGTTCTTCTTTATTGCAAACACACTACGAGTATCTAGAAAGACTCAGGCTTCTCTTTTGCATGGGTCAAGTAATGTAGGCTCAACTTGTACTTTTGTGAAAATGCTTTTTGGCATACCTCACAAGAATGTGGCTTCTCTTTTGTATGCGTCAGGTAATGTCGATTCATATACTTCTTTAGCGCAAACGCTTTACCACACACTTCACAAGAATGAGGCTTCTCTTTTGTATGCGTGAAGTAATGTAGATTCAAATTCCTCTTTAGCGCAAACGCTTTACCACATACCTCACAGGAATGAGGCTTCTCTTTTGTATGCGTCAGGTAATGTCGATTCAAATCCTTCTTTTGTGAAAACGCTTTACCACACACTTCACAAGAATGAGGCCTCTCTTTTGTATGCGTCAGGTAATGTAGATTCAAATTTGTCTTTACAGCAAATGCTTTACAACATACCTCACAGGAATGAGGCTTCTCTTTTTTATGCATCAGGTAATGCAAACTCAAATGGCACTTTTGTGAAAACGCTTTTTGGCATAATTCACAATAGTGTGGCTTCTCATTTGTATGCGTCAGATAATGCCGTTTCAAATTCTTCTTTCGTGAAAAAGCTTTACCACACACTTCACAGGAATGAGGCTTCTCTTTTGTATGCGTTAGGTAGTGCAGATTCAAAGTCCTCTTTAGCGCAAATGCTTTTTGGCATACCTCACAAGAATGTGGCTTCTCTTTTGTATGTGTGAGGTAATGTCGATTCAAATTGTTCTTATGTGAAAACCCTTTACCACACACTTCACAAGAATGAGGCTTCTCCTTTGTATGAGTCAGGTAATGTAGACTCAAACGGTACTTTTCTGAAAACGCTTTTTGGCATAACTCACAAGAATGTGGCTTCTCTTTTGTATGCGTCAGGTAATGTCGATTCATATTCTTCTTTAGCGCAAACGCTTTACCACATACCTCACAGGTTTCTCTTTCGTATGCGTGAGGTAATGTTGATTGATGATGCTCTTTTTTTTTGAAGATGCTTTAACAGATATATCCAAAGGATGAGGCTCCTCTTTTTTTCTGAGTGAGGCAATTTTGTTCGACGATGTCGTTCTGCAGATGCTGTTTTTGAGACACACTATACGCATGTAGTCGCCCTTCTATATGAACACTTTAATGGAAAATTAAGGTAACTTTTATGAGGAAAGGCTTTTCTACAGATAACACAGCCCTGCAGTTTTTTTAGTGTGAATAGATGATGATAATCTATATGACGTTTCAGAATGAAGGCAGTTTAGCAAATTTCACACGCATATTACCTCTCATTTCTGTGAAGTTTTCCATCCATTATTAATCTTGACTTCTTTGAAAATGATTTACCACAGATCATGAGAAAGTCGTTCTCTGGTATGAGGTTGGTAATGAATATTCAAACATGATGATGTTTTAAATATTTTGTTGCAAACATCACAAGTTTTCGATTTTTCTCTTTAATCAACAAAACTTCATTTGTCGACATCAAGCCAATTCGATTTTATTTACAATTTCAAAAGCAAACACAACATGTTGCCATTCACAAAAAACAAATCAACAATTGCTTTCAACGTCATATACAAAAAGTACACTATAAATAAGAAAATGCAAAAATATTTCAAAATTTCTTCACGTGCTCAGTCGGAGACCTAAAAATATTTTGTTGAGTTATAATTCATTAACTATTTTTTTTCAAATTTAAAAACTGACACAGAATCAAAATGCATCAACAAAATGTTTTAAATTATTTAAAAGAGAATTAAATACTCAAAAAGGTATTGCATTTTGATTTCTTACTTTTATTGATTTTTATGTTTTCTTTAGGATCATTTTAACGAAATGTCATGTGGACATAACTGAGCATTTTCAAAACCTTTGGTTTTATTTGTATTTAATTCAAGTGTTAAGAAGCCTAAGCTACTCAATGAAATAAAAATGAAGATAAAAATTTGATGAAATAAAATAAGAAAGTAGAAATTCTTGACGACATTGCCAAATGATATTAAAAAATAAACAGAATCTTCGTTCCTTAGCTTATAACAATAGAAGAAAAAAACACGATTATGTCTATATAAATATTTCTCTTGTTCCGCTCCCAATAAACTAGTTATTTAACTATATAATTTGACAACATATATAGTAAACGTTAGGTCATGTGATTGTTTAGTAGCATATATATTTTGCTATTTTATATATATATATTATTTTAATTAATTTATTATTCTACTTCAACTTTTTTCTGGCAGACGATTTTATTAAGCCATCAATTGCATATATTATAATTTTTGTTTTACTTAAGTTTTAGCTTCCAATTGCAGACGATCTTGTATTATTCATTTTGTTTTACTTTAAATTTACTTTTCTGACTACGTCTATTTAAAAAAAATGTATTCGAAAAAAAACGTAGAATAAAATGTTTAGAATATAGGTCAGTTGAAATAAAATGTTGTAGAGAAATTATTGCTTCGTTATTTTGCATCCCTACAAATAAAAAAACATATATGTATATAAATATTTATCTTGTGAGACTTCCAAAAAAGCGATATTTAACTATAAAATTTGGCAACATATATAGGAAACGATGGATCATGTGATTTCACCCTCCAAACATAAATATATTTTTGAAGTTCGAAAGAATAGATATCCAGAAAAAAATTGGGTATTAACTGTATGAAAAATAATTTTTTGTCTAGAAATGACAGAAACCTAAATTATTTGAAATAACATTTTTCGGCAAAGAGTGAGTGTAAATCAATTCTTTTAGAAATTCTAAACCTGAACTTATTTTAATTACAAATGCACAATGAAAAAAAAGAACAAAGTATTTTAAATTCTGAAACATTTTTCCTTTTGGCGAGCTTTTCAATTGTTGGCGAGTCTTTCTACGCAGTCCTGTTGGGGAAGGGGCGGCAGAGCCCCCTAGTAATGTTAAATTACATTATTATTCTATAAAAGTTTTGAATATAAATAACAATTCTCATAATTTCAAAATTATTTGGACCTATATGCAAACGTTGCATCTAAATAGAGATTCAAAAATTCTGCAGCTGGGGGATTAATCCTCTAGCTTGGAACATGTTAGGAAACGAGCCTCAATTATTCCCTACTATATATCAGTGTATGATATATACACTGACGGAAAAAAAATCCCAACAACAAGAAAAAATTATTGTAGAGTAATGAAATTTCGACAATACATTTGTCTAGGTAACATATTTAATTGATTTAAGTTTCAGGATCATAGGTTAATGTAAGCGAAAAAAGATCCATTTTATATGTGAAATGCTGGTACTTTAATAATCGGTGTAACCGCCAGAATTTTGAATGCAAGCATGCAAACGTGCATGCATTGTGTTGTACAGGTGCCGGATGTCAGACAGTGGGATGAAGTTTCATGCCTGTTGCACTTGGTCGGTAAGTATAGGGACGATTAATGCTGGTTGTGGATGACGCTGGCGTTATCGTCCAATATTGTCCCATACGTTCTCGATTGGAGAAAGATCTGGTGATCTAACAGCCCAAGGCAACGTGTCGACACTCTGTAGAGCATGTTGGGTTACAACAGCGGTTTGAGGACGAGCGTTATGCTGTTTGAAAACACCCCCTTGAATGCTGTTTATAAATGGCAGCACAACAGGTTGAATTACCAGACTGATGTACAAATTTGCAGTCAGGGTGCGTGTGAAAACCACGAAAGTGCTACTGCTGTCATAGGAAATTGCTCCCCAGACCATAACGCCAGGTGTAGGTCCAGTGTGTCTAGGCCGCATACAGGTTGGTTGCAGGCGCTCACCTGGCCTCCTTCTAACCAACACACGTCCATCACTGGCACCAAGGCAGAACCGGCTTTCATCAGAAAACGCAACCGATCTCCGCTCCGTCCTCCAATGTGCTCTAACTTGACACCACTAACGTCGCAAACGGCAGTGGTTTGGAGTCAGTGGAATGCAAGCTACAGGGCGTCTGTCTCGGAGCTGTCCTTAAAGTAACCTATTTGTAAGAGTTCTTTGTGTCACTGTGGTGCCAACTGCAGCTCGAATTTCTGCCGCAGACGCAGTACGATACGCCATAGCCATACGCCGAACTCTCTACGCCGGTCTTCTCTCTCAGTAGTGCCACGTGGCATCCGGAAACCCGGTATTCTCGAGGCAGTACTTTCCCTTGACCACTGCTGTAAACAATCATGCACAGTGGATACATTCCTACCAAGTCTTTCTGCAATATCGTGGGAAAAAAATCCACCTTCTCGTAGTCCTACTACACGACCTCGTTCAAACTCAGTGAGCTGTTGATAATGGCTTCTTCGTCTTCTTGACTAACATCAACTCACTACGTCAAATCTCAACGATAAATAACGCACACGAACTTTACAGTGAGTATTTAAAGCAAACCTGATTTGTGAATTCATACTGGGGCTACTAGCGCGAAATTTGAATAGACGTCATCTTTCAGATGTATAAACACGCCTACCAAATTTCGTTAATCTGGCACAACTATTTCTTGGTGTTGGGATTTTTTTTTCCGTCAGTGTAGATTATTTTCAAGGAATTATATTATAAAACTGCATCACTAAATAATAATATATTATCATAGCGTTTCCTCTGAATCAAAACTCGTTCTATTCCAAAAGCATTTGACTTATTATCAATGTATATAAATAGGGATTAACATTAGTTTTGGCAGGTGGGTAAATATGAGCCCCACAACTGTGAATGATCGTTTTACACAATAGCATTATTTCCAGCATAAAATAGGGCCCGATATCGTTGTGGCAGATTCTGACTTTTGAATTAGTACTGTAGTAACGTGAGACTCTATTTCACAAAAATCGGGTGAGACTGTGGTGGCCTAGAGGTAATGTGGCTGCTTCGGGGTCGGAGGGGTCCAGGTTAAACCCCAATTCCACTGAAGATTCGCCGCGTATGGGCCCTGCTGCACGTTAAATCATACGTAGTACTGGCGAAACGTCCTCCCGCTGGTGTGGTGCGGGAGTTTGGAAAGGGGGTGCCAGATCATGTGTCGTTAACGTCATCTGACTGCGTACAAAATTACGAGGTCCGTCCCAAAATAGACACCGTGTTTCTTCAAAACGGGACGTTAATATATCTAAACAAAATTCAGGAAGCCCCTGTTGGATATTCAAATAAAATCAGTCATCCACTGAAACGGAAACTTATTGGTAAATTTACTTCTGAGCCGGAAGTACGGAGATTTTCGAAGATTGTTGTTACAACTTATATATTGTTTGTTGACTTGCGTTTATGTACTCTTTTACCTTTTACTTTTACTGACTGGCTGGCTGCCTGTATGTGAAAAAGGCTGCAAAGAAAGCAGCTGAATGTTTTTATTTAGATGCTTCATTAAAGATTTTATTTTAATGTACTGGTTAGTGTCTGCCTATTCTCTGCAATGGCACTCACAGCATGCCAACAGATCCGTCATGTTTTAGAATCTAGTGCGCAACAAAACCTTTCCAGATCAAGTATTCTCTCATTGGTAGTATGAAAGTTTGGAGTAGCGGTTCGTCAAGTATCGCCTTCGTCATCTGACCACTATTTACAATTGCAAGGTCCATCCCAAAATAACCCTGGTTTTTGTTTAAACTTACACAATCCTCATATAGTCTGCTGAGTTTAGTTTAGTTATATTATATCCCGTTCTGAAGCATCACGAGGGCAATTTTGATACGGAATTCGTAATTTTGAACCGCCTCCCTAAGCTTCTCCAGCTCACCAGAGGGAGAAATATAGTCTACTGTGAAACATGGCGGCGAAAATAGTAAAATCGATTTCCGAGTTAAGACGTACAAATTGCACTTAACTTAATCTTTCATCCCGTACAAAAGATGCGTAAATATATCCAACAGTTTGCTTAAGAGAACGGCCTATACCATACGAAAACCAGCGGGAGTGGTCTCCCCAAAACTTTCCCGCAGCCGCCCTTACATGGGGGGGGAATACACCAATCGCCAATAACATGCGGCATTCTCTAATACAGGTGTGGGGGGGGGAAATTAGCAAATCTGTCGCGAATTTTTTTGCGTCGTAGAATGGTGAAGAAACCGAATATACAATTTGAACGCCTTTTTCTCAACCGATTGAAACAAAAATACGGCACGGATCTCCAATTAATGTTACAGACTACCTAAACCGACCAGCCTACACAAACGGGTGGGCTGGTCGGTATGGGTCTGAAACATTGCAAAACAAAAAAAATCGACTTCTTTGATCACTTCCTAATGCCGCCATGGAGCGGCATCGACCGCAAAAGGTTAAAGTTGGCGAGGCTGTTGAGTCACAAAATTAAACATCCAAGCAGTCCATCAAAGTAAAAATTAAACATAAAGATGGCTCGAACTCGTCTTGAGATATGAATAGGTTTTTTAAAAATTGATTTCAAGTAATTAGTTTGCCTCTTATATCTCATTTTTAACCTTCAGTCGGGCACAATACAAATGCTTACACGTTCCGGCGCAACTCACCTGTGAGATTAAAAGTCAAGTTTTCCTTAAGCTTAAGGAAAAGCTTCTGAAATTGAACTATTTGGTCACACAAAAATATATTTGCGTTTTTAAATATCTTTCCTATATTTCGTTGCAATTTCAAGTAACAAAATGTTCAGGAATTCTGGAAAGAGTTTCCGGTAAGGTGCCTTAGGAATGATAACTGTTGTCGAGGAGAGCCTGAAATAATTCGACATTTTTGAAACAATATATTAGAAATAACGATCAATATCATTGAATTAGGAGCTGGTACACAGGTATACAAGCTTTTGCAGGCACATAAAAAATGGTTTTGAAAGAAATTTGTGGAATCAAAAATACAAACATAATCGATCGCAAATCGTCTACAAGATTAACGTCATGCCCACACACATCCAAAGAGTACTAGCGGAAAAACCACGATGACGAAACCACGATAAAAAAACGAGTGCGATTGTTAGAGAAACAGGAAGCAACTATAGGTCCCACACTTTCTCGCTAAAGCCTGCACTTAGGCACAAAAAAGATATGGATGATTCATCTGACAGATTGGATGCGCCCGATCGAAGGTTAACGTTGCTGAAATCTACAAAAGTTATATTGCATGTCTGCAAACAATTTTATAACAGTGTCTGTATAAAGAAAAAATTATGAGAAACAAATCATTTCCCAACTTTATAACATCTAATAAAAAAAGAAGAAAAGGGGGTAGAAAAAGGAACTGCTTATGATGCAACCAATGTGCTGCTCATTATTTTGTTTCCCCACTTCCATAAACCGCTTCAGAGCAACTTTTAAACTAATTCGCCATAATCATCATTCTTAATTCAATTGCTCATTTCACACTTCTCACGAAATAACTTGAACTCCCCTCCTTCTCTTTTCTCGCATACATACAATTAGTTCACACCTGACATTGTCGCCAATACCCTAATCCACACACTTCACAAATTTCCCAAGACGGCCCTGAGAGGACGCGTCTGACAAAACATTGCATCGCTAATTGCTGCCCCTCCCCAAAACTTCTCTCTCCAGGATTAAAGAAACATCTCTTAAGACAGCCCAATTGTCGCTTAGAGAGAATGAACGGGTCCGCTTTAACGAATCTTCCACCTGCTTTAGGAGGTTCGGATCCGTCAGGGGACAGGTAATTATCCGATTACTTCGACGCCTTATCCTTTCCGCTGTTGGAGTCGCCATAAAAATGGGAACTCGTTAAAGGTTTAATAAATTTTCTTTGCTTTTCCAACTGGGAAGCCGGGGGTAGGGTATGTATATTTTGGCAACAAAGCGTTCTGGGGTGAGACTAATTTTGTTTCAAGATATTTTGGTGACTTGCGTTTTTGAGGATGGTGTAAAATGAGTTTCTTAATGATGATTGAAAATATTAATTTCCTACAGCTATTTCAACACGTTAACAACCGGCATTGAATACATAACTATTTTTACTATAGTCCGTAAATTTGATTGGCAATTTAGATAATTTACTACTTATTATTATTTTTAATTTATGTAATATTTAAGTAAATAAGTAACCAATATAACGCCCATATTAAAACTGTTTGTATATGTTTATATTATTTCCATTCTTAAGACAAAAGCATTTTCTGCAAACAGATTCCATTTCTTGAGTTCCGTTCCATTTCAATTTCCACAGATATATTTTTTTATAACGACGATTGATAATTAATTTAGTTATTATACAATAACCAATTTGGTATGCTTCACGCATATTGCAAGTTTGGCCTGAAACTTTTCATATATCGTCGCTTATCAAGCAACACCACCTATCTAAATATTTTGAAATTTCGAAGAGGAAGAAAAAACAGAATTTTTCGCAACCAATAACGAACATTTATGATTTTTTTAAAGATATGATATGAACATAAGGTCGCATGTTACGTACCAGATGCGTAAAAAATTCAAATATTTGTTATTGGTTGCGAAAAATTCTGTTTTTCCTTCCTCTTTAAAATTTCAAAAAATTGAGATGGGTGGTGTTGCTAGTTAAGCGACGATATGCACACTATACGACGATACTTGCGAGTAACTACGATTTTCCTTAGTTGCTCTCTATATTCTCAAGCAGGTCCTTCAGGCATATATAACTTTCTTTCTAGCGACGGTTTCACCTATAGTTTCCTCGTGCAATATACAGAGTGCCCACTAAAGTCCTTCTACCCAACTTGATTTGAGAACAGCTACAACTATTGCCGGAAACTTGCTGTTTAGGTTTAGTAAAGTAAGTCAAGTAACCATGTTGCTACACGGTGATATCGTTTACAGCGCCACCTGGCGGCAAACAACGGCGTTAGAGTTCCTATCTCGAAAACAGTACAGGGTAGGGGAAAAAAAGTCAATTACAAAATTGTATAGCGTCTTCGATTTAGTACGAAAAGACACATTGAGTGAAATAATACGAAGAAGAAAACGTGTAAAACGCGTATTTGTTTGTTTGCGATTTCCGACACTCTTACGCCAGAAAAGCGTTAGAAAGTAAACAGAACAATTAGTTATCAGCAGATACTTTATTTTCGGTCTTCGAAATGCATGTGCTAACGACTACGCCATCTGTTCGACGTTTATTGTTCTCCTGTTATCGTGAGTTGTCCTGTTGCTGTCTAAGGTTTGGAAAATCGCGACCGAGCAAATGCGCGTTTAACACGCTCTGGGCACCGATTTCTACCAGGATGGTTTCTTGAAATTTATTTCACGGTATTGTAAATGTATCAATGTCGGAGGCGAATATGTGGAAAAATAGCCAACAGTTTGTACTTTGTCATGCCGTTGTATGTTTCGGATTGTAATAAAGCTTCCTTGAAAAATCATGACGAAACTTACTTTCGGAACGTCCCTCGTAATTGCATATCTATCCTCGCGACGTGGAAACATGAGCGGGCACTATGAGAAGTCATACGAAATATGCGTGCCACAAATTTACCATCGTTTATACTGTTGTTTCGAATGCAGTTCATAATATTATAAGTGTGTTTCTTCAGTGGTGTAGCTAGGGTGAATGGCGCCCGGATCAAAATATGATTTTTCGTCCTCCACATCATCATTAGTGTTCGGCCCCTGATAGTATTAGGTTTCGAAATGTGGCATAAACGTACTAATGACATGTAACCATGGCCCGTGGCGTAGCGGGGGTAAATGGCGGCAAAAGAATAAAATGTGTTTTTACTCCTCTCGCCATTAATGGCTTACCAAGGTAAATATCCCCTGGAGAATGTTATTTTTATATTCCCTGAATATATTTTACTTTAAAAATCGCCATGAAAACAGTATCGTTTTGACTCCATGAGGCCCTATAAAACTGGCGCCCGGGGCATTTATACCCCTCTTGCCCCTCGGTCGCAAGTCCCCTATGTTTCTCAGCAAATAAGAACTAAACAATCTTGGTCCAAAATCTCTTATTGCTTAAACACGTGCATTTTGAAGTTTTTACTTTATCTCAGAGATTAAGAAGAAATTACGTTCTGTCTGTATTAAATTTTTTACAAAACTCGAGATAAAACATTTGATGAACCTCAACGTTTTAGAATTCCCAGAGATAGAAAAAAAACTTTTTGGAATCATGGCTGTCCGTCTCTTTCTCTGTCTGTGGGCATGATAACTTAAAAACGAAACAAAAAACATTTTTTGGAATTATGACTGTCTGTCCCTCTCTTTCTCTCTGTCTGTGGACGTGATAATTCAGAAATGGAACAAAAACATTATTGGAATATTGTATGCCCGTCTCTCTCTCTTTCTGTTTGCGTACTTCATAACTCAGAAATGGAACAAAACCCATATTTAGAACAATGTCTGTCTGTCTGTTCCTTTCTCTGTGGACTTGATAATGAAAAATGGAACAAAATACATTTTTGGAATTATGTCTGTCCGCCTCTCTCTCTCTGTCTGTCTGTCTATGGCATGATAACTCAAAATTGGAATATGTTAGACGAATTAAATTTGGTATGCTGCCTGAACACTAACTTTCCGGATATATTTCAAACTTTGGAAGAATTTCGTCTTAAGTAACTTTGTATATATGTCCATTCGTGTTCATGAGAGTACTATAGTTCAATAATCCACCGAGATAGAAAGATGGAAATTTGAACATGGTTACATTACTAAAATTGTAGATCTGTATCTAATTTTGGATCACATTCACCATCTGGTTGGCTCCTAGCTGATATGTCTACTCGTGTAATGCGAACACGCTAATTCAAAAACTCAACAAGCTACATTGATGAGTTCTAGTACGTGATTTTTACGACAAAATTATAGATTTGTATCAATTTTCGGATAACATCCATCATCTGGTTGACAGCCAGTCTGTATGTCTACTCATGTAATGCGAACCTGCTGATTCTAAAACGCAACAAGCTGGATTGATGAATCATCAAAATTGTATATTTGTATCTGGTATTGGATTAGATCTGTCAACAGGAAAAGGAACTCTTCCAAAATACATATTCGTTACTCTTCACTGTAGGATAAAATTTTACACAAAACAGGCCATATTCTGTAATTAAAAAAGAATATCAAGGGAGGTATACTACTGCAAGTATTTTAGACAGTACATGACATAAATATACTTGCGTTCCGTTCAAATTATTTTACAGGTGGAAATAAATGCTGTAGAAGTCATAGTTACAATCAATAGCAATCTTACAAATTGTTTTACAAGTTTACAGAATTTCCTGGAAGTATTTCTAAAATTAGATTACTTGCTCTCTGTGTTAGTGAAAATCTACTACAATATGTTTCAGAGAATAATTGAATTATAATAACGAAATTAAAGAGCAATTCCCAAAACAAAATTTGTCACAAAATTTCTTTATAAACAAAGAACAAAGTTTTAGGAACATCCTAGAAAGAGTGTTCGCATAAGCATTTCTTTGTCTTTATTATCGTTCAATTAGTATAATAGCTTATAAGATTCATTGTATAAAAATGTTTTCATTAATAAATTTTTATCCATTAATAACTTTATGTACTAAATATTTCTTTTGAAATGCCAGTGAAGGTTCTTTCTCATGCAAATATTATGCATATTTTTCCTTCACTAATGGACAAAACAGAATCGCTACCTCCTTCTTAAAGTAATCTGTTAACGTATAAAAATTACCAAAGGCATTTCTTGGGTAATTGCATATTTTTAAACAACCATTAGTCAATTTCCAATGATTTTTTGTCACATTTTTATCGCTTTCTGTCGAATTTAAAAATTTTAAATAGTGGAAGTTTATTAAAAAACTTTTTGTACAGATTTTGATGTGTATTCATTACACACCTTTAACTTCTCTTGTTTCATGGTCGTAAAGATGGAATTTTTTATAGATTTTTGAATCGTTTCCTGATGCGCTAAAATTTTGAAATTTTGTACGCTGGTGTGTTCTTGATGAAAATACACTATTTCAATATGTTCATAACTTAATTATCTAAAACATTTACTTATGCCCTTTGATAATACGAACGTTTCTTCATTCCGTTAACAAAATATATATTTCCTAGACGCATTAGTTGAAACATTAATTGATACTTTTGTGAAACAGAGAACAATTTTCGAACGAACTTCATTCAGTTAAAAATAATTTATACATATAATAATATATATGCAATTTTTATGCAATTAATATATATTACCGAGAAATTTTTATAAGAAAGCTTCTATTTTGTTGCATAATACAGAAAGAAACTACTTTAAATTTTTAGAAAAAAGTTGGCAAACTTTTAAAAACAAAAGAGAAGAAAGAAAATTACAAGCATTTGAAAAATATCTATTGAAAACATCATATCTTTTGCACTATTTCTTAATTTTCTGTGACGTTCTTTTCAGCAATATATAACTCTTTCCCTTTTAAATGTAAACAATTTAAAGAACATTACAATCATGTCCAGCAAATATTCTCATGAAAAAACATTCCATATTGCATCTGCAAATGCAAATACTTAGATCAAAAACTAAAATGGCTCATTTGAAATTTTCTCTTAAGAATATAAAAATTTGGCGACAAAAATTAAATCTACTGTTTTTATAAGTATTTAAACAAGAAAATAATCTCGTATTCCTTTTATAATGTTAACAGGTAAATCTTAATATCAGGAAAATGGAAAGAATATTCACTTTTATTATGTAACAGACTCACAAACTCAATTTTCTATGCTTTTGCTAATACCTACTTAATTTTTTCTTCTTTGAAAACGCTTTAAAATATGCATGAGAAAAGAGAGACTTCTCTTTCGCTTGCGTTAGGAAATGAAGTTTCAACACGTCACAACTATCACACAGGCATGCGGCTTCTCTTTTCTGCCAGTGATTTAATGCAAATAGAAGCTCTTCTATATTGCAAACACACTACGAGTTCCTAGAAAGACTGAGGCGTCTTTTTTGTATGGGTCAAGTAATGTAGACTCAAATTGTACTTTTGTGAAAATGCTTTCTGGCATACCTCACAAGAATGTGGCTTTTCTTTTGTATGCGTCAGGTAATGTCGTTTCAAATTCTTCTTTTGTGAAAAAGCTTTACCACATACCTCACAGGACTGAGGCTTCTCTTTTGTATGCGTCAGGTAATGTAGACTCAAACGGTATTTCCGGGTAAACGCTTTTTGGCATATCTCACAAGAATGTGGCTTCTCTTTTGTATGCGTCAGGTAATGTCGATTCAAATTATTCTTT
>BGPR01000200.1:986740-1006885 GCA_013235015.1 Araneus ventricosus
AACGCTTTTTGGCATATCTCACAAGAATGTGGCTTCTCTTTTGTATGCGTCAGGTAATGTCGATTCAAATTATTCTTTTGAGCAAACGCTTTACCACACACTTCACAACAATGAGGCTTTTCATTTGTATGCGTGAGGTAATGTCGATTCAAATACATCTTTTGTGAAAAACCTTTTTGACATACCTCACAAGAATGTGGCTTCTCTTTTGTATGCGTCAGGTAATGTAGACTCAAACAGTACTTCCGGGTAAACGCTTTTTGGCATATCTCACAAGAATGTGGCTTCTCTTTTGTATGCGTCAGGTAATGTCGATTCAAATTATTCTTTAGAGCAAACGCTTTACCGCACACTTCACAAGAATGAGGCTTTTCATTTATGTGCGTGAGGTAATGCTGATTCATATCGATCATTTTTTTTCTTTTTGAAAATACTTTAACAAATTTACCTACGGAATGAGGCTCCTCCTTTCTTTGCGTGATTGAATTTTATTTCAAGGTGTCGTTTTGCCAATATATTTTAACAGACACACTATCCGGATGTGGTCGCCCTTCTATATGAACACTTTAATGGATAATTAAGGTTACTATTATGAGAAAAAGCTTTGCAATAGACAACACATTTGTGTAGTTTTTTCTTAGTGAGAATGGATGATGATAATTTATATGACGTGTTAGAATAAAGGCATTTTTCAAATCTCTCAAATATATTACCTTTCATTTCCGTGAAATGTTTCAGCCATTAATTATCCTCAATTTGTCGGAAACGATATACCACAGGTCTTAAAAATGTCGTTTTCCCGTATGAGTTTGGTAACAAATATTCAAATAAAATGTTTTAAATATTTTGTTGCAAACATCACAAGTTTTCAAGGTATCTCCTTAATCGTCAAAACTTTATTTGTCGACATCAAGCTAATTCGATTTTGTTTACAGTTTCAGAAGCAAACACAACATGTTGCCGTTGACAAAACAAACAAATCAGTAATATTTTTCAACGTCATATACAAAAAGTACACGAGAAATAAGAAAATGCAAAAATGTTTCAAAATTTCTTCACGTGCTTATTCGGAGACGTAAAAATATTTTGTTGAATTATAATTCACTGACTATTTTTTTCAAACTTAAAAACTGACACTGAAATAAAATGCATCGGAAAAATGTTTTAAATTATTTGAAAGAGAATTTAATGCTCTAACAGATATAAAATTTCGATTTCTTAAGTTTATTGATTTTTCTGTACTTTCAGATCATTATAATAGAATGTCAAGCAGACATAACTGAGCATTTTCAAAATCTTTGATTTTCTTTGCATTTAATTGAGGTATTAAGACCGCCGGACCCACGCAATGAAATAAAAATAGAAATTTCATGAAATAAAATAAGAAAGTAGAAATTCTTGAAGACGTTGGCAAATAATATGAAAAAATAAACAGAATCTTCTTTCCATAGCTTAATACAATGAAAAAAAATCCCTTTTCGGCAAGCTTGAAGGCAGAGGTAGATTCCTTTACGTTAATGTTACAAAAGTAATGAAATATTACATATTGATCAATACAGACATAGCCAATGACTTTATTGTTTCTACACATTGCAATATTTACGCTGTGATTCTGTTTTCACGACATTTAATTTTTTACTATATCAAGGTTTTGTCATTCTATTTTTCATTTCAAAAAGTTATGATAGATTTATCGGTCAGTACATTGGTCAATTTTTTTATATCTCAACACATAATCATTCAACAGGTAGGAGTCATAAAGAAATAAACATCTCAGCAGTGCAAATATCTCCTAGATAACATTAAGCCAGTCTATCTGAAACAGTAACAAGAAATTGACTCTTGACACGAATGAAGTAAGACTCTAGATTTAAAAATTAATTTATTTAATCTAGGTTACAATATAATTGTGAGAACATTACTTTGTCATATGGTAAAATCACATGACATGGAAACACTTAAATACTACTAAAATGGGCTCATTTAGAGAACTGCCTGGTTACAGAGATAATAGTCACTAAATTCTTAACATATAAGAGAATAAAATTATTAAACATTGTGTGTGGCAAATTTAATACGTGTTTTTAAAGCATATGATATAAATGCAGCCAATTTGAACAGTAAATTTAAATTTCCATCGACGGTTAAAACCAAATACTCAGGCAGAAAATTCCAAAACAATTTTAAAGTTAAGGAGATATTTTTCAATATCAAAAAGGATAAAGGGAACTCTTCTTTAAATATCTATCGGTTTTGGCTATTTCATATTGATTTTATTAAACAAATCAGGGTCCCTCCATGTTTAGTTAAATATCAAATTAAAGTAATCTATCAAATTAACTAATTATCAAATTAGCTATTTGATTAATTAAAATTAACTATTTACTTAAAGTTAAATAATTAATTGTTACAAAATTTTCACTAAAACCTTTTTTATGGCTCATACTATTTGCCAGTAATCTTTATCTTATAATTATCTAATAATGATCTCTGTATGTATGTTCCACATGTCCTCCTAAACCACTAGACTGATTTCAATCAAACTTTGGAAACTTTTTATTTAAGAAAAGAGAAAGGTCACCTTCAACTTTTCAAAGCCTAAAAGATGCTTAAAATTTCACTTAATTAAAAATTAAGCAAGGCGTTTTTCCGCGATGTCTTTGATTTCCATAAATTTGTTTCTCTCATTTTAATGTTTTTTTTTCAAAATTAATTTTAAACTGAATTCGAAGCAATATTCTTGTTGATCAAAAATAATACGAAGAACTGTTTCCAGAAGGGAGAATGCTAAAAGAAAATTTTAAAAGTAGACGATTTAACAATTTATATAGGGACCAGCTATTGATTTATTGTCACGCTTTAAATTAATGAATAATTAAATAGTTAATTTAATTGTTTCAAAATATTCATTAAAACCTTTCATTGACTTTAGTAATTGTTAACAAAATATGAAGTACCTATATAACAAACAATAACGTATGAAGAAAACGGATGTTTTTAAAAATCGTCTGGTTGAATTGATATTCTCGTTTTAATTGAAAGCGTTTTAGATCAGAAAAGGAATTTGTGTATTATAATATTTATACAATAGTAATTTTTACATTGAAAATATTAAACATGAAAACATTTTAATCCGGAGCAAAGCCAGGTATATCAATTAACAGTTATAATTAACAAAATTTAACAAAGATATTAACTATAAATTAATTAGTCATAAATTAATTATATATTATACCGTATAAAAAGTGAAAGTGAATGCGGTTGATGCGAACTCACAACTTCTAAGTAATTCTTGCTGTCAAAAAACTTTCAATATAAAAGTAGTTTGTTATGATAAAGTGATAATTCCCCTAATTGAAATTTTCTTTTTATCTTCAATCTTAACGAAGCTATGAGAAAATGATAAATTGGGGGGGGGGGGATTGAATATCGCTTTTCAGCTCATAACTTATAAGCAATTCTAGCAGACAAAAAAATTTTAGTATTAAAGTTGTTCGTTATCATAAGGTGATAATTCGCTTAAATGAATTTTTTTTTCTATCTTTAGTCGTAACAGAGCTATGGGGAAATGATAAGTTGAGGAGGGGATTGAAAATGGCTTTTTAGCTCATAACTTCTAAGAAATTTTGACTATCAAAAAACCTTCAGTACAAAAGTTGTTTGTTGTGATAAGGCAATAATTCGCCTATTTGAATTTTCTTTCTATCTTGAATCGTAAGGGAATTATGTGAATATGAAATTTTCAGTCCCCCCACCATTTCCACCCCCTTTGAGCTGGTTAGCCCATCTGTGAACTCAGCCGAGATTTTCACCGTCCTTACAACATATCCGTCGCCAGTTAAAATCTAATCAAAATTACTCTAGTTATCGTGTTTACAAAATAACACGGGCCAAAGCGTTATACATATAGTTCTCTATTAATAATAATAAGGAAAAGAACATTTTGCCCTCTATTCTCATAAGTATTAGAGCTACAAGAATGAAAGATGGTGGAAGAAACTGCAAATGACGAGAGCTTTTCAACAAGGGGTAACATGCATTGGTTAAAACGTACTTTAAGTTAGGGGGAGTGGAGGGGAAGGGTGGGGAAATCTCTTTTCAGCTCATAACTTCTAAGCAATTGTAGCTATCGAAAAAGTTTAAATTCAAAAATTGTTCATTGTAATAAGGCAATAATTCGCCTAATTTGAATTTTCTTTCTATTTTCATTTGTAAAGGAATTATGGGAAAATGAAAATTTCCACCCCGCACCATTTCCACCCCCTTTGAGCTGGATAGCCCATCTACGAACTCGACCGAGATTTTCACTGTCCTTACAACATATCCCAAGCTGGTTAAATTTACATTAAAATTACTCCAGTCATCGTGTTCACAAGATAACATGGGAAAAAGCGTTATATATATATATATATATATATATATATATATATATATATATATATATATATATATAACTTTTTAACGAAGGGTGGTTTTGGGTTCTAGGGGTCATGATCGATGAAGATCTGCAGAAATTTTCCGAAAGTCGTGTCATGAGAACCATTGCAATAGGTAGAGTTCCTATACGGAATCTACCCAAAAAACACATGATTATGTCTATATAAATATTTCTCTTGTAAGGCTTCGGAAAAATGCGTTATTTAACTATAGAATTTGGGAACATATAAAGCAAACAATGTATCATGTGATTTTTTTCATGCCATATCGTCGCTAAAAAGCAACACCACCTATCTCATTTTTTTGAAATTTCAAAGAGGAAGATTCAGATGAATTTTTCGCAACCAATAACGAATATATCTGAATTTTTTTAACATCCGCTATTCACATGAGACCGCAGGTTTCAACCAGACGTGAAAAAAATGTAGAAATATATGTTATTAGTTGCGAAAAATTCATTTGAATATTCCTCTTTGAAATTTTAAAAAATTGAGAAAGGTGCTGTTGCTTGTTAAGCTACGATGTATATTTTGCTTTTGAATAATCATTTTATATATATTTCATTTTAATTAATTTATTATTCCACTTTTGCTTTTTTTTCTAACAGTCGATTTTTTAAGCCATCACTACACATGGACGAGTTTTCTGCTTTATTTGTCAACATTTAAGTGCCTGTACTACGTAATTCAGGTGTAATGCTAAGTCAATGGAATCTTCAAAGCAGAAGTCCAACATTCAAGCAGATAAATTCTAGGTTTTTAATGTAAGTAAACAAACCAGAAAACTCGTCCATATTATAATCTTTGTTTTAATTAAGTTTTAGCGTCAATTGCAGACGATTTTATATTATTCTTTTTGTTTTACTTTAAATTTACTTTTCTGAGTATGTCAATTAAAAAAATGTTCATGAAAATGAAAACGTCGAATGAAATGTTTCGAATAGAGGTCAGTTGAAATAAAATGTTGTAGAGAAATTATTGCTTCATTATTTTGTATCCCCACAAATAAAAAAAATTTGATGGGAGGCTGTCTTTACGGAACGGCCGCTGGGATTGAGGGGCGTAGACTTACTTACCTTCCTCAACAGTGACTAAAGTTGTTCGATGTGACTAAAGTAGCAATATGTGACTTTGATCTATGACCTATGCTCTATGACCTTTTTCTGTGAAATGAAACAAACCAACTCAACTCAATAAAATCGGTGGAAAGGACAGCTCTATTAAATCATCAATTGTTAATAATATTTAATTAAGGACAGTTAATTAATCGATTACTCAACTGTGGCTTTCTGTGACTTAAGTAACTCTATGTGACTTTGACTTATGCTCTATGACCTGTGTCTGTTAAATGAATTAATCTGAATGAATTAATTAATCTGAAATGAATTAATTATTAATATGTTAAAATCCACTTCATATACCGCTCACGCATCAGTCGCTGTGACGTCATCAAAATTCCTCGTGATTTTCACCAACTTTGCAACTATTCTGTAACTAAACCATAATTGCAAATAATTTTAAATTTATTTTTGCTTTCCTCAATGTCTACCTTTCTCTGTAAAATGAAACTAAAACCAACTCTTTATGTTATTTGGTTGCGGAGCTATAAGCGTTTAACTTTATTACGAAATTCAACGTAATTCAACAATTCTTGAGTAATATTTCGCATGAACATAAGATCGATGAATGAATTGTTAATGTACTTCGATAGACTGCGTGCGCGCATCGGTCGTTATGACGTCATCAAAATTTTTAGTTATTTTTATCAACTTTGAAGTTCGACTGTGATTAAACCGTAATTCCAAATTCTAAAATTCTTTTTGTAATCTTCAATATCAACCTTTCACTGTTAAATGAAACTAAAACCAACTCTCTATGTTATTTGGTTGCGGAGCTGTAAGCGTTTAAAAATACCGCGAAAAGCGTCACAATTGTTTGCTTTCCCGACACACCATATTAGACCACTATGGAGAGACGCAAGTCTACGTCAAAAGTATACAATATGTATATAAATATTTCTCTTGTGCGGCTCGTAAAAACGCGTTATTAACTATAGAATTTGGCAACATGTATAGCAAACGATGGATCATGTGATTTCACTTTCCAAACATAAATATATTATTGAAGTTGGAAAGAATAGAGATCCAGAAATAAAAAAATGGGTATTAACTCTTCGCAAAATGATTTGATGTCTAGAAATGGCAGAAACCTAAACTATTTGGAATAACATTTTTGAGAAAGAGTGAGTGTAAATTAAACCTAATAAAAATATTCTAAACCTAAACTTATTTTAATTACAAATACATAATTAAAAATAAGAACAAAGTATTTTTAATCCTGAATCATTTTTTCCATTTGGCGAGCTTTTTAATGCTTGGCGCGATTATGGCGAGTCATGTTTCGCAGTCCTTCTGGAGGGGGGAGGCAGAGCCCCACAGTAATGTTAAATTACATTATTATACTTTAGTAGTTTTGAATATAAATAACAATTCTGATAATTTCAAAATTATTTGAACCTATATGCATATGCTAGCATGTATCTAAATAGAGATTCAAAAATTCTGTAGCTGGGAGATTAATGCTCTACCTTGGGACATGTTAGGAAACGAGTCTGAACTATTCCCTACTATGTATCAGCCTATCATATATAGATTATTTTCAAGGAATTATGTTATAATAAGGCACCGCTGAATAATATTATATAATCGCAGGGTTTCCTCTGAATAAAAACTTGTTCCTTTCCAAAAGCATTTGACTTATTTCGTCGCTTAACAAGCAACACCACCTATCTCAATTTTGTGACATTTCATAGAAGAAGAAAATACTCAATTTTTCGCAACCAAGAACGGGTATTTCTGAATTTTCTTAACATCATCAGAAATGACGCACTTAGAAAAGCAATTCAATTTGTGGAAGACATGAAAGTGAATAATAAAATTGTTGCTATGATCTCACTGGATATTGAAAACGCCTTTAATAGTGCTAGATGGAGCGATATAAAAATGTTATTAAATAAGTTTTAATTGCCAAACAATTCTGCAAGATATTCGGAAACTTTCTGCAGAATAAGAGTGTTCTTTTACAGAATGAAATGGAACCATGGAAGTATAATTAAGGTGTTCCACAGGGATCTTGTGCAGGGCCAATCCTTTGGCTTTTAATATCAAATGAAGCATTAAATAAATTTGGAGTAGACACTGAAGTCAAAGTCCATGATTTTGCTGTACTAATAGGCTCCACTGCGACTTATCATTTTTCTCAAATTGGAACTTCAACTTTGGCTAAGCTAGAAAAGTTGGCTGAAGATTTCAGTCTTTCTTTCAGCCATGAAATCCAAATTTATTATGTTTAAGCACAGAAAAATATTACGCGTATCCCTACAATAAAACTTTTATCAGAACGGATTCAGTATACAAAAGAATTAAAATTTTTAGACTTGATTTTTTATCCAAATTTCTCATGGATGCCTCATCTTAATAAGTTTAAAGAAAAAATTCCGAAGCTGCAACAAAATATCTACAGAATTTCAAAGGCTACCTGGGGTCTAAAGTCAGAAGTTATTAAGGAAATTTATTTGAGAGTTATTGAAAGAATGAACTTTTAAGGAAAAGAAATTTGGTTTAAAGAAAATGTGGCAATGAGAGAGAAATTATTTCAAATCCAAAGAACGGGACTCTTGGCCCTAGCTAAAACGTACAAAACAGTTTCTACGTTTACTGTGAATCTTTTGACAGATTGCCCATCAGTCGAGATTAAGATCATAGAAGAGAACGAAATTTGACAGCAACAGCAAGATATTAAAAATTTAGAAAAAATTGGAATCTCTTTCAACTCTCTTTACGCTACAGAAGTGAGCCCATGAAAAATCACCTCCATACCTTGGAGAACTTTTACTGAAACAAATCACGTTGGAATAAATGTTTTTATAGACGGTTCAAAGATTAATAATAGAGTTGGCTGTGCAATGGTCATTTTTGAAGATTGAAATGAAAAAGAACATGAAATATGGCGATTAAATAACGAAACAATAGTATTTATGGCCGAAATGGTAGCAATCAGAGAAGCAGTTAATTATTGTAAATGACGGCAAATTAAAAATATTTTGCAAGATACTAACAGTAACGTTCTGCTTTGGTGGACTAAGGCTCATGCTGGTAACAAAGAAAGGAGAGAGTCGATTAGTTTGGTAATAAAGCCACTGGAAAACAAGAAATCGGGTTTTAATTTCTCAAGGCAAAACAACAAAGGAAAACGAAAATGAGAAAAATATTAGGGAAAACTGGCAAATTTTGTGGGGTCATTCAAATAAAGGTAAACAGGTTAAAAAATTATTTGGAAAGGTTGATAAAAAAAAGTGTTAGGTGATTTTTACTTGAATCAGATCATCACAGGCCACGGAGCATTTAAAACCTATCAAAACTGAATCCTCAGTAAGAGTTCCTGGTGCTTCTGCGGAAAAGATGAAGGAACTGTGGAACATACTATCCTTAAATGTGATGCAAGGCAAGACATCAGAGACACTTACTTAAAAAAAAACAGCAGCTCCATTAAAGAACTTTTGGACGAAAGCAAATCAAGAAAAGATATGAAATGGATTATTAAAAATATTCTAGCCCAAGAAGTGGAAAATGTAATTTAAATGGAAGGAAAATGATAGAGGGAGATTGGGACTTTTTAAAACTCATCTGGGATGGGAATCCTCTATTTATATATATTTTTTAAATATCTTTTTTAAATGTGTGTCTTTTTCCCACGTTTTAACTACTTTTTTTGTAAATTCTCGTACCTGTTTACTAGCCGTAAATGTCATGTTTGTTTATTTTTGATTTGTTGTTTGGTACCGTTTTAATTTGTAGCTTCCTATATTCTTTTCATTTCTTCTTCTTATTATTATTTTCTTTATTATTATTATTTTTATTTTAATGTTATTTAGTTATTATTCAAAAAATTGTGTATTAGACAGTTTCAAATTATGTACAGGAAAATTTGAAACTGTGATAAGAAATTGTGTATAGATTGATTTGGTCTTTTTCTTGTGATGCAGTGTGTTGCGTGTTTAGGTTTTAATTTGTGGTTTCCTGTATATATATATATTTTCCTTATGATTGTATTTAATTTATGTTATTTGTTAATTAATCAAGATTTTGTGCTTAGGAAACTTTGAAAGTGCGTATAGGAATTTGAAATTGTGAGAAATCCTGTTGGTTATTTTAACCTTTTTTCCTATGAACCAGTGAATTTTGTGAAGAAATTTTGTACTCGAATTTGCTGGCGTTCTTCGGAACTGTCAGTGGCTCGATATTTGTATGAAAGTAAGGACAGGTCAAATTACTAGTTATTATTGTAACAAATTCAGAAATATTCGCTTTTTATTGGTTGCGAAAATTTAAATATTTTCTTCCTCGTTAAAATTTCGAAAAATTGAGATCGTTGGTATTGCTTGTTAAGCAACGATTTGCAACAATGCATATAAATAGCGATTAACATTAATTTTAGCTGGAATGTAAATCTGAGCTCCACAACTGAGAATCATCGTTTTACAAAATAACATTATTTCCAGCATAAAATAGGGCACCGATGACGTTGTGGCAGAATCTGACTTTTCAATTAGTGTGTTTATAACGTGAGACTCGATTTCACAAAGATCGAGTGAGACTGCGGTGGCCTAGTGGTAAAGTCTCTGCTTAGGGGTCGGAGGATTCCAGGTTAAAACCCGGTTACACTAAAGATTCGCCGTGTATGGGGTCTACTGCACGTTAGATCATACGTGGTACTGGAGGAACGTCCTCCCGCTGGTGTGGTGCGGGAGTTTGGAAATGGGTGTCAAATCATGTGTCGTCCTCATCATCTGACTGCCGTACAAAATTACGAGGTCCGTCCCAAAATAGCCCCGCGTTTCGTCAAAACGGGACGTTAATATATCTAAACTAAACTCAAAAATATCTGTCATGATTTAGATTCTGGTGCGCAAGGCAACATTTTGAGATCAAAAGTTCTCCCATTGGTGGGAATGAAAGTTTGGGGTAGCTGTTCGTTATTTATCGCCCTCGTCATCTAACCACTATTTACAATTGTGAGGTCTATCCCAAAATATCCCTAGTTTATATTATCTTACGCGATCTATTCTCTTATGTAGTCTACTGAGTTTAGTTTAGTTATATTAACGTCCCGTTTTGAAGCAGCTCGAGGGCAATTTTGAGACGGAATTCGCAATTTTGAACCTCGGTCAGATGACAAAGACGACACCTGGCACCCCCCAAGCTTCTCCACCTCACCAGAGGGAGGAATATAGTCTACTAAGAAACATGGCGACGAAAATAATAAAATCGATTTCCGAGTTAAAACGAACAAATGGCAATTAACTGAATCCTTTATCACGTGCAAAAGATGCGTAAAGATATCCCAACAGTTTGCTTAAGAGGGCGGCCTATGCCATACGAAAATCAACAGGAGTGGTCTCCCCACAACTTTCTTGTAGCCAACATAACATGGATGGGGGAAAAAATACACCAATCACCAGTAACATGCGGCATTCTCTAACACAGGTGGGCAAAAACGAGCAAATCTGACGCGCCTTTTCTTTACGTAGAATGGTGAAGAAACCGAATATGCAGTTTGAACGCCTTTTCCTCAACCGATTGAAACGAAAATTAATATTACAGACCTCATGCCAATTTTTTTATTTAAGTCACAGCTTTTATGAGTTATCGTGTTCAAAAGTATGCGATTAAACAGACCGACAATCAACCCTTTGACGGATTTATTCCAAAATTTGATACGGACATACATTCCAGATGATAAAACTGTGTACTATATTTTATCTATCTAGCTATTGAAGTTTTGGAGTTGTGTTCACTTGAACACGGACAGACAGATTTTACGTGAACTGATTTTGTCCAAAATATGAAAGAAATCTGAAAGTTATGCGTAAAGATCACATACTGAGTTTCATCCTACTAGCTCAAACCGTTTTTGACTTATTGTGTTCACATGACATTACGCCACGCCACACCTCTGGTGCCTATAACCTCAAGGGTTATCTAACCAGTTGGGTGGGTGCAGGGTGGATGAGTACAAACACTTCCACCATAGGTCCCTAGAAACCCACGCGAATGCCATTTCCCGAATAACTTAAAATTCTTCCCTCCCCCATTGTTTAAACTTGTGGAAAAACTAAAACCTAAACTGTAGAAATTACTGAATCAGAACAAATATATGCCTTGTCCTGGCAACATACTCTTAAACAGTTTGACATTTACAGACAGAAATGATAAAAAACATTTAAACAACAGAACTTGATTAAATATAAAACATGCAGGAACAAAACAAAAAGTTTGGAAAATATACGGAATTAAACACAAATATCAGAAAAGAAACTGTTCTGAATAAAAAATGAACAAAGTAAATAATAATAATAATAAAATAAATTTTGACACAAATTTGTTTGTACTGTTGGTTTTATGGCAGTTAATTACACTTGTTCTTAAAAATCCACGTTCTTCCGTGCTTTTACCATATGTACGCTGAGAAGTTCAGTGGAGTGCGAATCTAAGGATGTATTAGGGAATTTATTTATTCAAGCAGTTTTTATTTTTCTCAGATTTCCCTAGGATTGATCGTTAAGTTTGTCTCTCTTGTTACTGTCTGACGATTGCTTAACTGTATGAGATTATCGTGTTCACAGAAAAACAGACAGACATAATTCCAAAATTGTGTTTTTCAGACTCAGGGAGGTCTAAAACGTGGAGATTCATCAAAATCTCAAGTTCGAATTATTTGACGATTACAATACTTTCTCTTTACGAGAAAGTAAAAAAATGACCTTCCACACGTTATTTTCACCAGATTATGAATTTTGGACTTTCGTCAATAAGATTCTCAATAGGCATTATAACAGTATTACGTTCATATTGCCTTCCTGATTTAAATTTCGTTAAAATATGAATATTAATGACTTTTATAGTTATTTTTTTTCTGTAATTAATCCAGAAATTCGTTGCTTAGAAAAATAAAATTCTTTAGTTCAGATTGTTTTCGGTAGACAATCAATGATATGATTGCTTAGAGTGTGTATTTAATGAAAGTAATGATGAACTACAATGTACAAATCTATTATCAGCTGCATATTAACCAAATGCCTCTTTCTAAAATATATATTTGCCTATAAGTTTGGACTCTTCATAAAAATTACATGTTAGTCGTTGTTTAGCTATCAGAAATTTTTGGGAAATTCAGATTAATTTGAAGTAAACCATAAACGCCTATAGAATACTTATTTATTTTACATATTCAGATATCAAAAACCACTTATTCTGAGATAATAATGTCAAACTGTCAATATAAATATTTTTCTCAAAATTATGGCTGAATATAAAGAAAGAGGTGAAAATGTGGAAGTCATGTTTGATAACTTTATTTCTGTCAAATCATTTTCAATTTGCAATGCCACAACGACCACACAGTCGGACAATAACTATAAATCATCAATTTATTTTTCTGTTCGAGTCAATACTGTTGAAGCAAACTAAGATTTCAACCAAAATCTCTGCTAAATTTAATGAACGTTTCACCTTTTAAAAAAGTAAAATCGCTCAAATTGTTAATCAAACATATTTCTGACCCCCTGACTCATCGTAAAGTAGTTTAAATCAAGATACAACACTGCTTTTACAAAATTCAAAATAGAGATTTATTTACAAACGCTTTGTCCGTCAATTTTACATCTGAACTAAAACTTGAATAGAAAATGCCAGGTTCACAACTCTTAAAACAAAAATATAAATACAGCAATGCGTGCTTTACCAGTGCTGTCAATTGTGTGAACCCTACAAATACATTATCTGAACAACGTTATAATTACAACCACGATATTTACAACAGCCATATTTACAGGAACAATATTTATAGTGAAACAGTTACAAAAGTTCAACATGTGTGTTGTAACAAAGTGGTCAAATAACAACTATGATTTAGGAGAGCTGTAACGAAACGATGATTTAGGGTTGCAGGTGAAATATAACACAACATTCTTCGACTAGTGTCGGCCATCTGAGGAATGACAATGCTTCTCTGTGCAGGTGTGTTCTAACAAAGCTTAGCGGGACAGAGGCGCCAAAAGCGTCCGCAGACGCGACGATAATTGCTGGAGACCAGACAAGACCACAGGGTTCTTAAAAAGCTTTGATTGACAATGTCGCCTACATGAAGGGAGCTGGTCAATTCAAAGTAACGAAGCGTGGATTCGATGGACGATGGATAACATTTACCTTTGTAGGAAAAGTGCTAACGAGGAAGACATAAATGTGGAACTTTTTGCAGGTGGTAGAAAGGAATGTCACCTGGCTAATGAGGAGACTCGGATCAGTACATAAACGGTCGGATTTCGTTTGTCGGGAGGAGTGGAGAGTTGGACTTCACCTACGCTGGTGAGCGTCAAGTTTGCTTCGAATCGAGACTCGGCAGTACTCCCATCAGGGATTGCGAGTTCTGATATTTACGGATAGACCCGGTCCTCGGGCTCATCTCGTAGGAGTTTACATCGAACTCCGGAACTTAATTGTTTTTTCCAGCGCAGTGCAGGTTGGTTAACGAGAGAACTCCGGGACTTATTTCATTTTTCCAGCGCAGTGCAGGTTGGTTCGCGAAATTACTTAACTACTCGACCAAGAGTTACAGTTCCTCCCTTCGAGGTCATTTTTATTGATTTTTGTACATAAACATTCTAATCTAGAAAATGTCTATTACAAATGTATATATATATATAAGTTAGCTGTAAATAAATTCGGAAAGACTACTCCTTGTCTGAAAACGCCTCGAATTTGCTCAGCCATCAAACCGCGGCCATCGGCCGTGACGTTACAGCTATATATGATATATAAAAATGGTGGCAGCGGAAGTGATCGACTACCCAGACTAACCTGCACTCGAAAAAATTATTGAGTTTAGTGGACTCTACTCAGCAGAGGAGTTCCTGAACTCGTGTTTTGGATCCTGTTGTCTTCAAAGAGACTGAATTTTTTCTTCATCGGAAGAGCGTCGAGTGGACTCTACTCATCAGAGGAGTTCCGGAACTCGCGACTTAGAATCCGGGTTGTTGTCTTCAAAGAGACTGAATTTTTCTTCATCGGAAGAGCGTCAAGTGGAATCGACTCATCAGACTTCGCCTGAAGAACGTAGTGCGGAAGCAATCTGCTTCGGAACTGTGTCAGCGTAGAAGCGCTAGTGACTTTTTAGTGTGAGACTTTTTTTTCCCTTACATGAACTGTTCGAGACTGTGCCCTCATCAGTTGCAGTACTGCGCCACGGTAAGCTTGATTTTTCTATCTCTAGAGGCAGTTATTGTTTAGGTAATATTGTGTAATATTTGATTTAAGGTTGAGTTGAATATGTGCATATTTTAACTCTTCGATATTTAAAGTTATGTTAGAATATTTTGATTTAAAGTTAAGTCCTAATAGGTGCATAATTAATTTGTTTTGGCTAAAAATTATTAAGCAATTTCTGTGATCGTAAATAATTCTAAATTTAATTGTGATTAAAAATTTTCTTAAGTTGTCTGATCTGTGGAGTAGCATATGTTTTTCTTGTTCGAAGTTCGTGAGGCTAAGCATCTCATTGGTATTACTGTTCTTATGGAAATTAATGAGTATTATTACCGTATAGTTAAAGAAGTGTTACTAAAATTTTAAATTGTTTGAATCTATGTATAAATTTTGACATTTTCATATAGGTAAAATTGTTTCTTTGAATTATAGTCTTGGAATTTCACATTGAAATTAGGAAGAATTTTAAAATTGATTCAGTCGTATGCAAAATTGTAGAGTTTTTGAAAAAATGTTTGGCATTGCAAATAAGTAGTCAATTTTTATAGAATTTGGATCAGTGCAAATTTAGCATTAGAAATTGTTAATTAGCAATCTTGTAATTGTGTATTCTTTGCATTGGTGAATTTAAGTGTGAACGGCGCAAACTCAAAACTATGGCTTTCTTAGCTAAACACCGAAAGGAAGAGTTGATTGCGTTAGCCGAGGACATGGGGATTGAAATCAGCCCTACCGATAAAAAGATAGACATTTGCAAAAAGATTAAGGAGTCCCCGGATTTTGAGGAGGAGTTTGTACGGGGTTGCCTGGAGGACATTGTTAAACAACGCGAAGCTGAAGCCGCTGAATTAAAAACGCAACGGGAGGCCGAGGCTCTGAGAGAGGAGCGAGAATTTGAGTTGGAAAAGATTAGACTTTCTAATGCCGCAGAAATTAATAGCGTAGGTTCGGCACGGAGCGAAAGTGTTAGACCTCGACGCGAACTCAGAAACCTCATGCAGAAATACGATGCTCAGGTCGCAGATATCTCGCTGTATCTAGCTATGTTTGAGCGCCAAGCTCGCACAGCAGAGATCGAGGAAAGTGAATGGGTTTCGCAACTCATGGCACTGTTGCCGTTAGACTTAGCGCAAATTATTATAAAGGAGCCCGAGGATAAAATGAAGGACTACCTTCATATAAAAGGAGTCTTATTAGAGCGTTTTAAGATGAAACAGGAAACTTTCCGTGTTAAGTTCACGCAACATCAGAGGAAATCAGGAGAGCTATGGAAAGAATTAATTTTCGAACTTAGGAATTATTTGGAAGGTTGGCTAGACGGCGTCAAGGTTAATGACTTCGAAACCTTGAAGAATCTCATGATTACCGATCAAGTTAAAAGGCGCGTGTCACCTGAAGTCAAAGATCACTTCTTAGACGAATGGGGTAAAATTGTTGACCCGTCGGAATTAGCAGGAAAATTAGATGAGTACGAATCCGTTAGAAGTGCTCGTAAACAACACTTTCCCAAAGCTCTGGAACGAAAACCCACTGAGAACATTAAACCCGTTTCACCTAAAAGAGAGCTAAAAGGAAAACCCCTGGGAAATTCTGGCCCCCAGTTTTGGAAAAATTCTACACCAAAGGGAAATTGGCGAAACGAAAATTTTGAACGCCGGAAACCAGCCGCGTGTTATATCTGTCATTCGACGGAACACTTAAGGCCTAATTGCCCACAGTTGAAAAAGTATCAGCCAGTTGAGGTTGTAAATCATGTCGGTATGTCGGATTCAACCGAAACCCTTTTTGCTCCATACATGAGTAAGGCTCTAGTGAATCAAAGAGATATGTCAATTCTAAGGGACACTGGAGCGTCTATTGATTTAGTGAACCGCAATCACATTAATCCCGAAGATTTAACGGGCGAAACTGTTTTGATTAAGCAGCCGCTGGATAAGAATTTAACTTGTCTTCCCCTCGCGAAAATTGAACTTCAAAGTCCTGAACTTGGGAAGATAGTTACAAAAGCAGCTGTTTTAGACGCACACCTTGATAACGGCATTTACTTATTAGGAAATAGGAGCGCTCAATTAATTGAAGAGCAACGGAAAACTTCAAATTTAAATGTCGTAGTGACGAGATGTCAGAAACTGAAAAAAGAAACGGAGTCTGGCGCCGTTATAAAACCCCCTCCTCGGAGACCACTCCAGGAGGAAAATCCTATCATAGTAGGAGAAGAATTGGTCCCCCTCCCACTGCCGCAGGCAGTAGGGGACACTCTGAGTTTATTGAAGGTCAGTTCTGAAACGGTCGCGTCCGAACAAAATAATTGTACTAGTTTGAAGTCAAGTTGGGAAAAGGAGAAAGAGGCAAAAAGCGAGATTAAAAACGGTTTAAATTCTGACATAACTGTTAAAGAAACTGAAACTGAGAATTCGAATGATATAATAGTCAGTAAGTCAGTAACTTTGAATGTGGAAAGCATTCCACGAGAGATTAATGATGAGATTAAAAATGACTTTTATCAAAAAGGAGAATTCAGTGGAAAGAAAATAATCGCAATGATAGGGATTGAGTTAGATGAAACCGATTGCTCTGAAATTCAGGGTAATTCGGGAAATTTGGCAAATGCCACAACAAATACTTCTCATGAAGTAGATTATTCTCCCAATGAGCTATCCGATAAAAATGAACTGGGTTTTGAAGTCGGATCAGAAAGATTGGATAGATACGAACTGCATTACAATGGCAATTGCATGTTACCTCGTTCTCATGAAAGAAAGAAAACTGAGTTAAAAGGGATATGCTTAGTACTGAAAGCAATATGGGGAGAACGTGAGCCATCTGGGTTTAACATTTATGGACTGTTACCATTTGATACTCGAAAACGACCTCCTGGTTACTTGATCTTCGAAGTAAATATGAGATTGTTATATGAGCACTGGCTTGATCCAGGAGAAGAAAGTAATCCTATTAATTTAAAAGAAATTTGGATAAATTAGATTCTTGAGTTCTGCTTGTATTTTTGGAGGAATATTTATTTAAGGTATTCAATAAAGTTATGATTAAAATTTGCAGTAAATTGAATCGGGAAAAATTTATGTTATTATTGAATCTCTGGGCTAAAATTTAATATGTGTGACAAACAGGAATTTTAGGAATATATAATTAGGAAACATTATTTTCTTATGTACGATTTATCGACGGTACTTGCGGATTGAATATCCGTATTGGTAATTACAATTACTGTTCTTGCTGCAGAGTTATTTTTAGAGTAATATGTTATTTCTTAATTGTTTTTTACCTTAATCTGCATTGTAATTTTTATTAATTCATATTGTAAAAATTGGTAAATATGAGCGACATACAAAGTAATACTGGGAATTCAGATAACCCATAGCAATGAGTTATTGTTTAGGAATATGTCCTTATTCGATTGCTTAAGCCGCAGCGAACTTAGAACGAAGTTTGATTATTCGTGCCAGGCACAAGAGAAAAACATTTTCGTCTTATAAGTGGAAGGAAATTTGCCATCTCGTGTAAATAATGTTTTTGTGTTTTTATGTTTTATTGTGTTTTTTAGGTGTTTCAGGTAATTACATTGTATATGAATTTTATGAGTAAAATTGCCTCTAGTGTAGCACTGTCAAGTTTACATGTATCCAGGAAAAATTTTCCTCCTAATTCTTCGGAAAATTTTTGTTCCCAAGGGGGAAGGAGCTGTAACAAAGTGGTCAAATAACAACTATGATTTAGGAGAGCTGTAACGAAACGATGATTTAGGGTTGCAGGTGAAATATAACACAACATTCTTCGACTAGTGTCGGCCATCTGAGGAATGACAATGCTTCTCTGTGCAGGTGTGTTCTAACAAAGCTTAGCGGGACAGAGGCGCCAAAAGCGTCCGCAGACGCGACGATAATTGCTGGAGACCAGACAAGACCACAGGGTCCTTAAAAAGCTTTGATTGACAATGTCGCCTACATGAAGGGAGCTGGTCAATTCAAAGTAACGATGCGTGGATTCGATGGACGATGGATAACATTTACCTTTGTAGGAAAAGTGCTAACGAGGGAGACATAAATGTGGAACTTTTTGCAGGTGGTAGAAAGGAATGTCACCTGGCTAATGAGGACCCGGATCAGTACATAAACGGTCGGATTTCATTTGTCGGGAGGAGTTGAGAGTTGGACTTCACCTACGCTGGTGAGCGTCAAGTTTTGGCTTCGAATCGAGACTCGGCAGTACTCCCATCAGGGATTGCGAGTTCTGATATTTACGGATAGACCCGGTCCTCGGGCTCATCTCGTAGGAGTTTACATAGAACTCCGGGACTTATTTCATTTTTCCAGCGCAGTGCAGGTTGGTTCGCGAAATTACTTAACTACTCGACCAAGAGTTACAGTTCCTCCCTTCGAGGTCATTTTTATTGATTTTTGTACATAAACATTCTAATCTAGAAAATGTCTATTACAAATGTATATATATAAGTTAGCTGTAAATAAATTCGGAAAGACTACTCCTTGTCTGAAAACGCCTCGAATTTGCTCAGCCATCAAACCGCGGCCATCGGCCGTGACGTTACAGCTAGGTGAAATGTATTCCATTTTAGTCATGGAACAGACAATATTTGGCTTTATCTTCTTTTATTTAGGCATTTAGGATATTACGTTATTTCTATAAAGGTAAAGGATTCAATTTTTACGTAGCTCCATGACCAGTATTCAGAAGGTTACACCCGAGCGGCGCGTTGTTGTTGAAAGCTTACATGCTGGCGTGAAAAAGGGCAGAAATGAATGCGCAGAACGTTTAAGTACCCAGAGAAGCGAATTTTTCCCGGAAAAGACACGTGACTCGAGAAGAAAGTTGTAGTGCGCTTATTGCGATAGAAGTAGAAGTAATTAAAATGAGATGTTGTTAAAAGTGATTCAAAAGAATTATAGAAGTTAAAAAATTAATATATATATATGAAAGATCAGGCTTTAAGGGTGAAATGTAGTCCATTTTGAAAAAGGAAAAGACAGTAGTTGTTCAATCTTCATTTATTCCATCGTAGACAATAGTATCTTACTTTTCAATAGTTAAAATAGTCATATTATACGCGTATCGATGACCAGATTTGAAAAGATAACGCGCGAAGCAACGCGACGTTCTTATTCGTCTACATGTTGGAGTGAAAAAGGGCAGACAGGAATGCGCACAAAGTTTAAGTACCCAGAAAAGGGAATTTTCCCCGAACGAACTCGCGACTCGAAAAGAAAGTTGTAGTGCTCTTATTACGATTGAAGTAGAAGTAATTAAAATGAGGTGTCGTTAAAAGATTATGTAAGAATTAAAGAAGTTAAAAAATTAAAATATTTCACATATATATGTAATAATCTCACTTAATTTTATTTCAAATTCTAATA
>BGPR01000201.1:0-21459 GCA_013235015.1 Araneus ventricosus
AGCATAATTTGTAGCTTTTGCCAAAAGCGTAATCACACAATGTCTCAGTGTTTTCAATTCAAAAGACATTTGAGGGATATTAATAATTCAGAGAATAGAAGTAGAGATTTCCAACAAGGTTTTCCGTATAGGGCCGGTCAAAATTATAGACAGCAAAACATGAGATTTCCTCAACAGAATTTTAGATCAACCAGACCCGAAAATAATGGATTTCAGCACACATTTAGGCCAACATACAGACCTCTCAATTCTGCTCGTGCTCCGAACACTTTCAGGCCACACAATTATTTTGGACCTTCGACGTCACAAAATTTTCGACCACAACAAAATTTAAACTTCAGGAGGGGCTGCTAAATGGTGGCGGAGCAACCTCTTCTCGACCACAGGCCACTAATTTTGATAAAACAAATGTATGCAGTAGTGAAAGGGTTAAGAATGTTCAGAATATTGAAAATTATGAGAGTAATAATCATAAAAATATTAATGAAAAAGCAACACAGAATGTGAATGAAAGAAAAATTTTGCACATAAACAATGTTTATGATGAGAATTTTTTACCCACAATAAAGGTTAAATTTGGAAACAATTATTATGTTATGCTAATTGACAGCGGTAGTTCTGTTTCTCTTTTGACAATGTCTGCATATAATGACATTAAGTGTGATACTAAAACACGACTTCTATCTCGAAACGTAATGATTCACACTGTTAATTCTCAACTTTCATTTTCATGTTGTTCGGAAATTTCCTTTAAAATTGACCAGCACCACTTTAAAAATCCTTTTTATGTTGCGAATTTTAAGCAAAGTACATTTGCAGGTATCTTGGGATATGATTTCTTATCAAAAAATAATGTCATTATTGACACGAAAAATGGTTGTGCAAGGTTTGATAATTTTCAGGCAAAATTTATTTCTCCAGACTGTTATCCTAAAATGACCAATTGTTACACAATCATTGATAATACTGTCATACTTCAGTCAAAAATGATTTTACAACCGCAAGAATCATCTATTGTTAAATTATGCCTAAAAGACACAAGAGAAAATATTTCGGAAATTTTCTTTCAGCCTACTATTTCTTCGCATGATATTGAAATTCACCCTGCATTACACACGGTCAAAAATTCATGTTTTCCTACAGTTATACGTAATCTTGGTAATACGGCAATTCACTTTAATAAAGGACAGGTTTTCGGTGAAGCCACCCCATCATTTCTGTTAAAAACAAATGAAAATGCAAATGATAAAAATATCTGTGGAAGTCCTAACAATAACACACCTATGTGCAATCTTATTACACCTTCTGAGGATATTTTAAAAAAGAGAAAAGATGAACTTTCTGAAACAGACTTTAAGTTAGAACATTTAAATTCTGATCAAAAACAACTGCTTTTGGAAACACTTTTGGATAGATCTGCAGCTTTCTCTAAGTCACTGAAAACAATTGGCTGTACTGATAGGGTTATCCCCACATTCAATTTCCGATCTCATAACCCAATTAAAACTTTGCCTTTTGAAATTCCTCATGCCATTCAAGGCACGATTAAAGAGGAACTTAATGAACTAATCGAAGCAGGACTCATTCATAGGAATATTTCACAATGGTCATCACCAATGGTACTTGTAAAAAAGAAACAAAACCCAACAAATCCACATAAACCAGCTTCATATAGAATGGCCTTGGACCTACGGTTGTTAAATACTATTTTGGAAAATTCTACGTATCCTTTACCAAAAATTCCTACTTTGATAAATGAAATTTCAAAATATCCATTTTACACGACCATTGATTTTTGTAAAGCTTATTGGCAAATTTTACTTCCTGAGGAAATGCAAGATGTATTAACATTTACGACGCCGTTTGGCACATTTGCTAATAGAAGACTTGTTTTTGGTTTAAAAACAGCCGCAAGTATTTTTCAAGCATTAGTAGATTTGTTAATTGATGAACTTAAACTTAGTGGCACAACAGGCATATATGCATATCAAGATGACATTGTTATTGGAGCTCACTCGTTTCAGGAAATGCACAACAAAATTCGTTCTGTACTTGATATTTTAATCAAATACAACCTCACATTATCTCCAGAAAAATGTGTTTTCTTCAAATCAACTATTGATTATCTTGGTTTTAATATTTCTCACAACAAAATTCAACCAATCACTTCAAATATCTTAAAAATTACTAGCTTTCAACCACCACGTACTGTTAAACAAGTAAGACGTTTTCTTGGTCTATGTGGTTTTTATAGATCTTTGATTCCTGGTTTTGCTGAACTGACAGAATGTCTCACTCAATTAACTAGGAAAAATGTTCCATTTCAATGGACCCCCACTCATCAAGAGGCATTCAAAAAACTCCAGGATGTATTTTTCACTAAACCTTTTGTTAGATTACCCGATTGGGATAAACCGTTTGTTTTAAACACAGATGCGTCAGGTCAAGCAATTTCTGGTATTTTATTGCAAGAGCATGAGGGCAAATTGCATCCCATTTCATATTACAGTAAAACTCTATCAAACTCAGAGAGAAATTATCCTGCTATAAAATTGGAATTATTCGCGATATATAAATCAGTTCACGCATTCAAAACATATTTATACAACACCAACTTTAAAATTCTAACCGACAGTAAACCACTGCTACATTACAAAAAAATTGCGTCTCCTACTGACATTGTTTCACGATGGTTACTGTATTTATCTGAATTTCAATTTACCTGTGAACATATTCCAGGCAAGGAAAATACTTTGGCTGATTTCTTCTCCAGATTTCCTGTTAACCGAACAGAAATTTCCAACACCCCACAAGATGAACAAGAATTGATTTTACCAGTTGTCGAAACACATTGCAACACAATAAATGCAATTTCGGACACTTCATTAGAAATTTCAACCAGTACTTGGTTAAAAGAACAGGCGGATGACACACAAACAAATGAAATTATTCAGTTACTAAAAAATCCATCTCTTAAGGATTCAAATAATATTCGTGGTTTTTACATTGACCCTACAACACACATTTTGATGTTTAAATCTCACAGGAAGTCACAAGCAGAATTAATTGTTGTACCAAAATCACTGCAACACAAAGCTTTGGATATTTGTCACATTTCTCACACTGGTCTAGATAAAACATATCAAATTGTTAGCAACAGATATTATTGGAAAGGTGTATACATAGACACTAAAAATTTCGTTCTTAGCTGCGAACAGTGCATCAAAAATAAATCTTTTACACCTAAGCACGCACCACCACAATCTAACAGAATACCTACAAGACCGGGTGATTATATATCAGTTGATATAAAAGGTCCACTTCCAAATTCGGGTTATGTTCTCACGGTTCTAGATCATTTTTCTAAACATATTGTATTATATTCTCTGAAGAATATTACAGCAGAAACAGTTTCCAAACATATCTTGAATTACATTTCAATTCATGGCAGACCAAGCCAAATTTTGAGTGACAGGGGTTTACAATTCACATCAGAGGTATTTTCTTTAATTAATAAAACACTCGGCATAAAATTAAGTCACACGTCACCCTTTCATCCACAAACGAACGGTCAAACTGAGCGTTTGAATCCTGCTATTGAATCAAGTATTCTCACCCTTCAGGAGAGAGGTGTTAACCTTCAGAATGCATTATTAATTCACCAAAATATTTATAATGGATTAATTCATCCTTCAACTGGATACACTCCAAATCTTTTGCATTTCGGTCGAAATCTCCCTTTAATTTTCGACACATTTGATAATAACTCAGAACCTCTATTTTTGGATAAGGCTCATTATGTACAGGACCTGTTGCAACAATTAAATACAGCTTATGAGCTTGCATATTCCACACTCACCAGAAAACAGGTAGAACAGAACAATAGATTAGCAAAAAATTCACGTCCAAGGGCATTACACGTTGGTGATATTGTTTATCTGAAATCAAAGGGTGCTTTTAAGACAAGATTTGAAGGGCCTTATACAATTATTGCAAAGAGAGGAGAAGTTAATTACACAATTCAGGCACTTGATAACAAATCCGCTCGTTCCTTCACTGTGCATGTCGATAGGTTGAGATATGCTCCTGGTAGAAAATCCCATCTAATTTCTCATGACACTGCCCCAAATGAGTCAAAAACACGCTATTTTCTACGAAGTTCAACGCATCAAATTTAAACAATTATGTTGAGTTTGTTTTTGTTGACTTGTTCTCTTTACAATGAATATATGCTGGCGTATACTCTTCGCAGGTTGGTACCCCCTGTTTGTTTCGAGAATTTAGTCACGTGACAGCCATGATGTATTTGTTTGATTTGTATATAACGTAAAATTTTTTCCCCTTTCATTAAGAATTTTTTTTCCCTTCGATTTTTGAATTTTTGAGAATTTATATATCAAAATTTTTTCGTATGCTTTAGATCATAATTGTGGTCGGTGGAAGAGAGGAATTTGGCCTGCCACATTTGTTTCATATTTTTTTTTTACAAACAAACAAAGGAGTGTACATTCAATTACATGACTCAGTTAGCGAAAGTTAAGTACAGTTATTAACACACGAGTTTATCTTTTCACAAGAACATGATTGATTTTTTTGGAAGGTGCTAAATATTGAAGAGATCTTTGACATGGGATAAACAGTTTCGAATATACGTCAAATTTGCTAGGGTTTCGTATTATGATTGAGACTTGTTTTATTTTGAGATTGTATGAAAGTATTCGATTTATATATTTTATTTTTGTATTGATTCACAATTAAGGCCAGGGATTAAACTGAGTATTTCAGAGGTTACTTGATGAATTTTCTGTCTTTTTGTTTAGAACAAATACAACATATACATGTGAATAAGCTGCTTGCTTCTAATTTAAGTCATATATCTATATGTCAGGAATGTGCTATTGTATTCTTTAATTTTATTACATGAGTGTTTTATATCTTTGTCAAAAAATGATCTGTGTTTATCATATATTTTGAGAGACATCTGATTACAGATATACATAATTATGTATCGTGAAACAATTTGGGTTTACTTTGGCTGATTAATTGCCAAAACAAATTATTTACTTAAATGATTTTTTGGGGTCACTACCCATTTGTATAATCAATTGTGCATATATATAGTTAATTTTTTTTTGAAAATCTGTTTCTCAGAATGTTTGCATTACACAGGCATTTTGTTATATTGTTGTTTTTTGTAAAAATCACATTAAACTTAGAGACCACTTTCAATGGACATTAAAAGGAGTTTTGTAACAAAACCCACTGCTGGGTATGTGAATGCAACACACCTATGGACTATCTGGTGTTCATCAAAGACTGATTTGTGTGAACTGTTACCACATGCCTCTCAATGGGGGATACAGGCAAAATTTTTTTTCGTTCTAGAGCTCAAAAAATTTTTCACTATCAAGGGGGTGATTGTAGTATTGTCTGCTACAAGAAATGTGCTTTTTCCTTTTTTCGCTTCCTTGGTCGAAGATTGTCCAGTGCCTACGTGCAGGAGGTCAGTTAAAGGTCACTTTCTCACCACATTACGAGCGGGGGAGGCTATAAGGTCACTCTGAAATAGCGCCTAACAACAAGCTTGTCCAATCAGGCGTTGTTTTTTTCGGTGACGCAAGGCCGGAGTGTGAAGAGGGGCCTTGATCCCTACACTTGAAAAAGAATGATTCGAGAATCAAGACGTGCTGCTGGATGATTTCTTGGGAAGAAAGAAAAAAAATGGTGTATATACGTCGTTCCGGTGTGGACGGCTTGAATTGTGTCCTTCTTGCGCAGTTTCTTGCACGAGAAAGAGTCGTGATGCAGAACTATTGATGAAGGAGGAATCCGACCAATTTTGGATATCGCAGGGACCAACACAGATAAGACTTTTTCATTTATCAATATCTTTTTACGTTTTTCATGGCGGACATAAAATTTTTTGCATCCAAGTCGTACCCCCTTTACATAAGAAAAAAAAGGAGAGAAACTTAAAGACTACTCCAAAAAGATTTCTCCGACTTTTTGAGTTCTAGTTTAATGCAATATATGTGTGTGTGTTTTTTCTCGCGAATGTTGATCAACATTTTTAAGTTAAGAAAAGGGGCCCCCTAATAATATCCTGATAATATGTAGTCTAGAGATTAAGTTAATGTCAATTGTTATTTTTGTGTATTAATATAAATAAATCTTTTAGTTGCCTTTTTTTCAGGAGTAATTTCCTTTGTATTCATGTCTGACGTTGTTAACTCTTCCTTTTTTTTATATTTAGGCATGCTATCTTTACTTTGTTTTTTTATTTTTAGTAAAAAGGATACTTGAAATATATACGGACAAATTAATTTAGCAAATGCAATTTTTTTAATCTAATGAACTGCAGTTTTATATATCTAAGTGTTTATATATTATATTATATAATATCAAGATAATAATTTATGTGTTTAAATATCAAGTTAACAATTTAACAATTATGTATATATTTAAGTGTTTAAATTCATCAAGTAAACCCCGTAACAATTTATGCCCTTTATATAACAATTTATAGAGTAAACAATATAACACATACATATATGACAATAGTACAAAAAGCTTTAAAATAATTTTACTTCTTGATTATCCCTTCTAGCATTTGTTAGATATTTTAATTCGAACTATTTCTAAATATCAACAATCATAAATTGTAATAACAGAAATATTCTCTTAAAAATACCATCATTAAGTGAAACAATGCTTTGAAACTATGAGCATATCTATATTTTAGTTGTTCCTTTATATTTAGCCTCTAGGCAAGAATATCTAATGTGAAATCAAGTAACTTTTATCTCATATGAAAAAAAAAAACCCTTCTATTTGAAGTCTTGCATTTTACAGGGATGCCACTCACAAAAAAGCAAAAAAGAGGAAATCACACGCGAATTAAAAAAAGCAAAAATGAGGAAATTGTGCATGAATTTAAAAAAGTTAAAGTGTGGGAATCGCACGCAAGTAAAAGAATTTGTGAAGTAAAATTTCCATTTTTCATAACATTAATGCATGAATTTCATGAATTAATATAATATATAATAAAATGAAAATTTGGTTATAATTAAAATCAATGTTATAAAATTAAAAGCTTTTTATAAAATAAACCGACTGCATAAAACTGAGGCTTACTCACACATACAACATACAAACATATATATAATTTAAATTTGATTTTTAATTAATATTTTTACTCAATAAAGCTGTGCATGAATATTGGAAACAGAAATCCAATCCAAATCATATATTTTTACAATTAAAAATGTCCAACACTAGGACAGAATTTAAAATGTTTAAATTACTAAAAAGTTAAATTACTGCATTCTTCACACAAATTAAAAATTTTGAAAAATACTAACAATATTATTAATTTTATTACAATGCTGTATTTTTACACTCAAATGCAGAAATTCTATAAAAATAAAACATTTTCATTTTTTATTTTTAATATTTGCACGCAGAAACATCTCTTCGATAGTTAGGATATTATTTTTTTAATTTTAACATTTCTTTTAGAATTAAGTTCAGAATGAAAGTTTTTGACACCTTCACTTTTACTTTTATCCTCAACTTTTCTTCTATTGGATTCATTTACATTTTCGCCACCAATAAAATTTGGTTCATGCAGTCTATTTAAAATGTGTTAGTTTTTTCTTATGATTTATCCTTTGCCTTTTAGTTGCATCTGCAGACATCTTTTTTGCAGCTTTTTTTTGTCAGAGCTTTTTCTTTACTGGCATTTAATTCTTTTATTCTCTCTTCTCTTAATGATTTATTTTGTTTAAGTTTAACAAAGTAAACATTCCGTGAATTTCTTATATTTCTCACCAGTTTCAGATCAACTTTTTCTTTGAGAAAGTCATGTTTGGAAAACATACAAACTGCCGTTTTTTTTTTTTTTTTTTTTGTGAGCGCAGCTCATACTTAATGCACTGCATAGCATTAAATGTTGAAACATTTAATGTATTGCTTCCAGGTGTAATCACATTATTCATTATGCTAAAGCTACTTTCCACTTTGGGTTCATGGAAGCAGGTCAGCAAAGCAAATGTCATCCTTGAAAGTAAAGGATATTTTGAGGTATTCTCCACATCTCTTCACCATAAATCAACAGATTCTTCTACAATATCACTAAAATGATCATTTTGAAAATTATGTATTTCCAAATCATATGCTTCTTTTTCTGAATCTTGAACAACATTTGAAGCATAGAGTGGCAGTTCTTTCATCAATTCTAATGCAACAGAAGTCTTTCTATTGCATGGATCCAGTGAAGATACTGCCTTTAAAAAAGGGTTGGCAAAAGGCATTTTTTCCACAAGCCACTTAGCACATCCAATGTATGCCTTAAAGACATATATCTTAAAATTTTTTATCACAATCAATTGAGATTTCGGCGCCAACTTTATAAGTTGCTTTGCAGTATCACCCACAAAGATTGAAGAAAAAGAAAGAAGAAATATCCGCGAAAATCGAGGATTGATTTTTTTAAAAAAAAGCGGAATTTTTCAAATCGCGATTTCCACGGAAAAAGCGGAAATCCGCCTCTCGGCGGAAAAGTGGCATCCCTGATTTTAATTCTTCTCTTATTAATTTTTTAGGGTACTTTTCCATCAGCCAGGCGCAAATGTCGCCAAACGCGAGCCAAGTCCCAAGCGAAGCGATTTTCCGTCGGCCGGGTGCAAATGTCGCCAATTGTGAACAGCCAAGTCGCCAAGAGCGAAGCGATTTTCCGTTAGCCGGACGCAAATGTCGCCAATTGTGAACCAAACGCGAGCCAAGTCGCCAAGAGAATGGTTGTAAGAAATTTGGCGGAATTCTACATTATTTGGCGATTTTTCGCTTGCGCCCGGCTAACGGAAAAGTACCTTTTCTAGTTAAGACATTAATTCAATAAAAGTGAAGAAGTCAGTTATTTAAGTAAAACACAAAAGAATTGTAAAAATAATGGCATAGTATTAAAAAACCAAATAATTCTATGATGACAGTATCTTTTAAATATATTAAGCTTTCAATCTAAATGAAAACATTAAACGAAGGTAGAATTCATATGGTAAGTAACAGTAGCAAATTCTTTATGATTTTTTTACAAATGGAAAGGAAAAAAGGGAAGAAAAAAATAGAGTTTTACAGCACAATGCTTTTACGGTAAATTCATTGAAATTCCAATGCTCTATCTAAACCTAAATATATCAATATAAAAACATGTTAAGATTTAACATAAGGATGAGGTTTCCATTATGCCGAAATACCATAGCATAATAGCTACAGTAACATCTACCATCTTACTTTCAAAAACAAAAAAAAATGCATCCCATGAAACAAAACATCCAATTAATTCTTTAAAGAGAATAAATTATATATCTTCCAGATACCTTGAACATTTAAATGGTCATGTAAATCATTACTTAAAGACAGAAATCACCATATTAAGAAAAACAGGGTAGCAATCATTTTTGCTGTTTGAATTTCCCTGACTTTTCCAGGTTTTGTAAAAAATTTCCCTGACTTTTTTCGGAGGTAGCCCATCAACCATAAAAAGCAATCACCTGCACATACTATGTATTCATTCGCCATACTAAGTTTTCATTCAAGCCAATATGGTTTGAAAAAAAGCAAAATGTTTGAAAACTAAAATCATTTTAAACAATAAACCATAAAATAATTTATACATCTTTACAATGAACAGTTCTACTAAGACAAAATAGAGAGAAAAAAATGTAAGAAAACTATTTTTTATAAATAGTTTTATAAATTAAAACACAGAAGCATAAGCACACAAATCAAATCGTTTGCAAAAGAAAAAAAAGCAACTTTTTATTCCAACCAACTTCCTTCAAATATGGCTCAAAAAGAACAATGTATAAAGAAATGTAAATAAAATAAAACATCAAAGACAAAAAAAGAGAGAAAATGCAAGAATTTATAAATTATAACACCAGACGTCGAGTGTATATGAAATAATGAAGAAAAAATAAAATTAGCGAAAACGGGAGAAAAAAAAATCCGAATTTACTATTTCAAATTCAATAAGTAAAAATCTAATTTGAATTTTTTAAAAAAAATTACTGCTGCATCAGCTCCCCTCTTGTGTTAATCCATCACTTTGCTAAATTTGGTCTCATAAGTCAAAGGTCTGGACGTGCGTAAAGAACAAAAAACGAACAATGCATACATAATACTAAAAAAAATGTCTTTTTATATATATAGGTAACGGCTGTCCCATACTTTGAAGATCCCATAACTTATCAAAATGATCGGTATTCATAATGTCTCCCAACACTCAGAGCAAAAAAGCATACACAAAATAAACAAAAAAAAAATGCTGAAAGAAAATATTAGCACTAATTTTTTTCCAATACTTCATAATTCAATGAAATGATCTCAAGAAGTGGAAAAACAAACTAATTCTGGTATAACTCCTATTTGATATTAAATCATCATAAAGCAGGTAGTAGTGTGGGCTAACTTGTACACAGATAAAGAGAAATTTACAATCTCATAAGCTATCTAAATCTCCTTGACATGTAGCGAAATCCCGGTTCTTCTTCCACATCTGAGTGTGATTATACTATTGATTTTCAACTCAAGAAGTATCATCTAATTTAAGTACTAAAAGGAACGAGATTCTGCTCATATAGTCCAGTCAACTAAGGTCCAAAATGGGGATGAAAAACATTAACTCGTATAGTTTTGAAAATTGGTACACATGTTCGTGAGGGGCTTATTATGAACATACTAAAAGTCCCTGGACCTGGGGGGGGGTAAGTTCGCAGCGCCATCTTGGATTTCATCCCCCTTTTTTAATTTTCCCTGAATATCTCGAAAAATATTCAGTTTTCAAATTACAATTGATTTAATAAATTAAAGAGCATAAAATTCCTTACAAATGCATACTTTTATTTTTCTTCCAGCTTTAATAGCTTCCCAAACAATGGATCTCAAAGATTGCTGCCATCTTTGATTTCATCCCCCTTTTTTAGTTTCTCTTAAATGTCTCGAAATCTATTCAATTTTCAAATTACATGTAATCAGCAAATTAAAGAGCGTAAAATTCCCTACCAACACATGCTTTTATTTTTGTTTTAGCTTTAATAGTTTCCGAGATAATGGATTTCAAAATTTGCAGTCATCTTGGATTTTATCCCCCTTATTTTAGTTTTTTTTTAATATCTAGAAAACTATTTGATTTTCAAATAATATTAAATGCAACAAATTAATGATCGAAAAACTCCCAACAAATGCATGCTTTTATTTATTTTCTAGCTTTAATAGTTTCTGAGATACTCAAGAAATACTAAAAAAGGGGGGATAAAATCCAAGATGGTTGCAAATTTTAAAATCCATTATCTCGGAAACTATTAAAAAATAACAAAAATAAAAGCATGCATTTGTAGGTAGTTTTACACTCTTTAATTTGCTATTAGAGGTTATTTGAAAATTGAATAGATTTCGAGATATTCAAGACGAACTAAAAAAGGGGATGAAATCCAAGATGGTGACAACTTTTGAGACCCATTATCTGGGAAACTTTTAAAGCTGGAACAAAAATGAAAGTATATATTTGTAGGGAATTCTATGCTCTTTAATTTGCTAAATCAATTGTAACTTGAAAACTCAATAGTTTGAGATATTCAGGAAAAGCTAAAAAAGGAGGATGAAATCCAAGATGGTGCCGTGAGCTCATCCACCCCAGGACCGGGAACTTTTAGTATGTTTATCAGAAGCCCCTCGTGAACATGTGTACCAATTTTCAAAACTATATGATTTAATGTTTTTTCAAACCCTTTGTTGACCGGACTAATAGCCGAAATTTTGGTCCCTCAGAAGTTTAAATGTAAACACCTCGCCCCCGGCAAGTGCTCAGAAACGCGAATGGCATTTGTTTTTGACTGTCAATAAATGACCGATTTTCATGGTTGCCAACGGTATTTCATTCTATTTATGAAAAAGGATCAGTGAATTTTCGCATCCATTAAGAATTATCAAAATAAAAAATTTCCAGTTTCAGAATAAATTTTCCTGACTTTTCCCTGGTCTTCCGAAATTCCCTGACCATTTCCGGTTTTCCAGATTTCCCGGTCGGCTGGCCACCCTGAATAAATAATTACATTTCAAAGATCTTTTTAAACACACTCATATCAGAAACGAAAATAAATGAAATTATATAAGATCAGCATACACATATGAATTCACAAATTTTTAAACATTAGTAGAATTTATCTTCATACAAGTGAACTTCAAATATACACCAAAAGTATATATTTCTTTTTTTCATGAGAATAAAATTTGGACAAGTGAAAAAACTCTGGAAGGCACTACAAAGTATCAAGATACATAACTTTTAACAAGAAATCTCTTGAAGCAAATCCAAAGAATTGCACAGAGAATAAGTACAATGTGGATCAATCAATGAAGAAAAAGTATTATTAGTAAAGTGTTTTAGTAAAAATATGTTAAAAGATTTTATACCTATTATTATGTTCTTTTTTGCTAATTCTTTCACACAAGTTACATTTTTTATAATGATTATTAAAACTATTTTCATCAAAAAATATACAGGGTATCTGCCAAAATACAGTGTTACAAAATCATGAATTTCCATGGCTTTCCCTGATTACGGCCAATAATTTTCCATGACTTAGAAATGCTTTAGTTAAAGTATACACGAATTCAAAGTCTTATGTAAATGCAAACAAAAGGTATGCGTTTGGAGATAATACAGGAATTTTGGGATAGAAAAAGTACTTATAAATGTTTACAAACTCGTGTACATAGAAATAAATTAATGACCAAACGAAAGCAAGTTTGCATTTTATGAAAGGATCTTTCATAGACGTTTTCAAAGAGGCCTTAAGTGTGCTATCAGTATATTTTAATTGTGATAGATACTTCATGACTGGCTCAACTATTTCAATGGCTCTTGCTATGCAATCACTGTTTTCTAGCCATCGAAATGCACAAATTTTTTTCGGAAAAATAGAACAACCTGCAATTCTAGTAAAATCTGCTCTTCTAGCTGAAGAATCCTTAAATAAATAATATAAATTTCTTAAACTTATTATTAGGCGATTAAAGCCTAGCGAATCCATGACAGCCTATAGTTTTTCATGACTTTTACTCAATTTTTTCTGAAAATCATGACTTTTCATGACAAAATTAAACCATTATCCAAATTCATGACTTTACCTGACTTTCCAGGTGCGCGGAAACCATGAATATATTTGGATTATTTAGCCCATACCCTATAGGCTCCCCCTCCTTTCCAATATCTAGAGCTTTCCAGATTTAAGTCCAGAAAACCTGGACATTTAAATTTTAGTCTCAATTACATGCCTTAATATTTATTAATAAAACATGAATCATTACTTTTAATGTTCTAAATACACAAAAATATGCAAGGTATTTCCAAGACTCTTTCTGTGCTGAATGATTATTTAAAAATACTGACCCCTTCTCTCAACCTAAAGTATATAAATACAACTGTCTAGACCATGGGTCAAGAATCTTTCCTTCGTATAGAACCATTTTTTAGAATTATATTTTCCGAAATAATACTTATGGGGCTCAAAGGAAGCAACTTCAAATACAAATATATATTTTCAAAAATTGAGACTATTTTTTTATTATTTGCTTTGCTTTAAGATGTTATGAAAATGCAATGCAATTCAATTTTTTATCAATGTCTTAACAATCATAATTATAAAACATAAACATTAAAGTTAAAAAAAAGTGATTTTAAATATTCTTATATATAAATTGTCAATTCCCCCCACCCCATCAAACAGCACACTAGAATTTAGAATGTTTTTAATTTCTAGTACGAATTATAAAATTAAAATAAATACTTCATAAAAAATAAGAACATAGTTTCGAATAACAGTTCTGTTGAAAAATTTATCAAGCAAGATTGTCAAAATTTGAAGGTACATTACTTTCATTAGGGTAGGGTTGTTACTTTACATTACATTATTGAAGAACACACTGCATTAAAATTTGGGGGGAAAATACTTGATTTTAACAATTTTACGATACCTTCTATTTGTCATGTTTTTATGACCATTTTACCCCATGGGGTGGGATAAAATGAGTAGTACATGGGGTAAAGTGGTGATAATTAAAAAATAAGCATAAAAACATATTATAAGTAAGCAAAGTTTTTTTAAAATTTTTAACAAAACTCAATATAGTTCCAACTTTAAAAGAAAATCAGTTTATTTGTTCAAATTATATATTTTTAATAATGTAGGATCAAAAGTTGGCTCATCAAGAATTTTAAGGATATCTGACTCTTCATTTCCAACAATGTTATGATTTTCAGGAAAGGTGTAATAGTCTAGATATTTTATTGACAGAAAATCGAACATTTATCAAAAACCTGGCCAATAAGCTCTTTGATTGACCCCCTCCCCTTCATATTTTGCCAACATCTCGCAGAAATACTGTGATAATTGATTATCTGCAATTATGGATTCACTTGACTGAATAAGACATTTTCTGCTTTTTATGAAGTTTTTCTTTGCATGTTTTTAAACTGTTTTCTTGTATCTCTTTCTTTTTGTAGTTTTATTACTAATTTCTTCAGTCAAACCTTCATTATTGTTTTTGAACTTGTTTTCTTTTTTTTTTCTTGAATTCTATATGGCCACTTTATGTATAGATGAAACAGGTGGTTATAGTTGTAAGTACAGCTCATGTCAAATCTTTAAGAGTGCAATTATACAAAAATTATAGTGCAATTACATATTGTCTTTTCTACTGTTCTATAAGTCATGTAACTTCCGTGCCCATCATAAATTAAAAGAACAGGTTTTTTCAAATCTAAAGAAAATTGGATAAAGCCAAGTCTTCCAATCCGTACCATTAGTCTAATTTTAGCACTACCTTTAGTTTATTGTTCATGCGAGTGAGCTCCTTTGTAAAAAATAAAAGGTAGCATGAAATCATTTGCTGATGCACTAAAAAGTACATATTTTTTTGCAATTGGCTGGTTTCTTATATGTATTATGTGATGCTTTTGGTACAAAAATTGGAGTTATCCAGTTTCAAATCTTTAATTATAATCTGTAATATATCTTAAATTAATATTTAACTAACACCTGTCTCATAAATTAAGCTTAAGAAATGTTAAAACAGTGATGCATGTTAAACCTATCCCTATGACCACTTTACCCCATCTTACTTAAATTACTATAAAATAATAACTGTAATTAATTCAGCTTATCTGTTAATGAGGAAGTATTCTTAAAATCTATATGAAGCTTTCTGCAGAGTCAATTTAATGAAAACTTAATTAAACAAAATGTAGGAGAGAAGTTAAATTAGGTATTCCAACTTCAAACGCTACATAACCAAACAAAATGGGTGTTTTCTCCTACTAAAGTGTTGCAAATAGTATAATTTCGAATGTTAAATTTAGTTCTTAACTATTCAAAGCTAAAATAAAAAAACTGCATTCAGTCCAATATTCATTACAAAGTTATAGCATTTTATTTGATGTATGACCACTTTACCCCACCTGACTCTACTGTTCAACTGATTTCTTCGTTGATTTTTAACAAAATTCAGTAAGACTTAAGAATACTGTGTGGTCTCGTTACCAAGCTCACCATAATTGTGCCAACAATTAAAAAACTCACCGAAAGTAAAGGAAAACGGTTCAGGATCATTATGTTTGGAAAATAATTACCCAAAAGAAATTCCATTTTGGCAATCACACCATATCCTTAATTCTAGTCCAAAAACATTTGTTGAGAAAAATATGTTGATCTAGAAAGGATTTAGAACCAAACCTAAGCAGCAAGATGTACACACAAGTTTCATGAAATTATGGCTAGGAATTTGCTTTTTTACTTAAAGTTAACATTTTGTTTTGTTAAACGTATATTATTGGCTAACTTGGAAAGAGCCGCAGGTTACTTACCCCTAATATAGAAAAAATAATAAATGATCCGAGATGAATTAATTCAAGAACTTATTTTTCTAAAAGAGAAATTAAAAAACACAATTGGGTTTGATAAAATCAAGTAAAATTTCTAAAAATGGATTTTTTTTTTTTTCTTGAATGAAATAAGTTAAGTTTTCCCTTTTAAAAACGCAAAAAGAAAAAATAATTTCAAATTTTCATTTTCAATTTTTCTTCAATAATTTAAAATTAGCCACATAAATAAAATACCTATTAAACCAAAATTGAAAATTTTAAGAAAAGGTAATTTTTCAATAAAAAATATTTTAATAAATAAGTTGTCTACTTCATCTAATATAATATTTTTAGTCACAAAAGAATTTACTATATTAGCCTCATAAAAATCTATATTTTTGAAAATATCCTTGAAAAAAGAAGCGATTTCAGAACATTGAACGATTATCCGTTATTCTAATTTTCGTATTTCATTTATTTATGAAATTAATAAAAAATGGCAAATAATTTTCGTGATCATCAATGCAAAATATAAAAAATTTCATTTCTAACACTTTTTTTACTTTAAGATTTCTCACGTGTCACGCTTATTTCCAAAACAATAAGAATTTTCTTTGTTATTTTTAGTGGTCCAGAATGTGTCAAACTAGTTTTTTTTTTCACTTCTTAACACACGAAATCAAACGTTTGAAAACAGGTGGAAACAACGCTTCAAATATACAAAGAATTTTTTAAAAGCTAAATTTTGCAAAGGATACAAAATTTAAAATACAAGCGGGAAATATACCAACGGAATATTATCTATCGCAAAAGGTATGCATTACATTTCACTAAATCATTGATGGTTACTATGATAACCAAGGCGGGAAGGCAGAAACTCAACAAAAGCAAACATGGAAAATGTTTATTAGCTTGAGTAACGGTGTTTTATGACTGAACGCGATTTAGTTCAGTTTCATGGTATTGAGATTGCTTTACACTTAATGACTTCATTACCGGTAATATACATTAATTACCTCACTTGAAAACTATGGTGTCGAAAAATTTATTTTCAGAATGAAACCATATTGAATCAAGTAATATTAAAAACAAAACAGCCATTTTTTATGCACAGAAACGTAAAACACAAAAACCGTTCTTATAGCAATGCAGTGTTATCATAAAAGCTACATTACTTACAAGAGCGCCATTTGCAATCATTTTATCAAGTTTCTTGGCAATCTTAAAAACGTCTTCTTCGCAACCCATCGCGTTTAAAATGATAAAAGTGCACAATGAATGCTAATGAATCAGATTCTGAAAAAAAATAGCTACAATAATACAAGATCAGAGGTCAGCAAATTCGAACATACAAGATGCCCAACAAGCCACACGCGGAGTATTGGAAACAAACACTTTAGTTCTTAATGTTTACACTCAGCAGCGCCCCCTTTGGTGTGTATAAACTGTAATAAGAATCATGTTGCTATATTGAAGAATTGTCCCACTAGAGCCATCTTAGCCATTCCTTTTTTTACTGCGCTGCAGTCAAATTAAAACAAATGATCACAGGAAATTTGAGATTCTTATTTACCTTATCTTATTTCCTTCAATGTTGTAAATAAAAGCTCAATTTTTCATAAATTATAATTTTACTGTTCTCGACCATAGGACATGTCGATAATGACTGAGTCAGGAGTGGCGTTAGAGTCTGCCCGACAGGGAGGGGCAAGGTCTGCCCAAAAGGGGGCACAGTCTCCTCGACAGGGGCACGACCTGCTGTACGGGGAGAGGGGTGTAATGAAATTGGTCTCAAATTTTCGCCAGATCCCCAGATAGAACGAACACTTGCAGCAAGTGTGATTTTTCTTGATATTAGCTTGTCATGACAAACTTGATGCTGCAACTTTGCAGCAAACTTCCTGCAAAGTAACAAAGTATAATCGACCAACTCACTTCCAAGGGGTCTATTCTGGTACCCGCGGTTGGGTTGGGTTCGCTGATTAACGTGGTAACCCAACCACGCGGTATAGACCCCAGAAAAGTTGCTGTGAAGCTGTTGACAAACTTCATGCAATTGCAAAACAAGTTTGCTGCAAAGTTGATTACGTCACACTTACGGGTTTTATTCGACACTCCTCGTTGGGTTGGGAGACGTCACTTTCCGCCCTTAACGCAAGTAAAGATGATTCTCGTACCCGTTTCTCCAACCGGTTGGGATCTCGCTCGGTCGAAAAATGACTCCATTTCTCGCCAGCTCTGTGCGTAAACGCTATCGCTAGCTGAAGATATTTGTTTCGATATCAGACTTATCAAATTTTTCGTTAAAATGGGGTACTATAGACGCTTAATTGTGTTTTGAAAGGGGTTTATCGGATAAATGTTATCCATTTTGACCAATCAGAAGAAGAAATTTATCAAGTACTGGAATTTTTTTTAAAAGTAGTTAAATCTTTATCGAATTAAAATAATTTAATCTAATAACTTAATACGCAATCTAGTATTAAATCTTTAAAAGTAGTTAAATCTTTTACTACTCCATCAAGATAGTCAATAATGTTATTTGATAATTAGCTAAGATCAATTACATTTAAAGATTTAAGTACTTAATATTTCTATTAAATTAGAATTATAAGTAGAATAGGGTAACATTTTAATATTTTTTAGAACATTAGTGTGTGATGCGAATGGTTCTCATTCTTCGTCATATCATTACATTCAATTTTTTTTATTTGGGGTTTCAATTCAAAAGAGAATTTGTTCAATATTTAAAAGTAATTGCAAAATCTTGACAATATACAAAAATTTTCTTGTTCCTTGATTAAAGATGTAATTTTTTTTTTAATGTTGAAAACTGTTAATAGCTTTTTTCCTTGTTTTATTTTCTTATGTAATTGGAAAAAATAAACAAATGGATTTATAATATTAATTTATAAATTTATTCATGTTAAATATAATTGGCATGGAAAAAGTTTATTACTTTTCCTCTCTAGAAAACTGGTAAAATACTATCAATATATTGAAGAAAGAGACTGCAATTTATGTTCTATAAATGTATAATTATTATAATATTATTTTTGTAAAGATAAATGGTTTAACCCCCCACACAGAATGGACTTATGAAAGCAAGAAAGAATGCATTATAATTCATCTAAATGATGACGATCAACTTTCCCCATAAAATTTGTGGATATTTTCAAGTATCACATAATTTCAGGATTGGGAGGCCAAATGTAAAGCTTCTCTGGTTCCTTTAGTAGTTCAAAACTCGAACTAGATACAAACCATGAAACAATGACATTGCTTGATTTACTGCGCTCGTGGCAAATACGTCACTTCTAGCGTAAAGCGCGATGTTCAGAAACTTACGGTACGAGATCAGATCCTTTCTTTCGGTCGAGGAAAAGCCATTAACTCCGCGGTCGAAAGGCAGAAACGCTCCCCAGCACAACTAGGGGTTTGCGAATAAGACCCGTTACACTCCGACGACCTTGAAACGGTCGGTGTATATATCTGGTTTTGATCTTTGTCTCTGTTTAAAAAAACATCCGATTCCCCAGATAGCAATTTTAGTTTGCAGCAAGCTTGAAGCGTAGTTTGACATGACAAGAGTGCAAGTTTGAAACAAGTTAACGCAAGCTTCAGGGTCACCACGGACAAACTTGATGCAAGCTTGCAGCATCAAACTCATTCAAATTATAGCGAAAACCAGTACGAACACAACCCAGTTAGGGTGCGACCTACCGGTTTTCGGCTGACGCGCGCTAACCACTGGGCCAGTTAAACTCTGGGAGGAAGATAGATTTCGCTAATACATCGTTCGGAGATTCGATTCGTATACGATTTATTTTAAACTGTTTTTTGATTTCATTAATTTTTTGGAGTTGAGAATATGATTTGAAGTCAAAGAGAGCGATTACTGCCTAATAACTACGTTTTGTAGTAGAATAGATTATGAAATTAGATTCAAAAAGTAATTACTTTAAATGGGACAAAATGTATAAGTTTATTTTTCAACAAAATTGACTGTTTTTCGGTTCAATTTTGTTTATAAACGCTAAAATTTCAACATTCAAGAGAAAAGGCAGATATAGTTTTCTTTAAAGTGCGAGGTGCTATATTTAGTAAAAGATGGGAAAATGTTTCAAAAATTTTTATAAGAAAACAGTTTTTTTTATAAAATTATCATTGATTTATTGAAATAATAAAGAAGGACGGTCTAAGAAGATGCTATTAAAAATGGGATGTTTTTTTTTAAACAGAGACAAGGTAATTATCTCTTTTGTGATATCTTTGCATCAAGCTTGTTTTCAAACTCGAAGCAGAAGCTTGCAGTACAGAGGTGTCTTATTTCTCACGGCGAACTTGTGGCAAACGCGTTTTGCAAGCGAGGGTGGCGCTAGTTGTCACGGCGAACTTGCCACAAGTTCGCTTCAAGTTTGACGCGTCAAATTTGCTATGACAAGGTAATATCAAGTCAAAATCAAACTTGCTGCAAACTTACGTGCTATCTGGATTTTTATCTCCTAGACCGTCCTTTTATTAATTCAATAAATCAATGTTAATTTGTGAAAAAAAGTTCTTTTTATAAAAAAAAAATGAAAAATTCTATATCTTTTTACTAAATATAGAACTCGCACTTTAAAGAAAACTATATATCGCCTTTTTCTTAATGTTGAAAAATTAAACATATAAAACAGTCAATGTTTGTTGAAAAATAATAATTTACATTCTGTTCCATATTTTTAAAAGTAATTTCTTTTGTACCCTAACTTCATAATTTATTCTGCTAGCAAAACGAAGTTATTAACTAAAATCGTTCTCTCTTTGACTTCAAATAATATTCTCAACTCAAAATTTAAAAAATTAATGAAAATACGAAAACAATTTAAAATAAAGCGGGCAGATGCACCGATCTATTAGCGCAATCTATCGTCCCCTATCAGAGTTCAGCTGACTGAGTGGCTAAAGGCGTCTGGCTATGACGTAGGTTGTCGGGGTTTCGAATCCAAGATTTGTCAGCGTACTTTGTTTTTGCTATGGTTTGCAATGAGTTTGACGCCACGAGCTTGCGGCAAGTTCGACTTGTGATGACTAACTCGTTTGCAAGAACTTGTTTCAAGCTTGCACTCTTGCCGTGTCAAATTTGCTGCAAGCTTGCAGATTTGCAGAGCAAGATTGCTGCAACCCGTTCTTCTCTTCTCGCCACTATTTTATATTTTTTAAAAAAAACCCTAGAACAATTTTTATTTAAGATGCTGAATATTATTTGATACTATTCAATACAATGAAGACAATATTTTGAGTTTAGTATTTATCGGCGTTATTCAATATTTTAAGGTGAAGTTATTCTTACAGTCAATTGATGGCAGCATGATCATACTGAAACACTACATTTATCAACGTTGAATCATATGTCCGAAAAAATATTTTACAAAATGTTCATTTGATATTAAATAATGTTTACACAGTCATTTTGTTTTACTGTATATAAAAGGCGTGCCGGATTCAGCTAAGGAAGTTAACCATAAAACAGCTCTCACGTATGGATTATCTAT
>BGPR01000201.1:21469-84808 GCA_013235015.1 Araneus ventricosus
AAAGGCGTCCCGTAATACATTAAAAGATGAATAAATAAATTTCAAAATTATTTTAAAAACTTCCAAACATATTATTATAATTAATTTAAAACCTTATTGCTTTAATTTATTAAATTTGGAAACTTAGATATAAGAGATAAAATTGCTTCCTCTTTGACTTCAAATTTCGGTTGGTATCTAGAAGTTCGAACACATACGATTTCGTCGCCAATATGGTTTCCTGAAGAATCAAGCGGATTAGTTCCATTGGCAACCCATCGGCTAGATAGCTTACGTCATGGAAAGCGTTTCGCGTTTTTGAGTTGTTTACATACTTACTACACGGATTTTTATAAAACTTAAGAATATTTATTAAATATTTAATTAAGTAATAAAATATATTTTAATTAGGATGATTTCAATTATTAAAAATGACAAATATAACTTGGGTTTATTTAGTGATTATATATTTTTCCGATCACATAATTGAGAGATTTTTTTCCTCGCCTTATAATAAAATCCGTTTGCATGGAATTTTCGATGTTGCTTGGTCATATTTTGGAATTCATCATTTGGAATGCTGTCTTCACATACGCGACGGTTTCTTTGATGCGCCGTATTTTTCATTTTTCCTTTTCATATATTTAGAGCGTTTCCTCCCAAGTGCAAATATAGTAAGACTTAATTTTTTACTATTACTTGTCCTGCTGCTTCGTTAGAGTGATTAAAAGAAGCCGATTCCTTACATTCACTAAGCTAGCGAAGCTACTAGATTACCGCTTTGCTGAAAGCGAAGCCGCTGATGTTCTCTTAAGTTAAAAAAATTGCCTGGTGCCTACTTCAGATGCCGCAGGCATTGCGAGCACAATTTCTCTTGCTTCATTAGAATAATTAAAAGAAACAGATTCCTTACATTCAATGAGCTAGGATTCCTTACATTCAATGATCTCTAAAAGCTCATTACGCAGGAATAAAGCATACTTTATTTTTCCATGCTTCTAAAATGTATTTTTAAAATAGTCAGTATTTTGTTATATTATGCAATATTATATAATATTGAATAAAATGATATAATATTATTCAGTGTAGTTTAATATTATTTAAAATGGTGTAATATTTATTACATGACATTATCCAATATTATGAAAAAAACATTGTACAACATAGAAAAAGTCTTATGTTTTACACTGTTTCAATATTGGGAAAAATTACTTTTCAGAATTTTATGATATTATACAATATTATGTTCTACTTGGGATATTGCAGCAATATCGTGGAGATATAAAATATCTTGTGCTAATAGGGATTATTTTGAATAATATGGTTTTAAACGTAGTGATGAGGTTGCGTTGCGTTGTCGTTGTGATCACGAATTACTAAAAATATTAGTATGGAACAAATGTTGTAAAAATGCGTTCACTGAAGATGATTTAAACTTTGGCGTTGTTCTATGTAAAGAATTAAGAATCAGTCAGGTCCTGCCTTTAGCCGATCGGACCTACTGCTCCAAATAGGGCCCCGCGTAAGAGTGCAACGAAGAATGTATTCAAACTTATTCAAATTAAAATCGAGTATCATTTTGATTTCAAAACATTATCCACAGGAATTTTTTCTTGCTTTTAAATTCGTTTACAAACCAATGCTGACCCATTTTTTCTTGGAGCCGGCTGACTGTTTCAGAAGTAAAAAATTACAGTTTTTTTCAAGTTTCTGTATTGCTTTCGTTAGTTAAATACATCCGTACTTTGTGTTCCTCAGTGGTAACTTTATAAGGCCACTCAATCAACTCGATTGAATATAATGCAATATTTATATTCAATCGAGAACTTAAATTCTCTATAATGCATCCAATCATAAAAACAACAAACAATTTAGCATTTCTTGAATTTTTAAAATATTTAAGTTTTAAATAAGCGAAGTTGTTAAAAATATAATTTTAAACTTATTAAAATTTTAACAATAAATATCATTTTATTTATTAAAATTTCATATTGTTTATTTATTTATTATGTGTTATTTATTAAAACTTAAAGATATCGGGGTTATCCAAAATGTTTTTATTTGGAACCAGCATCTAGTAAGGCCGGCCCTGGAATCAGTGTTGAAATATTAAAAGTTGTATTTCACACACACCACAATTATATACAAAATATACGGTCCCGTGGAAACACCATTCATTAATGAGTAAAAATTGGGGTAAACTGCATGTTGTAGTAAACACAAGTGTGTCTTGACAAGGCGAAGACTAGTGCGAAATGCAAAGGAATTTGCGGCCCGCCCTTGCGGGTATGGATAGCAGAGGGTAAAAAAAAAAAGATGCGTCCCGTCTGAACGGGTGTTGTCATACATTAGCAACAAACTGTAAACACACTAGAAGCTCCGCCTAGCGGAAGCGCTAAATTAAGCACTAATATCAAATTAAAATAAAGTAAAATAATAGAATACAAAAAATAATGGAATAAAGCATGCAAACACAAAATACAGGGGGGACATAAAAAAAAACTTCCCCGATATATGAACCCCTAGCGGCCTATCTGCTAAACCAATCGAAATAAAATTTCAGATATTGTTATTTGAAGGTATGTGCTCTAGATTGTGATGATTTAAAACAATAGAGCTCTCACGGTTATGGTTACAGTGAAAAAAATCCGAAATTATCGAATGACAACACCCTTTTTTTTCTGCACAAATTGATCAGCGCATTAAAAAGCCATAAATGGCTTTGGAACGATACTACACGCATGATGAAGATTGCCGGAGTAAAACATTTGCAAAGAAGAGCATTGTAAAGGATCAATGACAACACAGATAGGAAGTGCATTCAGTGGGGGCTTTTGGGTAATAAAAGTGGGGAGGGCAAAAAAGTTATGGACGCTAAAGTACCCAAAGACAAAAAAATAAAAATAAAAAATAAGTTACAAAATTAGCTAGCTTTCCCGGACACAATTATTCTTTTATAATTTCTAGTTTTAGGCAGCTAAAATGAAATAAAAATTTAATTTTTTTAGCAAAAAGAGGTTGGAGGACTGAGCCCCCCGAGTCGCCACCACTGACTAAAAGTATCCTTAAAATCATTATTTGTAATATTAGCACAACTCTACAATTAAACCGAAATGCTTTGGGAATTCACAAATGGTCGGTACTAATTTCATTGAAAAAAGCATGATTTGTTTAAATTAAAACAAAAAGTAATAATTAACTTGAATATCCAACCATTGTATAAAATATAAGGAAAAATCAAAAATATTGAGTTAGATTGCTTGTACTTAATAATATTATTTTAAACAGATATCCATAGCCATGCAACTAATTACTTTGAATAAATAAAAATACGTTAGAAAATAAGCTTCTCAAAGTCATAAATGTAGTCTTCGAAATCATGGACCAGAGAAATGCGAACTCTAAACGCTAAGGTGAATACTGAACTGACTAGAGTGTAGTAAAGAGTTACTTGAGGACACGATGAATAATTCTTGTTCCCATGGAGAAGCACATTAGTGTCAGCTTAGGTGACAAGCTACCATGTGTGGTTTCAACGGAGTACAATATCATGTTCTTGTAATTTATGGCTCCTCAAGAACCTTCCAAAAGATTTCAGAATGAAAGGCTCGCACTAAGGAGCTTATTTTGATTACAATATGTTCAAAACAAGTGTAAATGTACACAATTCCATTGAGGTCTACTTAGGCATCTGGAAAAAGCCTAGATAACTTCAAAAGCGCCATTTTCCTTTTAACAAATATCGCGGTGATCAATAATACTGATTGAACTAAGACGTTATTTTTACTCATCTCACAATGGTCATTAGGATGTATGGACTCGTCTTATTACGGGTGTGTGGGGATGGAAAGGTAACATTGATAGCAATTTCAACGGTTCTCTTCATTTTTAGGCATTTCCAGACCTCCGGCTTCAAATTTTTGTCAGAGGTTTAATTGAAAATCAAGCACCAGTGATCACTTGTTTAACTTTCCCGGTGTGCTTCGCCGGTTTAACTACCATCTGTTGCTTCTTTTTTTTATAATTCCTAGTTTTGGGCCGCTAAAATAAAAATAATTAATTTTCCCCGCAAAAAGTGGAGGGAGATTGCCCCCCTCGCCCTCCCCCTATTCGCCGCCACTGGGTGCATTGATGCACTTTGCATAATTCGCAGTGATAGACAGTAGAATCACCAATCACAGAGCACCATGTGCAAAGCATTGCTTGTTGAAAACCTTTAATAAACAGTGTGGGAAGATTGTTTCCTCAATCAGGTGTCCGAGCATTCTAACAAGATGACGCTTACAGGGAAACAACGAGGTGAATTGTTAAAGCTGTTTTATCTGAACGGGGAAAATGCTGCCAAAGCAGTGCGAGTTTATCTGCGGAATCATAAGCTAAGACGAGGCCCATGTTCCGTAGAAACTGTACGTGATTTTGTAAAAAAATTGAAGAAACTGGATGCGCATGTGATAGACCGCGATCCGGACGACCCTCTCAGATAACAATTTTAGTTTGCAGCAAAGTTGCAGCAATCTTGCTCTGCAAATCTGCAAGCTTGCAGCAAGTTTGACACGGCAAGAGTGCAAGCTTGGAACAAGTTATTGCAAACGACTTAGTCACCACAAGTCGAACTCGCCGCAAGCTTGTTGCGTCACACTCATTGCAAACTATAGCAAAAACAGAGTACGCAGACAAACCTCGGATTCCAACCTCCGACAACCCATTTCCTAGCCAGTCGTCTTATCCACTCCGCCAGCGGACCTCGGATAGGGGAAGATAGATTGTGCCAATAGATCGGTGCATCTACACGTTTTATTTTTAACTGTTTTCTTGATTTCATTAATCTTTTAAATTTTGAGTTGAGAATATGATTTGAAGTCAAAGAGAGAACGATTTTCGTTAATAATTTCGTTTTGCTATTAGATTAAATTGTGAAATTAGGATACAAAAGTAATTACTTTTAAAAATATGAAACAGAATGTAAGTTATTATCTTTCAACAAACATTGACTGTTTTATAGGTTTAATTTTTCAACATTAAGAGAAAGGCGATATATAGTTTTCTTTAAAGTGCGAGTTCTATATTTAGTAAAAAGAGGGAGAATTTTTCAAATTTTTTTATAAAAAGAACTTTTTTTTACACATTATCATTGATTTATTGAATTAATAAAAGGACGGTCTAGGAGATGCTATTAAGAATCGGATGTTTTTTAAAACAGAGACAAAGATCAAAACCAGATATATACAACGACTGTATAAAGGTCGTGGTGTGCAAGTGTGACGTATCAACTTTGCAGCAAACTTGTTTTGCAATTGTGGTATGAAGTTTGTCATAAAAACTTCACAGCAAACTTCTTTTGCAAGTGGGTTGGTCGATTATGCTTTGTAACTTGGCAGGAAGTTTGCTCCAAAGTTGCCGCATCAAGTTAGTTACGACAAGCTAATATGAAGAAAAATCACACTTGCTGCAAGTGTGCATGCTATCTGGGATGTGTTCCCGTTGAAGTTGTTGCGGAAGTGCATAATACGATTACTGCAAGTCCATTGCATATTGCTAGAAGTGTTGCCCGCAATTTCGATGTACTGAAAACCACAGTACTCTAGCTTCTGAGTTTTGTTCTGCGGATACTTTCTTATCGATTCCACCGAGTCTAGATGTTGCAACCTGGAGACGTGCAACAGAGTGTAGACTTCGCGAATTTTTTCCTCATCAGATATTATGACGATAGCAGGTGACTGCTGCGGATATTATGGAAGGATGAGGCGCATTTCTCCTTATCTGGGAACGTAAACACTAAGAACTGCAAGAAATCCTCACGATGTGGAATCATCGCCTTTACACGAAGTTAAAGTGACTGTGTGGTGAGGCATCGCAAGCACATTCGTTCTCGGTCCATACTTCTTCGAAGATGCCACTTCCACAGGTATGAAAACGTGCTCCATCACAAGTGCTCGGTATACAACGATGTTGCAGAAATACGCAATTCCAGAATTGCAGCAGTGAAATGTCGTTATTGATATTGTATGGATGCAAGATGGTGCTCCTCTACACGTCGCCACATGTGTTCGATAAGTGCTGCAACAGCACTTTGGTGCTACAGAATCAACTCCCGTAACTTTCCAGTCTCGTGGCCACCGCGAACCCCCGACCTCTCTCTGACGGATTTCTGGTTCTGCGGTTATCTGAAATCTAAGGTGTACACATCAAATCCACAAGATTTGTCAGAATTGAAAGATGCCATAAAACGTGAAGTTATACAGATTCCTCCTGCAATGTTACATTCGTCATTGTTGTCAACAATTTCCAAACAAACATGTAATTCCAATGAATTTTTTTTTCTCTTTACTCTCTTGTGTTATCATTGGTCCTTCACAATGCTCTTCTTTGCAAATATTTTACGCAGGCAATTTTCGTCATAGTGTATCGTTCCAACGCCATTTATGTTTTTTTCAATGCACCAATCAGATTGCGATGGAAAAAAGCGGGTCTTGCCATTCGAAAATTTTTCACTGTGACCGTAACCGTGAGAGCTCTCTTGTTTTAAATAATACAATCTCGAACGCATACTTTCAAATTACAACATCTGAAATTTCATTTTGATTGGTTGAGCGGATAGGCCAAAGGGGTTCATATATCGGGGAAGCTTTTTTATGACCACCCTGTACATTAATATTTAAAGAACAAAATAAAGCAATAGGATGCCAAACACGTAGACTATATTATAATAATTATTAAGATAAATTTATATGAAACATAAAATAAAGTTCACAATATATAATTCCTACTACTGTAAAAACAACATAATCTGCTAATACAACTGATTTATTAAATCGTCGTGCCTTTCTGAAACAAACAAGTCCTTTTCCGTCAGATTTAAATTATAATCTGATGACGCGATTCCTACAGTCCACCAAGTATAGAAATATATAGTAGCGTGGGGTATATAAGCTATAAACATAAAGCATAACATATATGTCTCTGTGAGTGTTCCTTATACAAATTTACAGTTTATGTCCAATCTCGACGAAATGCACGTGGTCTTCGAAACAAGCTAAAGATAACTGTCAACTTTTTAAAGCCCAAAAGTAAATTAAAATTTCAGGCAATTAAAAATTAAGCAATATTTTGGCGTTTTCCCGTTATATCTTTCAGAATATTGTGTCACAAGAATCATTTTTAATCTGTATTAATTTTTAAAACAGTTTCATTTCCGCACAATATATTTTTCTCATTTTAATAAATTTTTCAAAATAACTTTTATACATAATTTGTAACGATATTTTTTTATTGTTGAAGAACAAGAATACATACGAAGAACAGTTGCCAGAACACATTAACAGAATTCTGGAAGAACACTAAAGAAATGTTTAAAAGCAAACGATTTACAATTTATATCAGGAACAAATACTGATTTGGTTTATTTTCATTAATGAAAAATACTATTTAATTAATTTTCCCCAGACGTTCATCTTATACTTGAATATTTTTGAACAAAATCTGAAGTGCTTATATAACAAATATTAATAATTTATTGAGAAAATGAGGTATCGGCGGTTTTTTAAAATCGTATGGTTCAACTGATATTCTCATTTTAATTAAAAAGCGTTTCAGATGATAAAAGGATATTGTGTATTGTAATAATTTATACTAAAGTAGTTTTTACATTAACATGAAAGTGATCCCGAGCAACGCCGGATATATGAGCTAGTTGATAATTAAATTTTGACAAAAAAAAGAAAGGATTAAAGATGAAATATAAATGATTTGTTAAAAATCGTAATTCAACAATATGATTCTTTTTTTTCTTCCAATGGTTGAGTTTTCTGCGTTGTTTGTTTTTATTTAAGTGCCTGTACTACGTAATTCTGGTGTAATGCGAAGTCTACGGAATCTTCAAAGCGGATGTCCAACATACAAGCAGATAGCGTCAAGGCTTTTTTAAAATGGAAGTAAACAAACCAGAAAACTCGTACATAAAATTTCTAATTTCATTAAATACTACAAATTTTTATATCGCTTGAGTAAAAAAATATTTAATTTCTTGAAAAGAAAGCAAAATCTATTTTATTTTAAAATAATTGGATCTGAAAATAAAAAGTAATATTTATCCAACTGCGATTTTATGATTTTATTCGGTGGTAATTTAATTTTGAAATTTGCATGAGGATAAAGAGCGTAACATCACAGCACAGTGTTTAGCAACGTGCACTTTGATGAGGGGTAACAAACGCAGTCATAGTTGTCATGATTCTGTGACGTCACGTAAATTGACTCCACTATGGTGGAAATATTTCAGAGCTTTCAAAACTGTGGCAAAAAAATATCCATCGCGATAGTGGAATGTAATGAATCAAAATAATATATTTCAAATACTTTCTAGCGGATCACGTGAAATAGAAAATACGGTATCGATGCATATTTATTTATCTCATCGAATGATGGGACAGAGCTGATTAATTCTGATTTTGTTATACTCCACGTATAAAATGGCGACTTACTTGATATGTAGAAGCACTCCTGTTGATGAAAGCCAATGTTACAAAATATTCAGTGTACACTAATAGTTAATCAGAAACTCTAACAGCTTTATCTGGGACCAAAATTAAACAAAAGAAAAAAATATCGTGAAAAATATTAATTTTACATGCATTTTTCAAGAGCATTAAAGTGCATTAAGATACATAGTGCTGTTAGTGTCTTTCTGAATATGTCATATGCTTCAAAATATGTCATATGCTGGCCAAATTCTAAGGATGACTTTTAAGATGCGAATAACTAAGAATTAAAATTGATAAAATAGTTCGTAATCAGTTGTGATATATACAGTGGTCGGAACTCACATTTTATTGTAAAGATTTGGTCATGAGAGCATTTGGGGGGGGGGGGGCGCGACCGCTAAGTGAGGAAGACGAAAAGGTATTTTGGCCCACCCCGTTTCACAGGAAGCTGATAATGATCTGAAGCTTTCATCTATGGTTTTGTTTGATGTGTATAATATTTACATGCATTTTCATAAAAATAGAAGGAATATTCGGAAAAATATAAAGGTTTCTTTTAAAAACACTCGAAATTTTCCAACATGTTTTCTTGCTTATAACGTGCAGAATTTTCAACTAAATTATACAACACTTACAGAATACTTGAGAATATGTAAAAGAAGCACAGTATTAAAATTTGAATTAAATATTTTAAATATTACAAGAGAGAAATATGAGTATTTTCAGTCAATAATTTTTTACTGCGCATGTGCGAAACGTAGCGTAATTTTTCTTTCATACTTTCAGAGCCAGATATATAGAGAAACTTATTTAAAAGCTTCAGTTCAATACCGTTAATATTCAGGAAGGTATCGGCATTGCAGCGAGGTGAATTTTGATACACTATAGGAGAATCTGAATGATGAGGGTCCATGCAGAAACTGAAATTTATTAAACTTGAATATTTGAATAGTTATAAACGAAATGCAATTTAAATTATGTATTTAATTTATAAGTATACATGAGCATTCAGTATATTCAAATTTCATACAATTCAATATTACTCTTCGAAGATTCAAGTTAAAAAATATCACTTTGTACAAGAACCCTCATCATTTAGCTTCTCTTACAGTATACTGAAATTCATCTCTCTGCAATGCCGATATCTTTCTGAATATCAACGGTATTGAACTGGAATTTTTATATAAGTTGACCTATGTATCTGGATCTGAAATTATGAAAAAAAAATTACACTACGTTTCGCACATGCGTAGTAAAAAAATATTTACTAAAAATAATTATATTTCTTGTAATATTTATAGCATTTAATTCAAATTTTAATACAATGCTTTTTTTACATATTGTCAAGTATTCTGTAAGTATGATAGAATTTGGTTGAAAACTCTGCATGTTATAAGCAAAAAACATACTGGAAAATTTTGGATCTTTAAAGAAGCCTTTATATTTTCCCAAATATGCTTGCTATTTTTACGAAAATGTATAAATACTATGCACATCAAACAAAGCAAGTGAGGAAAGTCTCAAATCATTGTCAGCTTTCTGTGAAACGGGGTGGGCCAAAATACCTTTACGTCTTCCTCTCTTGCTGGTGGCCCCTCTAAATGCCCTCTTGACCAAATCCTTACTGTATAATGTGAGCTCCGACAAGTGCCCATCTCACGATTCTCTGCAACTGATTGCGAACCATTATATCCATATTAAGTCCTAATCATTCGAAAAATCGTCCTTAACATATGGCTACCTGTGCATTTATATTATCGACATAAAAGCATTGGAATATTTAATGTGTGTGTAGGGCAGTAATTATAGATATGATTTCATACGAAGATGATAAACTTCTTCAGTAAATATGACAATGATTTGAGAAATCATATACACAGAAGAATATTTAATGACTATTTTCTCCCTCTAACGGTGGCCAGCCGTAGCCTTATAGTAGAGACTAGGCTTCGGGGTTGAAGGTGGTACATTTGAGGGGAGGTAGGAGTTCCCCTAAGGTCGGCAGTGTACACACATCTGCAGCGTATTAAGTCCAACACGTCCTCTCGGTAGTGTGATGTGGCAAGTTGGAGAGGGAGTACTAGTGCGAAACACGATTCCTAGTGCGAAACTCGATTCCACTGGAGATCCACCGTGTATGTAGGCTTGTTGCACGTTAAATCATATGTAGTTGGCCAAAAGTCCTCTTGTTGGTATGTGCGAAAATTTGAGATGTGGGTGCCAAATTAGGTTTCGTCCTCGTCATTTGATCACGAGTCAAAATTACGACATTTGTGCCAAAATGGCCCTCGCGTAGCTTGAAAATGGGAAGCTAATACAATTAAACTGAATTCCCTTTTACTGCATCTACATGTATTCAAAATGTCGTATGATGTTTTGATAGATCAAATTAAAAAATAATACTGCCTGATATTATCAGATGAGAAGCTTATAACTGAATTAGAAACCTGTTATCCATACATTTGAAGAAGTTCTCATCTTGAAGGAAAAAATGCTAAAAATCCTATTTTCCCATTTGAGATTAGAGAGCGCCAAAACATATTAATGCTTCCTCCGTATAGTAAGGAAATCGAATTTAAAATTAATCTGTTTCATCTTAAGCAAATAAAACATGTTCTTCTGTCCGAGAGAATAAAATCAGATTGCTTTTCTCTACTTAAATATTGCGAGGATGTTTCAAATTTTACCGTTTCGAAACGAGATAGACATTGTTATCGGATCAGATCCAATTTCCTATTTTGCTGCCCGAGCAGGTGGTGAGATCTCGAAATAACTTGATTGCTCAAAATTCAATTTTCGATTTTCTTGTTTTCTCTGAAACTACCTACAAATCTCCTCAACTTGATTCAACGTTTAATTTAAATATTTATAAGATGAATATTGATCACTAGCTCGAATGTACCAGACAGATGGAAGAAGTCGTCAACGCAGAAAATGAAGTTTTACTAAAGCAGCATATATTTAGAAGGAAAGCTTCTTGCCGATATAATATATTTAAATTTAGATTCTCAACCAAATGCTTATTCTTGTTTGTTTTTCGTCGGAGGAGAATTCGAGACACGATTTAGACCATTCTGGGAACGGAATATAAACATCATTTAAAGTTCACAGAATAATTAGTGCATGATTTTAATTATTATTTTAATGAATCCTCCATCTACATGAGAGGAAATATTCTATTCTGTATTAAAAGCGTAAACAAGTCTGACAGCAATATGCGATTAAAAATCACATATATATTGAATAGTAGTTTTGTACCTAACATTTTCAACATTGAGTTTGATTTTTTAATCAAGCACACTTTCTTAAAACGGGGAAATGTATTTATATGGATTTCTATTGTCGAACATCTTAACAGTTTTTGCAGAAATTGTGGGAAAAAGATTTAAGAATCGGATCAGTTCACCGATGATCATATCAAATTACAACTATAGTTAAGTACTCTTATTGTCTACAACGGATTGAATTGGGAACTGGAGTGTATCGTAGTCCTTTGTTATCCTGCATTGTTCTTCTCAGGAAGAGAAAGTATCCCTTCTTCCTAAACAAGTGGCATTTTTCGATAAATGAAATGCCTTCGGGATGTCTTTCTTTTAAAACCATTTTGAAGTGCTTCCTGCTCGAATTAATTTTTTTTTCCATTTTACCACTTATCCTCAATTTGGGGGATAATTCTTTGCTCTTCGTTTCCTTCCTATTCCAGTCTTTCACTTTCGTTTGAATGATCAAGCAATTCACTATTCTCTGCATGCTGTTATTGCTTTTCTTGTTAACTAGAACGTTCTGTTATATATATATATATATATATTTTCCAAACAAAAGCGAAACGACGATTTAGCTATGTTTGCTTTTTAAAGTTGTTTCGAACTATCTTTTCAAGGTTTTAATAGTTTTTTTTAACATTATTTACTAATCGTACAAAGATGTAAACGTATTGGTATGTTCTTTTTTTCAATCTAATTTTCACATTTAATTGTATGTGGACATTTCCTTGTATGTATATCAAGTAATTTAAAGTGTTGCATTGTAAATTTTAAAATATGTTAAAGAAAATCACAATGATTGAAAGGAATATCTAATTATATTAAGAACTGATCATACGAATGCTTATTTTCTTTCTTTATAAAATTTTGTCCATTTAACGCAGTAATTTTAAATATATAGACCCAATTTTATTTCGATTTGTTCTGAACGCTGAACGATGCTGATTTAGAGTGTTTAGAGAGTGGAAACCTTTAGAGAAAAAGAAAGAAACAAAAGGTTGGTATAGTTCATAAAATGGAAATAGTAAAATTAGGAATTTGTTTTATGTTTTAAATATTCTGTTTGTAATGATTTACCATTTGTGTATTATGAAAGTTCAAAATATTTATTGAGGAAGAAATATAAAAAATGCAGATAATAATAACTCCAAATATTGATATTCTGCTTCGAAAGAAGACCCAAACATAAATTTAAGCTGCAGACAGGATATATACAATTACATTGAAATTCAAGAACAAATGTACATCCAGCATTCCACCTGCACCATTTACTTCAAAGTTCTGAATATAGCTCAACTACCAGAATCCATTGAAGAATGCTGTATTGAATGTAATGGAGGTTTTCTTTCGTCTGGACATCGCTTGCGTTGTAATCCACAAATAAACCTGCAAACAAATGTTTTTCGCATTCTGTGAAGTTTTCCATCACTTTCAGAACAAAGAGTGCAATTCCGAACATCAGGATTCCTAAGTTCTCATTTTTGGCGTTCCTTCAACTCCGATGATGGAACATCTGTGGTGATCAATGGCGGGAAATGATGGGAATGTGAAAGGTAAAGGGGGAAAAGAAGAATTGCACGATTTAATGAAAATACCTCCCAGAAATGTTTTCTCATCATTCCATTGAATCCTATCACTTCTCTTGATTAGTTTCGAACATCCTGTTCTAAGGTGGAAAGTTCAATAATAGTTCTGTTTTGATAGCCTTTTGATGAATATTCAAAATCTTTTACTTCCTTGTGTATTAAGTATACATGGAGAAAGTACGTATCATAATTTCTAAAAAAATCGATCGCAAGATTTTGCCTCGAGTTCGAAAATACTATGTTCACAGAGGCTGTTCGCACATTTTTTGCAGACAATTTTTATTTTATTTCGTCGCTTAACAAGCAACACCACTTATCTCATGAACCCCCATGTTCCAACCAGACGTGAAAAAAAATTTAGAAATATTCGTTATTGGTTGAGAAGAATTCATTTGAATTTTTCTCTTTGAAATTCAAAAAATTGAGATAAGTGGTGTTGCCTGTTAAGCGACGATTTACAGAACTATTTTACATAATTTATTAGTTTGAAACATTCAGTTTGATAACCCTTGTTCTTAACAATCTTTCTACCTTGTAACTAGCCATGACAATAATGCCTTTTGTAGTATCAGAAGAGGTATTTTGTCCCATTCCTCCTGAACAGCTATCCAAAGTCCACAAAGTGTTGTAGGTCGACGTTTGGATCACGCGCTTTTTAAAAGCCCCAAAGCGTAAAAATCCATAGCTGATAGATACATCACAAGACTTAGCACGAACATCAGTGACGGGTATATAGTCTTAATACCCATTTCTTGTTCTATTTTTTTCAGGAAATTAATAGTGGATTGTGATTTGTGGTTGCTTGCTTTTCCTGATACAGTTCCACTTATTAATGGCATTGTGGGTAAATAGATGGTATTTCATTTTTGAAGATTGTGGATAAAATATGTTCCTGATAGTATGTGAAGTTAATCCTAACATTTTCTCCACTCTCTTTACTTTTATTTTGCCATTTATCGAAAAACCAGCAGCAATAATAAATCCTTTAGAAAAAGTTTCTTTAGATTCTTTGAACGATGTTTTAAGATTTTTTTCCTCTTTGATAATTATTTGATCTTTTTTTATTCCAGTCATTTAAATAGATCCAAGCTTCATCTATTGATACAGAATTTTTCCATTTTTCTCCGGATAAATGCTTTTCATAAAGAATTCTGCAGCTTGTTCTGTGTTCAGCGATATGACGTGGAGTGAGTTGAACACTGTATTTTTCTGACCTTTTCGAGATTGAAACTAGTGTTCATAATTTTGTTTACTGGATATGATTGTTGATACTGAGCATTTTAATGATCTCACAACAAACCTTTGACTATGAGGATTTTCTTCTAAAGATCTCACCTTTTCAATATATGGAGAACTGCGTTTTTTCCTTGGATATGTATTTGGAACAATTTTTCGACTTAAAGACAAACTTTGACGATTTTTTATTTTCTTTTTAACAATATTACCTATCGTGGGTTTAGATATCGAAAAACAATGGCTTTCACAACGTCTTTGAATAACTGAGTAAGAATAGCTCTCTTCGGAAATAGCAAAAATATAGTCTTCCATCCATCCCGCGATTTTGAATTTAACAAGACTTTTAAGTATCAGACGATATCTTATACTTTCAAAAATATAATTGTTGCGAAAATAAATTTTTCCAAGCCGCCTTTTTTATTCCTACAGAAAAACAAAAATCATCTAAAAAATGTGCGATCAGCTTCTGTAATATGCGTAAGTGAATATGATAATTCAAAAATACAGCTAGACTATTGAAATTCCACAGATGTCTTCATATCAACATTTTAGCTCTGTCTGATATTTTGAATCAAATTTGTCAATGGGAAGCTGTACTTTTTCTAAACACATACTCTACTTTCTTCACTATACACTGAAAAAAGAACTCTTGCCATATTTGCAAAGATTATTTTAGCACTCGTGTTGCCATCCATGCTGATTTAAAACATTATGTACATTCTTACTTACTGTGTCGCTATATTTATGCATTAATTCGCACTTCAACTAATATACATTTTTAATTATCGTGTTTATAGAGATGCGTAGTTCCATTCCGCCTAAAGAAAATATTAAATACATTTGCATGAATTCATCACAAATGTGCCCGTTATCGAGGTTATAATCAGAAATGAATTTTTTAATATCTTGTAGAGAAAAAAAACTTTGGGAAATCAAAATGGAATCATTGAATGGATAATTTTTTGAATTTTAAGATGGTGCAAAAATCATTTGCTTCGGACAAGTTTTCTAAGGTATAACTGGAAAAAAAGCTTATAATTTTACTAACTAGCTGAATGGAAAAGCTAAAATATTTTGGATATTTTTCAACAATTTTTATGAAGAGAAATTGAAAATGCCTGTTGAATGTTTTATTTTTGCCTGCTGATTATAAGCGACATTCTTATGTGGAAAAAAAAAAGGAGAAATCCAAACGGAAAACTCTGCTGATTTCTTGTTTCATGAGCACTTCTATTTTTAGTCAATGCTATTCTTTCTCTTAATAGTCATCTGCACTTCAAGTCTCATTTTATCGCTTGTATTACTGGTATCACAAGATTTGGTTTTAATATGGAATCCCAGTTAATTTTAGCCACTAAACAGTTACAGTTAATACAATAGAACCCCGTTAATCCGAACTAATTGGGACCGGCGCCTGTTCGGATTACCCGAAATTCCGATAAAAATAGAAAAGAAAAAGATGTGTGCTAAAAAACATGTAAGTTATAAGCACTCAGTATTACTATCTCTTGAATTCTTTTATTCAAAAGCAATAGAAAGAGAATATGTCTCCCCTTTTCATTAGAATAATGGATGTTCTCTTATATATGAAGTGACCTTATCTTACGGCGAACTCAAGAAGAGATTCATTCCGTTGTTTTCAGTATGTATATTTAAATCTTTTCAGGTAATCTTTTCAATTACATATAATTTTCGAAAATAAAATCGGTTCGGATTAGCGGTATTCTACTGTATTAAATTTTAAGGAATAATTTCGAATGATTTATGAAAGTCTTCAATAAACTGAACGAATGTTAAAATTTTAGTTTTCGTTAAAACAGGATTTATGAAAACTGCATCAATTGCATTTACACAAAACTTTTAAAGCATTGATTAAGCCAGGGGTGGGGAACCTTTTTGCGCTGAAAGGTCTCATTAAATTAGGCAGATGGGCAAAAGGCCACACGAGCTTAATCGTAAGGGCTATTTTTCTGTAATTATTTCTATAATACTGACAATTATATATTTCAATGCAAATTGTAACTAAATGGTAAGACCGCATAAGAAACCCAAGAAGGTCACCTGCGGCCTTAAAATCATATCAATCAATGAAACTAAACTTTTCTATAAGTGCCAGGAATTGAAGTTATACAACGTTTCCCACATGAAGAAGTAAATTTCTTTTAATCGTTGCAAATTCATGTCTGTTTCTTTCATGAATGCTAAGTTCCTGAAATCATAATTTTAATTTTACTTTAATGTGCCTCTCTGCTTTTCCTCTTGGTATATATCAGAATAATTCTGAAAAAAATAATTTAAAGGAAATAATTTGAGATTTTAGAATCATATTTCTTTTGAATTTGCTATATGCAGAAAATATAAAATGCATATTTCGTATATAAGTTAAAGTGCTTTATTAAATTTGGTTTCAGCTATTATCACAGTTTAATATATAAACAAATGAAAGACATTTTTTACTGAATAGAAGCACATGCTTTTATTGTTAATAAAGCATCACAGAAAGATAATGTTGCCAATAGAATTATAGTTGATTGAGAGAGTTGCTGAAGTTTTAAATAATGAAACGGACGACTCTATACAAAAGAATCAGATGATTAAAATTTCAAATCTATTCATTTGAAGTCTATAAATATACCTAAATTAACTTTATCCAAAATAATCATATAATCTTATATTTTTATTTTGAGAAAACTGATGCACTATATAAAAATTCAAAATCCATTCAGAATATTTTACTCAATATTTTTACAGCTCATCATTCGATTTTCTTTGTAGGCTGTATTTAGCGTTTTTTGTAGAACAGAAAAAGATTTTGAAGATTCTTTTTGTTTACAATTAGTTTTGCACATTTTGTTAAACTCCATTTCTACACAGTAAAAATAAAAGGAAATGAAAACCTCTTTTAAAGTTAATTTTGTACCTTTTCTTTTTTAATAAAATAGGTCTGTTCTGTTAGTAAATCCAGCAGAAACTAATCAAGTTCTTAACCATTTTAGGATTGTTCGTGGGATTTCGCATATTTATAAATCTGCTTATCAATCTACACTATTTCTTGTTTCCGTTGATTCAACAAATCGCAACTACAGACTTATACAGGAAGTGGGATTCAATGTTACTGAATGCAACATGTATCAAAATGCCGCTGAGAAGAAAATCTTGTTTGATCTGTTCATTAGCGTTGGCAACCAAATTTGAATTTTCTTTATTACGTATATATACGGTTTCGACACAAGATTTCCAAAATGCTTATGCACATCCTCTAACAACTAAATTTCTTTGAAATCATCAGCAATTCGAGTCAACGTTAATACCTAAAAGTTACATCTCACAAATAAAAGCATCTTAACACTTTCAGGAGAATTTTTAGTTGCAAAATGTGGCGAATATTCTGCGATGTGCTCAATATTATTCAATTGTTTCGAAGATATGGAATTCGCTTTTCTAGCAAAAGACTTCTGAAAGTCTGAAATTTTTTTTATAATTAAATTTACGATTGCCAATAATGAGATTATAGCAGACACATTTTACTCTTAGTGGACTGTTAATGTCCATTAATGTTTAAAATATCATTGATGATAATTGTCATTTTTATCATTAAAATTTATGATGATTATTCTTAAATTCATATTGCAATTTTGCATACTTTGAAACTAAAATATTGTTTTCAGCAAGCTGTAAATAAGCTAATCGAATTAAGACTGAACTTAATGTGTTTTTTAATAATATTTACAAACCAATATTGACAAAAGCAATTCGAATAGAGAGCACGCAGAAAGCTACGAGCGGCAGCAACACTGGTGGATGACGTAACTCTAGTTTCCATGTGTTTTAGAAGAGCTCGTGAAGTACTAAAAGGTACTGCAGTTAAAGTAATAAAAACAACGTTTGTTCTTTTGACTGATACTTTACATGCCACTGAAAAGTTTCAAATCAGGTCTGACAATCAATTTGAAACAGACAATCGATTATAAAATGGCATTTAAATTAATTCAACCATCAGTCAAATGTTTTAGTCAACTGAATAAAGATTTTTCAAAAGCCTTAACAAATTGAATAAAGAATTTTAAAAACACACTTTTATTAAAGTTCTAAATAGTTGAATTTTCTATTTTGTTTTCAAGTTTTTAGTTTTTAATTTATAATTCGTTAGCATAAATATTATGGAGCTTCGGAATTCATTATTTTTTCAAATTCACAATCAGGTGGCGTCACTTGTATGGATTCAAAATATAATAAATTAATCGACTGACTGATAATTAAGTTCAAAAATATTAAAACAGTGTAATGTCATTGAGAATACACAAGCGAATAAAATTTCAAAACTCTATGACATTATGAAATGAGTAAATAATCGATTACAAAATTCTATCTTTACAAACATGAAACAAGTCAAGCTAAATAAAACTGTGTAAAATTCGTTTACCAAGGAAGTTAGAGTTTTAGTATTTATTTAACGCAAAGGCATCCTTGGCCTTCTTAACATGCACCAATGTGAAATACGGTTATTTTATTTGCATTTTACCCAAAAACACATGTGCGAATGGTAAAATTTTAACATCAACCTCAAACCAATTTTAAACTTTTGCATTAAAATTTAGGAGACAGTCCTTATGCATATTAGCAGTTTTAAGGGGCATTCACATGATAGAAACGATTTAAGGTTTTGCAAATGAGATGGATTTTTAAATTTATCGACTTCTTTTTATCGTGAGACTTGCAATAGACGGGTGTTATATGGTACAGTTTAGACCTTGTACTATAAAACCAAGTAAATCAAACTACGTGTTCTTGAGATATTCTCAGTTCAGTTCCATTCCATCAGCAGTTAGAGATAAAAAAGATATAGAATTTTATTAAAGAGAATATTGAATAGAATAATTTAAATTCTGTTCAAATATGTTGATTGTTTCTAAATAGATTAGGATTATATTCGGAACTATTAACCTGAGTGCAATTATAAACATCGGAACTTTCTGTGTTCTACCAATTTGAATTAACTTTGACTACAATAAAGAAAAAAACTTTTTGCGTATAATTTTTAATTTCTGATATATTTTAAAATAATTGACAGCTTATTTTTTAAATTCATATTATTAATACTTATCTAAGATAAACAATATTACATTATTATCGTATGATAGTGCCACTAACATAAAATTCAAATGCTTTTATTCTGCTTCGAGAACGTCAAATATGATAAATTACCAATATCTAAAATTGCTCTAAGTCTAGACAGTTCTTTTGTTTTGCATCATGTTGAAAGGAAAAATAGGCTTTCAAGCCATCAATAAAATAAATAAAATGGGTTCTGAGAAGTTTTGCTATAGCCAGTCATTTTTTTTTTACTTTGAACTTGCCTACCTTACTAAGTAAAGAAAGTTCAATTTTTATAAAAAAAAATAGGTTGTGTACAGAAAAACTCACATTTTTAAATCTGAAAATTGCTTTTAATGGAATTATTATGATATTTCCAATAGTTTTAGTTTATGGAATGTAGTATAGTTACATGAAATGCACGAAATTCAGGTAATCTATCGAAAACCAAGGCGAAATGCAAGATTTTTTTGATGTTTCATATGTGCTCCTTAGAAAATGGTGAGGTTCGTGAGGTATATTTTCTAGATCTAATGCCACTGGTCTGATGTGAAAGTTTGGAGAGGGGGTGCCAGTTCAAGTGTCGTTCTCGTCATCTGACCGTGGTTCAAAATTACCAGGTCCGCCCCAAAATAGCCCTCGTGTTGCTTCAAAGTGGGACGGTAATATAACTAAACTAAATTTCTAAATCTAATATTTGCATTAAAAAGTACTGGAATACTTTTAAAAATATTGTTCAAATCTAACTTTTAGCGCCACATAGTCCCAAACTGTTTTTCTTATTTTCTAAGAAAGAAAAAAAGAGAGAGTCCTCGTCTTTCTTTTTGTATTTTCTTGCATTTTCAAAATCCTTTATTCAACAAAAAACTTTTTATTACAAAGCTTTTCTGTAACTCACACTATTTTTTCATATGTCTCAAATGTTGAAATCGAAGCTTGGACCACATTTCGACTAGCTAGAGTTCCGAAATTTTGTACACATGCAAGCCCAGTGACAATAATTCAGAATTATTTTTCGATTAGCTATCTCTAAAGAGTGGCGAGTTAATTAAATTAATTTCCTTTTAACTCACTCATTAACACATACAAATATTTCATAGTATCTTTGCTCACGTCGCCATGATTCTATAGTGGTAACTGCATCGCAATCTATGATGAATTAGGTTAAAATACTGTTGTTTGATTTTTAACTCCAAGCCAGCTTACAACCGTACACAAAACATATGACAGCGTGCAGGTGGATTCCACGTTAAAAGGTAACGAAGTTGTATAGATTGAAAAATATTCAAATCATATAACAAAACAAAATAAAGTCTTTGATTATAATGGAATGACAACAAAAATAGACTACAAGGCTTGAGAACCAAAATGTGTTAATTGAATGACAATGGCAATATTGCAATAAAACAAACATAAGGAAGAAGGAAAAGAGGTAAAAAATATTTATTTCTGTTTCGTATATAAGCGGTGTCAGCAAGAAAAAGAGAAATATTAAGAATAAAATACCTCTGAAAATGGAACATTTGAAGGTAAACGAAAAATGGAATCATAAAATATGAAAATTAAAGGATTTGAAGCATGGAACCACAGAATATTGCTCGTATGGAGGGTAAATATCTCACAATATTCAAAGTTTTTACTTTTACTGCGCAACTGGCCAAAGATTTAACGTTAAATATAAACCATTTATTCCCTCAAAGGACATCTAGAATAAAATAAAAAATCGACTGGAGGTTGTCTCTGCGAAACGGCCACTGGGATTGAGGAGTGTAGACTTACTAATAACAGAAATAGACTTCAACTTGAAAAATTTAATATGATAAACTTAAACTTAAAAAAATACGACGGGAGGCTGTCTCTGCGAAACAGCCGCTGGGATTGAGAGGCGTGGACTTATTTACCTTACTCAGCTGTGACTTCCTGTGACTAAAGTAGCTGTATGTGACTATTAACTCTATAGTCTATAGTAACTATTAGTCTAGTGTGACTATGTGACTCTATCTATGTAAAATTCTTCGTGACTTTTACCAATTTGTAACTTGACTGTGGCCAAATCGTAATTATAAATTCTAAAATTCTTTTTGCAATCTTCAATGTCTACCTTTCTCTGTTCAATGAAACTAAAACCAATTCTCTATGTTATTTGGTTGCGGAGCTATAAGTTTTTAACTTTAGCACGAAATTCAATGTAATTCAACAATTCTTGAGTGATATTTCGTGCGATCGATGAAAGAATTGCCCTAGTCTGAGTGCGTGCGCATCGGTCGCTGTGACGTCATCAAAATGTTACGTGATTTTCACCAACTTTGAAGTTCGACTGTGACTAAACCGTAATTTCAAATACTAAAATCCTTTTTGCCATCTTCAATGTCAACCTTTCTCTGTTAAATGAAACTAAAACCAACTCTCTATGTTATTCAGTTGCGTAGCTATAATATTTAACTTTAGCGCGAAAAGCGTCAAACTTTTTCCTTTCCAGACACACCACTATGGAGAGACGTAAGTCTACGTCGAAAACAATCCTTAATCAAACGTAAGGAATAGAAACACAAGGGCAAATGCGCAATCTATATATATAAAAGAGAAAGTCACTTACTGACTCATCAACGAATCTCCCAAACCACTGGGACTGAAAACTTTAAATTCGGCAGGAGGTTGCTTCTGGGGTAGTAGGTGCTCACTAAGAAAGGATTTCTTGAAATTTTAATTAATTAAAAATTACCTGAAATTTTAACTTTTTTCTGCAATAACTTCGGAGCATACTATAGCACAAAAACTATTTTAACATGATCTTAATCTTTATTAAGATGATGTTAGATTATTAATGGATTTATAATCTAACATCTTAACTTTTCAATGATAGCAATTTCATTTCCTCGCAAAATTTTGTTTAATTGTAATTAATTTCTGAAAATGTTTCCAAATACAATTTCCAACAATGATTTTATTGTTATCGCGTGCTGAAAGGGTTTTGCTTATAAAATATTTCATATAAAATATCCAATAATTATACTACGCGAACGAAATTGTGGGTGCAGCGATTCTCAACCTGTGGGGCGAGCCCCCTAAGGGGTCGTGATAACACTAAATGGGGGGGCGCGAGCATATCGAAAAGAAAATATTATTATAAAAATGCTTAATTTAATGGAAGAATTTATTTATTCTTAGTAATTTGTATATATTTTAATTAAGGTCGTAATATAGCTTCAGCGTCAAAATACCAAAAATACATTATTAGTATATGACAGTTACAATTAATAAAATTTAGCAGATTATTAAATTTTTTCTTGAATTAATTAAAAATTAATAAAACCCTTTATATTATACAGAATGGGGCATATGCAGCATATTCTAATAAATACAAAAACAAACAATAGAAAATTAAAAAAATGTTAAAAACAATAGAAAATTAAAAAAACATTAAAAAAAGAAAAAAAACTAGAAAAAAAAACAGAAGAAGTAATCAACGATAATAACAATACACCTTTTTGCGCGCCAAATGCAGCAGCAGCCAGTGATTGCATCATAAATTTTACTACAACTAATCAACCCATCACTAAAGAATTAAACAACAAAAATTCCCCAATAATAAAATAGCCAAAATACATGAAAGAAAAATTAGAAAACAAAAGAAAAAAATTAAAATGGAAAAATTGGAGGAGAACTCCAATGGCGGACTTTTCAAAGAGCCACACACCATAGGAGTTCTAATTTGGACAATTTTTCTGTCGAGGGCAAGACATACAAAGTCAAAAAATATACCTCTCTGTGGATCTGAATTTATCCAATTGAAATATAAAAAATAATCCCTTTGAGAAGAATAAAGAGAAGGAAAGAGACAAGCATAATAAAAACCTTTAAAAACATATCCAGTAGGAAGCTTGAGAATGTAAAAAAATAATTCATCCTCAGCCGAGTTAGATGCAGGAATAGGACTCCGACTAAAAACTAGAAACAAAAGTTAAAAAATATTAGAGGCTAGCACACCTAGCTCCATCTATTATTATTGTATATATTGTTATTGCATGAAGGGGGGGGGGCAAAATGAAAATTTTGATTGAAAATTGAGTCGGAAATACTGAAAGGTTGAGAAACAGTGAGCCAGTGTTATATACAATAGATTATAAGAAATTAAAATGGATGTGCTGCTAATAACTGAAGAGAATGTGCCTCATTTCCGGCGTCCGAATAGAAGAGAAGAGCAATTGAAAGTACAAGTGGGTATGTGAGGTGTGTTAAGGAAGGGCTTAAAATTGCATCTCAAAAAGGTAATTTGATATATCTGGTTTTGAAAAGAACGAAATCATGTGAAAGCAAAATGCCACAGAAAATCAGTAGACAGCAGATATAATTCTGAAAGAAATTTTGTATAATTCATTTTTTTTATAATGCGATATTTAAAAATATTAATTTGCTTGCACTGCATATTTTCTTTATAAAACTAGTAATTATTCGCGATGCACGATAAAGAAAAGTATTTCTATAGATTTTATTTGAAGCAGTTGAATGGCAAAAAAGTGTGTATATTGTCAGTGAAATCGAATCTTTTCTTTTGCATCATATCTATCAATCCACAAGTTTCCAATTAATTTAATCTTTAAATTGAGAAAATCATTTTCATTCATGGCGATTATTGCTAGTTTAATTAATGAGTAAAACTTTAGGATAAATATTATATGATACGAAGGACGGTAAAAATCGGAGTTGTTGTACAATTTAGGCAAGGAAATATCGTAGTACAAATTGTTAATTATCTCGCTAGTTAAAATATGATGTATCAAATTAGTACATCTAGGGCAAATTACAAAGATTTTTTAAAAAAAATTCCGCAAAAGAATTCTTTGTGCAGAAGTTAGGTCAATCAAACGAAAATTATTTGAATGTTTCTTTTAATTATTTTATGTGGTAATAAATCGGTTTAACCAAGTAACAGTCTTTTACTTTTGTACAAACGAAAATATCTTTCATTAAAGTAGCATCAATTCAAGAATTTAACGTAAATGCATTTTTGTTTGAGCCAGTGCTTATGTTTTAGAAAATTAAAATATTTGCATAGCAACACTTAAGAGCAGCTGCCTCGAAATTATTCCATTCTATCATTTATTTGAAATGTCACAAGCAGACATTTTTTTCTTGAGTGTTCTCAATGCAGAAATTCGTACATTAATGCCCTTTCAATTACTTTCAATCTAAGATTTTGTAGAAAGTTGTCTTGAATCTATATTACACTTAAAAAATGAAAAACAACAACAAAAATATACTGTATAAATTTACAGATGAGAGCGATTGTATATTCGCCAATTTTCACATTTCATATAGAAATTCAGATTCCTATAAGTTGGATATGTTAGCAACATTATTTCAGTTTCAAATATTCTGAAGTATGCGTTCACAAAATATGAAATATCTGCTGTACTTTAATATCTTAAAAAGGTTTCTATCACATTGAATACAACAAAGCTTTTTAAATTTTAGTCTTGGAAAAGTAATAATTTTTGAATATCTGAATCAGACATTTATATTATGAAGTAATTCATAAATAGTATAGATCGCTGTTGTCAATAATGCTGTGGATGTGTAAGTACGCTCCAAACTTTGCCTGTCAGGACAGCTACAAGCCTGTTAACGGAATCAGACAGAATTATCGAGACAAATGTGTTTCAGCAAACTATTGAACACAGAAAACTTTCATTTGTTTCTCCAAAAATGAAATCTTATAACTTTAAATGAGTAAATTTTGTGCATCAAGTCGTAATAACTAAGTAGTATAAGCATTAACGATTAACTTGAAAATTAAATGATTTGAATGAGCATTGAAATTTTACCCTGCTTTTATTTCACGTTTTCAGAAAAAAATCATGTCGGGTAGAAAAATTCTCTGTTTTGAAACTTAGTTTCCAAAATTGAAAGATTAAATGAAGAACGATGAGATAAAATTAAACCACACATAGCAATTCCCATATACTTATACCATTTAGAGTTATTCAGCGGCGTTCTAGAAATGACGGGCAGCAGCGAAATGATTATAAGTACTCTTGTATGTCAAACGGAATTCATCTTGAATAAAAACACACACTTGCAGAACTTGAACGAAACTTGTTGGAAATAACACCTTATCAACTTCCGCGTTCTGTCAGAGACAAATATAGATTATCAGAATCGTACTATTCTGCAGATTACCGTACAACGACTGCTGACAACGGCTACAAAAATATACAAAGAGAAATACCAGGAAATGACTGTTTAATCTCGCTCTCTGTATACATAAAGATTAGAGAGAATGAATGAAATGTTACAATGTAACACCTCGGAAGATATTTCCTTGTTCAATCAGTGAAGGGAATAATTGAGAAAGTCTAGCCTCAATGCCATAGTCGGAAGAGCCTATCCAATCTCCAATCTTCTTTTATACTGTAAAGAAGATGACCTTACATCAAGACTTTAACTTAAGTAACCAGATTTTTTAAAACTTCAATCCTGGAAGATGCAAAACCCGGGCACTAGTTGCTGTAGGATGGAATAGGAGGGAGGATAGGGGGATGTTTTGTCTGTTGGAATATTTGCCAAATAAAGGGAAGTTTGGGAGGAAAGGGGAAGTTGGGAAATTTTGTCAAGTAAATTTTTCTCTTCCAACATAATTTAAAACAGTAAAAATAAAGCAAAAGTAAATGAAGAAACATTAACAATATGTTTTATTATTACGTTTATTACTTTTTCTTCAGCTGGAATCATCTACATGGACATTAGGTTGGAACGAAAAAAACTTTTTTGTTTTTTTAACTTATATTAGTGCGCAAAAGTTGCCTTTTGATGCAAAAAGACAAAAACAAAATTTAATGGCAATCAGAACATATCTTGGGGTTCCGCAAGTACGATAAAGTTTCATAAATTTGAAATTTTTTTCTCTATTTCAATCTTTTTCTCTAATTTCTCATTTCCAGTAAAAAAGTTCAAATTAAATATTTTTTACTTTTTATTAATAGAAAAAAAAACGTTTTTAGGGCCTTTAAAACCTATTGTGAGTATATGAAAATATTGTTTATAAGCCAAAAATGTGCAAGAAATCCGCTATGGAGAAAGAAATCATGATATTTTCTAATCTGGGAATTATTGCTGTGTTATACTTTTAACTGAAGGAAAACGCATGTAAGTATTTTATGCATCCTTGTTATTATCATAAGTAGCTGCGATTGGATGTTATAAGTGTGTATGGGGGGTGGCAAAAAATTATAGACAACTAAAAGTATCTGGAAGTACAGAAGGTAGTCAAAAAATTTAAAATTTTAGGTACGAAATTAGCTGGTTTCGCCAGATTCCTTTGCTTTTTTTATAAATATTTGTTATAGGGAGTTACAATGAATTACAATTTAATTTCAACCGGGGGTGTAGGGAGAAAGCACCCCCGACTCTCCGCTATTGCTTACTATCATTATGAATTATAATGAATAAAGTTAAGTTTATTGTGCGTTAGTCTACTATTTGTTTGCGTATTGCTTGCATTTGGATTTATAATGGCACTCAAAACTGTGTATTCATATTAATATTTAGTTTTTATCTTTAAATATCATATCTCAACCGAAGAATGATTAGTACTGTGAGATTACATTTGCTAGAGATGCGAGCTCTTATCAGATCAAAAAATGCAATCTTTATTATTCTTTATGGCTTTTTTTCTTATGCTATCGACTTAATAAGGACAGTCATAATTGTTTTTATTTTTCTTAGAAATGAGTCAAAGTTTTCTGTCTTGTTATGCATAGTTGCAATATTCACCCCGATGGCATGAAGCTGTTGATGGATAGGACACCTATGGATTCAATAGAATATCTCGACGCCCGAAATTGTTTGGAGAACAAATTCAACACCACATTAGGTCGCTTCTAATCCATTCATTCCATCCTTACCTTGTGTGGATTGTTAATTCAGGTCATAAATGCTGCTTTTAGCAAGTCTTTTCATTATTTTGTTGTAAGAATGGTATTTTGCTAGACATCTGTTCCTCAGTGGCATAGCAACGAAGGACAGTGGTATAGTTGTCTACAACTATAACAATGATGCGTCATTGAGATTAAACTTCATTAAGGCTTAGTCACTTTTGAATGCTCAATATGTTGGAGCAAAACAAAATGCGTTTTCACTGGGCGCCATTTACACTTTCTAAGGCACTAATGACCGCAAGGGTGATATTAAGACTTGGTGGCCACTTACCCTCTATACTTCACTGCTATTTCTTTGTCTTTCTATTGTCTTTCTTTTCTCAATCTAGCAGATACGTAGAGAAAGTATTGCAATCAACAAAAAATTTAACTTGTAGATTTTAGATTTTTCACTTTGTAGACTTTCTTGATTCCAATAGAAACATTTTTGGAATTGAAGCTGTCTGTTTGTATGTGAGCAAGATAATTTTAAAAAATACAACGAACAAAAGTAATGATATTTGGTATTTACGCCAAAATTGTAAGTATGCATCAGATTTTGAATCGAATAAGTCAAGGGGAATAGGTTCTTTTATAACCAAAGCTCGATATTCTATCCTTAACGATAAAACTAAGAAAAAACGACCTATATTTATATAGATATTTTAAAATGCCCGTTTTCACTCGCGTCTAATGAAAACATATACATTTGTTACTGCTCATTTTATGTAGATAATCCAAGAAAAATATATGAGCTGTAAGAAAATATAAATATTAAATTTATTGAGCTGGCAAGAATCGCTCCACAAACAAATATCACCTCACTTTACTAAATATTCTCCCCCGTTAACTTTATTGATTATCGGTGGATTGACAAAACACAAAATACATTTTGCTAAGCAACAGAAATTACAAGGATGCATAAAGTATTTGTAAGCGTTTTTGGTCAGTTAAATGTATAACAGAGAAATAATTCCAGATTAGAAGCAGCATACTCTCTTTTTATTCATAGCCGATTTCTTGCACGATTTTGGCGAATAATTAATATTCTATATACTCACAATAGGTTTTAAACACCCTAAAAATGTTTGTTCTATTAAAAAAAGTACAAAATATTTAATTTGAACTTTTTTACTGCAAATCAAAAATTAGAGAAAAAGGTTGACATAGAGCAAAATTTTTCAAATTTATGAAATTTAATCGTATTTGCGGCACCTCAAGACATATTCTGATTGCCATCAAATTTTGTTTTTGCCTTTTTAGCATGAAAAGGCAACTTTTGCGCACTATTACAAGTTAAAGAAAGAAAAAGTTTTCTTCGTTCCACCCTAATGGACATTAAGGTAACCTTAGGCATTCAAAAGTAAAAGTTGGACGGGGAAATTATGCAAAAGCTAATTTTTCAAAATTCAATCTAGACAATTTAAAATTTTTAAAAGCTAATTTTTTAATAGCAACCAGGATAATCTGAGGCATTTTTTTCAAGAGAAACAATCTATAATCGGGACTTCCCCGACTAATCAAGACCACTTGATATTTTTGGTCTTTGATATGTTATATTAATCTACAGCCATTAGTCACTTGTTGGAAAATGAATGAAGTTTTAATTTTGAAGAAAAATTTGAATTTCTATAAAACAGCTTGTGAAATTAATTGAAAAAGAAAGAAAAAATTAAACACATAAGAAAAATTAAACACGCAAAAAAATAAGTAAAAAAAAGTTTATTTGCACCAAAGACAGAAGATTTTATCAAATTTAATACTAGAAATGTTTAATTTACATTTTTTCTCTTTACTAGTTTTGTATTTTTAAAATGAAATAAAAAATATCTCCCAAAAGCGGGGATGGGTTAGAGACATAAGCAGATTTTGTTTCTCTGGTAAATAAGCAATTGTTGGTACATTTATTCTTATTTATGCATTATTTTGATATGTTGCATTTTGCCAGAAATAACAGAATTGCGAAGAAATAATGAGACATCAACTTGAAAAATATAATATGATAAACTTAAACTTAAAGAACATAGAAAAATGGAAATAGTTTTTAACAAAGAAATGAGAAATAAAGCAAAAAAGAATTACAAACTTACTATTCATTTTTTGTTCAGTAGCACGAGAGCTATTAAAATATCGACATTTTATTGTGCAAATTCCTGATGTTTCTTAAAATTATTAATATTGCTAGTATGAATATGAAAGAAGTTGATTGTAATATTACGCATGCACAGAAACATCTGAATGATACTTTATAGATAAAAAATTACGCAGATCAAGCAAGGTGAATGCATAAGAAATTCAATTTTATTATTAAGAAATGCAACAAGGGTTTCTAGTAATTTTTAAATGGCAATATTCATTAAATGTGATTCGTAAATAAAACTTCAAAAAATAAATTTCATCCATTACATGAAAAATGAATATTGGGTTGAGACACATAGCATATATTATTTAAACCAAATTAATTGAAGTTGTTAATGATGAATACAATAAAGTAATAGAAAACGCGTTTTTCTAATCGATTTTACATTATTCTGTCTTTGTTGTCATCTCTTCGTTTATAAAATTCGAATTACTTGGTTGTAAACTCATCCTTTGTAGCAAGATAACTAAAGAAATTTCATTACACTTCTTGGATGTAAAATTTTCAAGAATCCAAAATTTAAAAAATTATTTACAAGTAGAAAATCTGAAATTTTCAGGTATTTATTTTCACCAAAATTATTTAAGGACCAAGAAATGCGAAGAAATAACTTAAATCAGATAACTTATTGAAAATATAATTTCTTTTTTGAGTGGATAAGATATTATTCATAAATATCGCTGATAGTCTATGGAGAAAGGAGGTATTCGGATGAATTCTAAATGTGTATATTAAGTTGAATTCAGAGTCGTTGTCCGGAGGAGGTAGAGCATATCTGGTATATCCTCATGCTCTCTCAGTAAACTCATTTTACAATACTCCATCGAAAGTATGTTTTTACAATAAAGTTTATAAATTTAAAGAAATAAATTTCTGCAAGAAATGCTTATTTATATGAAATCTTCAAGAGCCACTCAGAAATGCTTGCACTCATGCTCATCTTAGAAAATTATTTCTTTTTCATTTCAGGATTTTTATCTGTTAATTTCACTTGCAGGCTCCAAGAAAAATCTGCATAGTTGCATCAAGTAATTGAAAACATTCTTTTATAAATCAAATTCCAGAGTAAAATATTGCACTAGAAGATTTTAATGATAATAAAATTCACCAAAGTAATTAAGAATGGATGCATGTAAGGAAGAGAATGAACAGAAAACTGATTGGATCAAGAAACTGATTTTATAAGAGAATACATTCACGAATACACGTGTCTGTAACTGATTAATTATTCACTTACACAAAATATGCGTGTGTGTCAAACACACAGCCTTACCCAACTTTTTTTTCGAACTTTTCGCATATCTATGATATTAGGAAATGAGAAATATACAGGGTGGTCATAAATTATTGGACCCACTTCAAAAATTGATTAAAAAACCCCTCTATAATGTAGCATTTTCGTTTTTTCTTTTTAAATGAGAGAGTAGCTCAACAGTTTTTTTTCAGATAGGTAGCGTGCCAGATGGCATATATAAAAAAGTGCTTTTACACATCTTGCAGTTTGCTGGGCATAATTAAAATTTATTTTTAATTTCATGATACGATTACGTTTATAGGTATCTTTTTAGTATCTACATTTTAATATATATGTCCTAAACATGAAGTATGAATTTTAAATTATTGAATTTGTTCTCGAAGCATTGAGTTTTTAAAGCTTTTGCAAATGAACATTTTTTCAATAAATATTTTGTATACGTCGAAGTAAAATGTATTTAACTATTTTATTTCTAAAATAAAACGAAATCTGTTAAAGTTGACAAATGACATTTCTTTTTTCACATAGCTTTTCTTCTGTAACACTTTAGTTTCTAATTTATGTACTATGAAAAAAGTATTCATTAGGGAAAATTATAATTCTTGTTTAACAATTGAGATGGTATATAGTACTGATTATCCAAATCAATCGTGACTGAGGGGACAACATGATTCCATTAAGTGCAGGTGCGGGTTTCCACAGAAACAGTTAAAACTTTATGATGCAAAGATTGAAGAGGCAGAATACTGCCGCAAGGATACCTAAACTATTAAATGATCCCTTGTAGTTTAGGTATATCTTTGTAGAGGTATTCCAATTCTTGTAGTGGAACACCTACTTCAAGGTTGGTTATCGCCTGATAAAGATTAATAAAGAGATGCACACTAGAAGTAATGATTTAGCATGTGGTTAAGAGTTTTATAAAGGCTGAAAACACTGGGTTTTTTTGGGGACGGGGTAGAATTTTGAAATTTGTTCATATTTCATGTTTGGGTCATTTCTATTTCTGTAAATAATCCAATCTTGATAATTGTGCATAATGTCGCATATTATAAATTTGTAATTTAAACAAAGTTAGTATAAATATCTGAATACAATTTCAAACTTCATTTTGAAGTTGTTTTGACTTCTATCATTTTAAAGTATGTAATTTGAATTGTTTTTTTAAAATGCTCTATGCTACATTAAAGTGATAACAGCACTGTTTAATACCAAACGTTATGTAGAACTGATGGAATTTCATATTTTAGTTGTCTAATGATAATTTTAGTTTACAGATTACGTGTTAATGCATGTTGATGTTTCCTGATAATGTGAAGTGGTCAGACTATTTTTGATTGAATTTGTTTTTAAATAACTCTAATAAAAATATTAATGCAGATTATATTTCCATACTCTAGACACCAAAACTGCGTAGTGTTTATTTAACTTCTACAAGTTATCCACAAAAATATAGTATTCATATATATTAGTATACATGTATCATTTCATAAAAAAAGGAAATGTAATCTTCCAGTAAGCAGTTTATTAGTCATGTAAATATTGTCAAAATAGTTGCTTCCCACCAAAGTTTCCAAAATTCCCGCATTTCAAAATTCCAGTTTTTTTTTTTTGAAAATGTAGGTGTATATATAGACCTAAAAATAAGAAAACTTTGGTTGGGCCATCGTATGTTCATATAGGAAAACTTGGTTGGGCCATCGTAGGTTCATATATGAAAACTTGGTTGTGCCATCGTAGGTTCGTATAGGAAAAGTTGGTTGGGCCATCGTAGGTTCATATAGAAAACTTGGTTGGCCCAACAGTTAGCAACTCAGTTGGGCCAACGTTGGGGAATGGTTGGTTGGGTAACCGTAAGAAAGAGTGCCAATCCGTACCGTTGGCCAACCGTGGATGGCAACGTTGGGCCAAATGTATGCCAACGACTTGTGCTACTAGGGATTACGGCACTCTAAATCTGCTGCAGCGGGAGATACCCAACGCAAGTGCCAAAATGGCTACCGTGAAGCAGAAGACACGTCTGGCTAGTATCTAGTTCCAAGAAAGCAAATCATTTGTAGCAGTTCAAATTGTCGAAAATTGCAAATTGTCGGTAAGAACTTCATTAAGCAATTAAGGAGTGAAAGTCTCTCTCACTTGTCCAACAAGTTCGTCTACGACCTATGGTTGCCCGACACCTTTCCTGTTCCTTTAAATTACTAATACCAACGCTTGATGGAGTCCTTACCTGGAGACTGACAATTTCGATACTTTAGGCGAAATCATCTTTAACTGTTACAGCTGATTTGCCTTCGTGGAACCAGAGACGTGTCAAACGTGCCTTCTACTGCACGGTAGTCATTTTGACACTTGGGAATTTTCCGCTGCAGCAGATTTAGAGCGCCGTAACGGTGCGTTACCTATCTGAAAAAAAAAATTTCAGCTACTTTCTCATCAGAAAACGAACTTGCTACATCATAGGATTCTTTTTTAAATTAATTTTTGAAATGGGTCCAATATAATTTATGATCACCCTGTATTACAAAAATGTCATTTCTTTCTTTTTCATCAGTTGGCTCCGAAATGAAAAAGAATTTCCAGTGGAAACATATTCGAAGAATTATGCGCCATAAACGAAGAAGAAATTATTTTTGACCCTCAAGCTGAATCTATACAGGAACAGGAAAGAATGAAAAGATTTATTTTTAGCGAATATTGTGTCGTGTGTCATTAAAATACTAAATTTCTCTGAAGTATAGAGTTAAGTTGTTTCGGACAGCTTTGGTACTTTTATGAGCAGATGTTGAAACTGTGAAATTTACTTTCTGACAGCTGAATACACATAAACAGAACAAGCGAGTTGATACGGATTTATATTGCACGCTTTTTTCTGTAGAATTTCCTTGTGTTCTGCGATAGTAAACTGGAGTTACAAATGCATTTCTTTTCTGTTTTAGTACAAGGGAAACATGCTTTCAGAATAAAAGAGTTCTCTCATAATTTAATAGAACTGCATTTCAGCTTCAAAGGTCTAAATTTGGAAATTACACACTTATTTTATTGTGCATTTATTATGAAAAAGAACTTGCTGAATATTTGATAAAGTTAGTACGTAGCAGAAAGTTAGATAAAGTTAGTACATAGTTTTAGAATGAAGTCATCTTATGACGGCATAGTCATGCCGACAGAATTGCGCATGCCATATAGTATATCTTTATCTCTGATGTCACTAGAGGTTGGACTTACTGTACTAGATTCAAGAACTTGTTCTTTTTAGCTTGTGTTACTTTTGTTTTTGTTTATACAAAAATTTATTGCTTTGAAGTTGAAATGCTTATTTTTAAGAAAGTTGTATCTAAGGAAAATAAAGTATTGCCGTGGGCTGAAGATTAAGGATTAGGGGCTGAGTTTTGACGGATGTAACGGTGGTGGAGGTTTGGCTGGTTGCGACTCCTTGATCAACGCATATCGTTCCAGTCGATCTTGGTGTGAAATGCCTGGTTGCTCGCCTGTATCAGATGGAATTGCTGTTGCGGCGGCCCATCTTTATAGTTCGTGTGGCTTCGGCCAGGGCGGGATTATGGTTTTGCTATATAAAATTTCCTTGCACATTATCTTACACTTCTGTGACGTCACATCTCTTTCCCTCCGCCTGGATGAGCGATGGATATCAGAATTGCAATTGCGCAGCGCAGTTCACGTACTAACTGAATTCATTATCATGATATATCTAGATTAAGTATGAGATAAAAAAATGTTCAAAAGTCTAAAGTACACAATGAATTTGATATTATGAAATTAACTATAAATATGTAAGGTTGAAAAATTATATATTTAAACAATATTGTTTGAAAACGCTGTGAAAATAATTGTTTGTAGCTGTTAAATAGGTAAAAAAAATGCATTTTTAATTTTATTCATTGGTTTAACACTGACAATGGTATAATGCGATATAGGTTCAATTGTTACCCTCGTTATCTGCCATGGATCAAAGTTCCAAAACAACGTTAGATTGGCTTCAAAATGTGAAGCTAATCGAACTAGACTACAACTAACTTAGAACGCAACCGAAAAAATTATTTCTCATTTAATTTCACTTTATTAATTTTAATCGGCAAAACAAATAGTCAAATAAAATAACTGTGGAAATAACGTGGCGAACTGCAATATTACTTCTTACATTTTGCATTGTAACTTTTTATTTTGTGACTAAAGATTTATCTTGTGGAGTATTACTTAAAAATGGAACCAAACTACTTAACAGTTAAAGGAATCAAGCTACTTAAAATTTAATTACTCTTCTTTTGACTTAAATTGACTGTTTGGAAAGGAAAACAATTCTTTCGATTCATTTTTGTGCCTATCTTCTTCATAATGTAAATCCCTTATTATACAAGTAATTTCTTTCACACTGCAAATGCTTTGTCTTTTAAAAGCTTTCGAAACTAGTCTGAAATGAGCTGTCGATTTCGAATAAAAAATAATGAGAGTTGAATTTATTATTTCCCTGTGATGTAATGAAAAAGTGAACAGATTTGTGAAAAATTGCAAAATTATCCTGAAACAATTCAAATTTTATTGCAATAGAGATTAGCAGTATTAATCATAATTTAAAACAAACTAATTGATAACAGCATCTGCAAAATTGAAATAAACTACGAACTTAATTGTATTTTTATGGTATATGGGTTTCATTAACATAAATAACTTGGTCAAAAATTTGATAGATAGGTATCTTGTAATTATATCTCGTTACGGTGCAAGTGTTTTGTCTTTTAAAAAAGCTTTCGAAAGTAGTCTGAAATGAATTGTGGATTTCGAACTAAAAATAATGAGAGCTAAATTTATCAATTCCCTGTGATGTATTGAAAAATTGAACAGCTTTGTGAACAATTGCAAAATTATCTTGGACAGTTAACTTTTATTGCAATAGAATAGAGTTTGTAGTGTTTTTTGCAGAAAGTGTTGAATTTAAAATTCAAATGCCTTTACGACAATTTTCTTTTACAGTATTCTATTTCATTGTTTTATCCATAATTTTAGAAAAAAATCTTGGTTGTTTTCCTGCTATATTTCCTGATAAATTCAGGTTTAGAAAACATAAATGTGCGCAAGAACGCATCATTTAGCTTCTCTTAAAGTGCAACCGAAATTCATCTCGCTGCAATGCCACTATGTTTCTGAATTTTAAAGGTATTAACTGGAATTTTTAAATCAGTTTCCCTATGTATCTGGATTTGAAAAAAAAAGTTAGAAAAAAAGTTATGAAAAAAAATTACGTTATATGTGCAGCAAAAAATTATTTACTACAAATGCTCATATTTCCTCTAATATTCGAAGTAATTAATTTAAATTTTAATACAATGCTTCTTTAACATTTTGGCGAGTGTATTGTAAGTTTCGTATAATTTGGTCGAAAGCTCTGCATGTTATGAGCAAAAAACAAGCCGAAAAATTTGCGATGAAAAAACCTTTATATACGTATTCCCGAAAATTCGAACTATTTTTGCGAAAATGCATGTAAATATTTCGCACATCAAATAAAACCATTGATGAAATTTCTTTCTGTGAAGCTGTATTAGTCCTACATCATTTTCTTCTTCATCGATTTCTGGTCGGTCCCCTAAATACTCTTGCGACCAAATCTTCCATGTAAATTGAGCTTAAGCCTATTCGTGTTCGAAGTTTAAGGAAAGTTCTTTTAAGCTTTTCAGAAGATATTCGAAAAAATGTGCAAATCCAAAAGTGCTGCCATTTCCCCCTCACTTCATTATACTACTCGCCTTAACTAATATTTAATTATCTGTTCGATTTCTAATCATATGATTTACGACTGGTGATCGATTCCAATTCGAAAACCAAATTAAGTGCAGTTGGAATGCCTGAATTTAATTGGGAAACTTTGAAATTGGTAATTATAACATTAAATTGATAATCTTATTTTAAAAATTATGATGTTTCAATTAAAGTAATAATTATATTGAAAATTAAGTTGTGATTTAGGCAAAGTTCGCAGATTTTATATGTTTAGGAATGCACATGTCGTCTAAAGGACATAATAATTAAACGCTCTGTTAAGTAAATGTTCCTCCATCTGACTACGCTCGCTAACGGTCTTTTAGTCAAAGTAACTGTCAGCCAATATAATAGATTAAAATTTATTATTTATATGCCTTTTTATGCTTCTTTCTCAAACATTCAAAATATTATTTCAAAACAGCTTCTGATCATCACCATAAATCTGTAATTTGTTTCTCGTTTTTGAAATTAGATACGAAAGAATATGTAATTTTCGCATTTAGAATATTGTACAGATTAGATAAAGATATGTGTGCATTACTTTTAGTGAGAAAAACGCATAATTCTCATTAACTTAAGTAAGAAGGGTTTTTTTTAAAAGAAAGCTCATAAGATTTCCTCAGATATTTCAGTCTTCTGATGTGAAAATACTCTAACTGTGTAGGTTAAAAGGTGGAAAAAATGAAAAGTAACACTGCTAGAGAAACAAAATGCTGTGTGTGAGAAAAAAACATCTGTGCACTCAAAGTTGCTGTGTTGAAGAGAAAACGAATTATGTTGAACATAGAAATTTAAAAAATACCATATATAAACTCAACAGAATAAAACGTTTGGTTATTTTCAATTGTCAAGAAGTTTATCCATTTAAAACTATGAACGGTTTTAAAAATCATTTGTCTGACCACGTCCATTCATAAATATTATGCTATGCAATGTAAGAAATAAGCAGCACAGCAACAATAGTGGTAGTTTTATTAAATTCAATTGAAACGATGACTACAGAATCTACATGAGCCAATCGTTTTTTTCAAAATTGCTTTCATGCTGTCTTCACATTCTAAAAGGGTATTTACATGAGTGAAGAAATGACAAGAGTCAAGAAAATAGGGCTGGCGGTTATTGCAAAAATAACCGGTTTTCGTTTATTTTTACCTCCGATTTAACCTAGCGGTTATAACCGCTCAAAATAACCGGTTTTTGAAATAACAGCTCAAAATAACCAGTTTTCGGGTTTTTTAAAATAAAAAATAAACGGCGTTTTCAGATAAAATTTTTAATTAATATTGTTTATAAAAGAAATCAATCCATTGGCCAATATTTATCTGTTCATAAAAACCCTTTCAGTTATCCGCCAACCAACAAACGCCTCGAGGAATCGGTTGTCAGTGATTGGCCTAAGATGATGAAATTCAAAGCTTCATAATTTTAGTTAAATTTTAGTCTAATCAAACCTGAAATCGATCCTATCTTCCGATCCGGTTCATTTACCCGGTTATTGGATAAAAAAATAACCATTTATAACCGAGACAGAAAAAAGAAACGGTTATAACCGAGACAAAAAAAATAACCGAAAAAACCGGTTTTCAGTTAAAACCGGCAGGTTTTTCCCATCCCTACAAGTAAAGTCACATTATAGGTATATAAAATTTACCAGGTAAAAAAAATCATAGATTTAAAAAACCAATCAGTTTCTTTAAAGCTTCCAGCATTTTGATATGAGTGACTGATGTTGTTTCTGCAATCAACGATTCAGTTGCATTTAAGCATTTTAAAAACAGAAAACGAAATAAATGAAAACACGATTGTTTTTTTAATTTGTGATCGCTCCTTGTATTATTAAATAATAATAAAAATAAAAAACCCTTTCTTTATTTACGATTTAATTAGAATACTATAATGTAGAAACTAGCTTTTCTTAAACCTAAATCTGCATGTGAGAGAAAAAAAAAGAAACAGTGTGTGTTGCGTTTTTATATAAATACTCTAAATAAACTGGAATTTGAATCTAATTTATAATATTGTTACAAAGCTATAAAGTCGTTTCCCTGAGATGCTAATCTTGGCGACAAACTTGGTGACTTGGCGGCAAAGGTGGCGATTTTGGCGAGAAAAGGAATTTTCTAGAAGGACCTCGAACTTTCAACCTATTTCTACTGGCTTCATGAACTTTCTGGAGCTTACGTCACTTTTTACGTAATGAAGTCATTTCCTGTTGAAAAAGTATAAAAGCAAGCTCTCAAGCCAAGGATAATTTGATCAGCAAGCAAGCTGGTGAGCTAACAAGAAACCTTTGAGCGCTGTGTTGAGATTTATTGGTAGTCTCTGTTGTGAACTTTTACTAGTGCTGTGTTAATACTTGTGCTACGTTTTTCTGTTTGGAATATTTGTGAAATAAAGAGTTTTGTTTTTTTAATTCTGCTTATTGGACTGCACTCACGTACACCCACAAGACAATTCCGTTACAATATATTTTAATTTCTAATGAAAGTTTAAGAATTTTATTTTTTTATATTCATTATGACTTAATTTTCTTATCGTTTTCTTTTTAGTATCTCATGTTTTTATGATTTTTGCTTTGACCTCTAGATTATTGGTAAAATTTTTTTCCTACATTTTAGTACACAAATAGATGTGTGATTTCTGAAAACTTTTTTCATTTTCATTACTCTCAAATTTTTAATATTTAATATGTTTTAGAATTCAATATTATTATGGATAATTATTATGGAATCTTGTGATCGATTTTTCTCATATTCACTACCACATGGCGTCTCTCGTTTTGAATGAAAATTAAATGAATTTATGATATTAACTAAAAATAAGTTCTGAAATTATCAAAATATTATCTTGTCATTGGGAAGATATAATTGTCAGTATTTGAGAACATCAGGAAGCGAGTGAAAAATTGATTAAGAAATTCCATTATTACAAACATGAAACAGAAGCATGTAATAAACTGTACATTAATATTAGATCTTTCAGTGTAAAATGTTTGATGCGTTTTCAGTGATGAAACTTTTTTAATAAAAGTGTGAAACCAATGATAATAAATGTTAAAAGTATATGCGTGTAATTTAAACATGTGATAACAAATATTTTCAAAACCCATGACACATTTTGAGATTGTTATTTTGTCCAGGACTGACGTATACACTAAGGTGGGTCATTGCAACTTTTTTCTGCTTTTTCAAGGGGTACAGCGATAAAAAGGTGCCAAATGCTCTCAAACTAAGACATGTGAAATATTATTGCATTCTGATAAGTCTAACTGCCTCCGGATTGATATCAAAGTTTCGAGTTTTTTTACCACCCCAGAGAGTACCAGTTAGATTGTAACCAATAAACGCTACTTTCTTTATACAACCAAGGCAATGTGTCGTAATAGCAGGTGTAAGCAGATGGTGAGTCCAGGTGGGGGGGGGGGGGTGTCGAGCAACATTTCATGGCCATAGTTAATCCTAAATCCCACCATAGTATAGTCAGAGAAATTCAAACCCTTTTGCTGTCCCATAAACACATTCACTTGAGATGGCTTAAAGCCCACGTCGGTTATTTAGGAAACGAATGGCCAAAGAAGCCATCACAAAAGGCGATCTTTTCCTTCTATCTAAGCCACTTTCCTACCTGAAAGCCGAGATTAAGTCAGCTGCTTTAAGCATCTGGCAAGACAACTAGGATAACGGAGAAACTGGCCGCAGTACACACGATATAGTGCCTAGGGTCTCAAACAAGCCAGTAGGATGGAATAGAGAAGAGATAATGTTCGTTACAGGACACGGGCCTTTCTCCTCATACCTTCTTCTCTTCAATCTTCGAACACATGACAACTGCTCGTGCGGAGAAAAAGGAGATCCAATTCACTATGCCACAAAATGTCCGTTTACCCTCTCCTGGCATTTCCAAACTCCAACAGTATCACTTAAATTACAGTGGTTGAAAAACATTCTCACGAACAACTTCTCAAGAACCCGACTTCGACTCCTAATGCGTTTCATATGTGATGAGAACAATCTCATTATAGAGGATAATAATTGAGCACTCATCCACCCAGACTGACACACACTTCCGACTACTTATGATTTTTTCCCTCTACGTATTTTTTTTCTATATTGTATTGTTTTCTATGTTGTTCTAACCAGTGTATGTTTCTTTTTCATTTTCATTTGTTCCTGTTACTTGTTTTTGTCCCTTCTTAAAAAAAAATTCACCTCCATCCATCCAAACCGGAAACCGGAATGGCTCTAAACACGGGGATGCAGGTGGTGTAATGTAATGTAATGTCAGAGAAAGAAACTTTCTAATCTACCAATTCTAAGCGTATTTCATATTACGCCTGACAAAAGCATGACTGCAACTTAATTATTGTATATCAGTGTAAGATATCAGGTAAGTGGCAACAGTAAGATGTGTGCTACTTTGAATTTGATTTTTAAGAAAGAGTCTAGAGAGAGAGACGATTACGAGAAGTGTTGAGTACGGTACGATTGAACGGAGTTACGTTGTATGCAGTTACGAAGTAAAATGGTTGTGCTTAATAAATGTTGTTTTGTTTTAAAAGAAGTCTTATGAATGTCAATCGAGAAGCCAACACAACGCACCACTAGAAAAATGGTAATTGGAACCGTAGATATGCTTACAACAAATAAAATAACGAACGCTTTAAACAAGAAAACGATAAGGCAAAAAAAATCAAAGTTTCAGCCTCAAAAAGGAAGCATGGAGAAGCTTAATGTTTTGAATTCTTCTGAATCTAGTCAATCGAACAGTGATGATATATTGCAGCCACATTCACAAGTCTCAACGTCGGCGGCTCCTTTCGATAAATGTACTACTGCGAACAGTACCGTAGACTAAACTTTACTTTCAAGAACATGTGATAGATACGGAGTTTCAGACTGCGCAGGAGAAAATATTGCTATAGCAGTTCTTTACACTTCCACTTCGGAAATTATTGATAAAAATAAACTCCGCCGGAAACGCAAGAAAGCACGAAAATTGGTCGCGGAAGGAGACAAAGTTTTACAAATACCTGCTTTGTACTTCGACAGACGGAAAGATAAAACTTTAATTATATCAGAGAAGGACTGGAAAGTGTATAGACAGAGCATTTTTCAAGAGCATATTTCATTGATAATGGAACCAGAGTACAAGTTCTTAAGTTATATTTCACTAGCGTTTGACACATCTAAATATATAGATCAAGCAATCGTTGATTTCTTCCTAGAATCAAAAATATCTATGGAATGTTTGGGGGCAATTGGATGTGATGGAATTAACGTAAACGTTGATAAATATGGAGGTGTCATACGTCTGCTTGAAAAAAGGTTAGATAAGCCATTACAGTGGATTAACAGCGCTCTATTACATTTGAATGAATTACCCTTCCGACACTTGTTTAAACATATTGATGGCCACACATCGGGACCCAAAACATTTTCAGGGAGAATTGGCAAAGATCTGGAAATGTGTGAAAAAAGACCTGTTGTTTGTTTTCATCGTATTTCAACAGAGTTACCACAGTTTTCTCTTAAAGGTATAAGCACAGACCAAACATATTTGTACAGAATTGTCTCAGCGGTTTCAACAGGTGTATTTCCTAATAATTTAATAAACCAGGCAAAATGTATAATGCCCGATGGCTAACTGGTGCTATTCGAATTCTATGTTCGTACGTTTCGATGGAATCTCCTTCAGAAAATTTAGAAATTCTTGCCACATATATCTTTAAGGTGTACGCTCCGACCTGTTTTGCTATCGAAATTCACCCGTACTGTAAAGATGGAGCACTGCGCCTGTTCAAACTCATCGCTGCAACTAGATATTTGCCCACAGAACTGAAAGTCAAAATAGATCCCGTAATTGAAAGAAACAGTTACTTTGTCCATTCTGAAAATTTATTGACCGCAATGATGACTGACTCAGAACCAAAAAACTGTGAACGAGCAGTCCATCGGATTTTAAAAGCCAGCAGCGTTCAGGAAAACGGGCTCCGACTGTTTCATTTCCTACTGTAAAATTTGTCGCGTCATCTTACACCGATCTTATTGACTGGCACAAGGAGAATATAACTAACCAACCAATATTAAAATCCATTCCTGGCGAAGACATACAACTTTTTGCCACCCAAAATGCATACGGAGAACTGACCTTACTACATCTCCTGTGTCACACACAAGCGGTCGAAAGAGCAGTTAAGACAGTGACAGAATCTTCAGCCTCATTGTGTAAAAAATCTGAGAGTGAAGGCTTCATAAGAAACCAAATAGAATCTCGAAAAGCCATGCCGAAATTCGATAGCAAGAAGGATTTTAACGCTATTTGAAATCTTATTATAATAATATAAATGCAATCTTTGTAAACTTTTTCTTGTAATAAATATATATTATTCATGTAATTTCTGTTCTTTTATAGACGCACATTTTAAAACATTTTTTTAGCCTTGTTGTAAGAACTCATCAGAAAGAAATTTTTTTTTTCAAAATTTGTATTTTTTAAAGCCAATCCGGAGGCAGAAGGTGACATCACATTATAATTAAATGTCATATGTGAGCTATAAACATCATTTGGCACCCTTTTCTTGCTGTGCTGGACAGAAATCAGAATTTTTTCTCCATAGAGCGGTGACCCACCCTAGTATACACTGGGTACCAAATAGATTTTTTAAAACAGATTTTGGACAATTAAAGAAACCATGTATCGCGTTATTTATTATTTGCTCATTTAATTCGAATTCTGTTGACATTTCTTGCATATAAATATTGCAGTCAGTGGCGAATCCAGGGAGGGAATATGGGGCTGCAGCTCCCCCAACTGAAACTTTTATATACACTGTCCCAAAAGTTTATAGAATCTTGTGTTTTGCCTATATTTTTTGTTGTATATGATATATTTCGATGTAACTTACTGTACAGATATGTTATATCTATTAAATTGAAAAAACAGCAGTTCCACTGCGTATATTTAATGCCAACTTTTAAATCGTAGAATAAACTGAAATAACCTGTCCCAAAAGTTTATAGAAAAATGCAATTTTATGCAAATATGGTATCGGTAATCATGACGTCGATTCGGAGCCTAATAAATATGTTGTAAGAAAAGGAAAGCGGCCGTTTGTTCTGCGTTTCAAGATACCTAAAGCTTAGTAGCTCTCTAATGAAGAAGTGAGTAAAATTCTTAATTTGAAATTGCTCTGCAAGACTGTTAAGGAAATATCGAAACTTTTAAATTATTCTAAAAGTATTATTTATCGTGTATTAACTCGTAAGGCGTCATATGAGCCAAAACCACATTCGGCAAGACCACGTGCGACGGATATTCGCAATGATAGACGGATACGAAGAATGGCTTCCAGTCAAAAAATGTCGATTCACGAAATTACTAGGACTTCCCGGTTGCAAATCTCCAAGAACACTGTTCATAGATGAATTATAGAATCTGGTTATATGATCCAAGCAAAAATAGCTCGCAGATTACCACTCTCAAATCTTCACATTACTAAGAGATTATAATGAGCTCATAATCATATGTCATATGGCGATAAATGGATGGCTGTCCTCTTCAGTGATAAAAAAAATGGAACCTCGATGGACCCGACGGGAATATAAAATATTGGCATGATTTACGAAAAGAGCCCAGGAGCTTTTTCAGTAGGCAAAGTGGTGGTGGATCTCTGATGGTGTGGTCGGCTTTCGGTTTCAACGGTCAAGTGGGTTTGGCCTTTTTAGATGGCCGAAAGAATTCTTCTAAATACGTAGAAACACTAGAGAATCATCTTATGTCATTTGCAGAAAACATAGGGTGACGAAATTGGGTGTTCTTGAGTGGCCATCGATGAGCCCTGATCTAAACCCAATTGAGAATGTGTGGGACTTTATGTCTCGGAAGGCATATGAGAATGGAGGGCAATTTTATTCAGTGAAGACAACCATTGAAAGTGCATGGTACAACTTGGAACCAGAGATATTACAAACCTTAATTATGTCGATGGAAAAACGTGTATACGATGTCTCACTGAAAAATGGAAAGACTTTAAACTATTAAGAACATTGTATTGAGCACCTTTTGTTGAAAAGTCATATATTCTATAAACTTTTGGGACACCTAATATTTCCATTTTGTTATATAATTGAAATACAAATTGTTATTTTTTCTAAATATTTTGTTGAATGCAAGTCGCATATGGTTTGAATAAACATATTTGTAATTGGTGTTTGTATGCCTTTCTGTTTTGCTAAAACATATATTTTACTAGAGTCTATAAACTTTTGCGACAGAGTGTAAGTTGACCTATATATCTGGCTCTAAAGCTTTGAAAGAAAAATTACGCTACGTGTCGCACATGAACAGTAAAAAATTATTTACTACAAATGCTCATATTTAATGTAATATTTAAATTTTTTAATTCAAATTTTAATATAATGCTTCTTTTACATATTGTCAAGTATTCTGTAAATTTCGTACAATTTGGTGTAAAATTCTGCATGTTATAAGCAAAGAACATGAGGAAAAAGTCTGGACTTTTTAAAGAAAACCTTTACATCTTCCCGAATATTTGGGCTGTGTTTACGAAAATGCATGTAAATATTATGCACATCAAACATAACCATTGATGAAAATTACAACTCATTATCACCTTTCTGTGAAACAGGATGGGTCAAACTCCATTTTCGCCTTCATTCCTTTCTGCTGTCACCCCTAATTGCCCTTGTAACCGAATCTTCGACGATACTATGTTCCACGATTCTCAGCAACTGATTGCGAAACATTGTATTCCTATTAAGTCCAATTTTTTCGAAATCTTAAAAATGTTCCTTAGCAATTGTCAACCAGTGTAAGTGTAAACTACAAAGAGAGTCTTGAATTCTTTTAAGCTCAAAACACTTCAGAATTCATATTGTAATTAGATACAAAATAGCAAAACGTTTTCCGAAACCGCTTTCCCCCTTTCAGGTTGGTTAAACGGGGTTGTATTGTATTAGCAAACAGATTCGTGACGTTTAGACGGCAGGACATTTAGCAAACAGGATGTTAAGGCGACATGTTCGTTAATTAACGCGTACATTATGTTCATTCAGCAAACCTTGTTTAAATAATAAATATTTAACTTTTCAATATAATTATTATTTTAGTTTAATAAAAATAATCTTTAAATATAATAATTTTTGGCATCTAGCCCACCACGCTGAGCTACAGACTTAATTCTTTGGTGGTGCTTGAAAGTACTGCTTTAATCACGCTATATAAGGTGCGTCTAAAAAGTTCGGTGAGTGGTCCGATATTTAAAAAAATAACGCTAGCTAGGATCTCGGGTCACACCTGCGAATTAAGAGAAATGTCAACACCCGCCTGAATGACTATGTGATAGCATAGTTGCCCGCTGTGACCAATCAAAATGGGTAAGTGTAAAAACCATTGCCATCCCAGATAGCAATTTTAGTTTGCAGAAAAGTTGCAGCAGTCTTGCTCTGCAAATCTGCAAGCTTGCAGCAAGTTTGACACGGCAAGAGTGCAAGCTTGAAACAAGTTATTGCAAACGAGTTAGTCACCATGCTTCGAACTTGCAGTAAGCTTGTTGCGTCACACACATTGCAAACTACAGAAAAAAGTACGCAGACGAACCTCAAATTCGACTACACGACAACCTGTCGTCTTCCCCACTCAGACAGAGGGACTTCGATTGCGGAAGACAGATTTCGCCACAGAAAGATTGCAGCTACACGTTTTATTTTAAACTGTCTTATTGATTTCATTAATTTTTAAAAATTTTGATTTGAGAATATGATTTGAAGTCAAAGGGAGAGCGATTTTCTCTAATAACTACGTTTTGCTAATGGAATAAATTATGAAATTAGGGTTCAAAAGTAATTACTTTTAAAAATATGGGACACAAAGTAAGTTATCATTTTTCAACAAACATTGACTGTTTTTTAGGTTTAATTTTGTTTATGAACGTTAAAATTTCAACATTAAGAAAAAGGCGATATAAAGTTTTCTTTAAAGTGCGAGTTCTATCTTTAGTAAAAAGATGGAGAATTTTTCAAAAGTAAATTTTTATAAAAAGACTTGGTTAGTTTTTAAAATTATCATTGATTTATTGAATTATAAGAAAGAAGGACGGTCTAGGAGATGCTATTAAAAATCGGATGTTTTTTAAAACAGAGACAAAGATAAAAACCAGATATATACAACTGTATCCAGATCGTTGTGTGTAAGTGTGCTGGATCAGTCTTGCAGCAAACTTGTTTTGAAATTATGGTGTGAAGTTTGTCATAACAACTTCACAGCAAACTTATTTTGCAAGTGGGTTGGTTGATTATGCTTTGTTACTTTGCAGAAAGTTCGTTGCGAAGTTGTCGCGTCAAATTTGTCATAGAGCAATGGAAGAATGCGTAAACAATGAATTTTGCTACAAATTGAAGAAAACAGAGAAGGAGCCCCATGCAATGTTAATTCAAGTGTTCTGAACAGAAGCAGTGGGAGAAGATTGGTTTACGAATGGTTCAAATGCTTCCGCGACAGACAGAAAACGGTTGATGGTGAGTCGTGTTCGGCAGCTTGAACAACTTTCTCGCTACACCTAAGGTGATTGTTCCTGAAAAGCCGTCAAATTATCCGGATCTGGCGCCTGCAGACTTCTTTTAGTTCCCTTGCATCAAGGGAGTCCTGAAAGACCTTCGCTTTAGAGACTAACCGAACATCCAATACGTGTGACATTGTCGTTTAGAGTGATTCTGAAAGAAGCTTCCACTGACAGTTTTCAGAAGCTTTACAATCGTTTTCAAAAGTGTGTTGCAGCTAATGGTGACTACTTTAAAATCTAATAAAGGTATTTTGTTTGTATCTTTTTTTCCTTGCCAATTTCAGGTCAGGTCAGGTGTATTGTATTGTGTTGTTTCTCATACCATAGCTAATAATTTGTCATCACTTCAAAATTCAATTTTGCCCTTTGGCCCCATAAATCCAATCTATTCCCATTTGGCCAGTTTGTGTTCAACTCCACTTATCCAAGAAAGCCTCTGAGCTCTGTTGCCTTTGGACACATCGCACGTGTGTCAGGACTACTTAACGGAAGCAAGGACAGATGTGAGGTCATTCATGTCTCCCTACGGGAGCATGGTATGCACTTCCTTCCACGTATACCCATTCAACTGACAGGAACCCTTTGGGTTCCGAGCTCGAGGTATACAGTGGCGTTAATGTTAATGTCTCTTTTGTTTCCTCTACTTTATGAGATCATTCACTGAACTTTTCAGACGCACCTTGTATCTTCGTAATATGACCGGTTTTCCTGACTGTACTCACATGGACACGAAGAGGCTAGTTCTGACAGCAGGCACTATGTGGCAAATGAAGGCAGAAATTAAGTTATTTTAATTATTGATGAACTTACTTAAAGAAATGTTTTCCACTTTCCTGCTGTTATTCTGTTCCAGCACTTATCTAATGATGCAAAAATACAACTAAAAGGTTACTGGTAAATTAATCCAAGATATAAAGGGTTAAATGTGGTGTAGTTTCAGAAGACATAGAAGAAACGGTAATAAAAATGATTAGGTAATCGCCTTGTGCTTGGTGTAAGGCAGCAGGTCATCTCATTCTCTGAAATTTATGGGTAAAATTGTATTTTTATTCAACTGTTTTTCTCCGTTCCAATCCGCAGCTCAATATTCGACACTCCTTTAGAATGAAAAATAACACTCTAAAATAAACATTAAAAGTAAAGTCATTTCGAGGAATGTAACTTTCGCTCACACCATGTCAGAGATAGTAAAAACAACAACTACTGACAGGCATTTCATCGGGAGGGGAAACACAACAGCAAAAAGAACAAAAGAATGAGTCCTGAAACAGAAACCTAAAAGAAAGTTATTCGTCGCGTCTCGGTCCAATCTCAACCGTATCGGCGGAAAATGAAAATATGAGGGTTGGGAAAGGACCCGGGCAAGTGAGAGATGAGGAAAAAAAGAGGAAACTAAAATAATCTATTGTGGAAACTGTCACGTGCACTAGACAGCATTCAATACTCCTCTCTTTTTCGCCTTCTAAGCCTCAAATAGGAAAAAGGAGACGCAGAAGAAAGAGAAGAAATGATCGAATGTTTTCAGTTGTCTTCCAGAACCCGAAACACTAGGTGAGGTCACCACCAAACAACCGTAAGAAGATTGACTTTCGATCGATTGAGGTTCGGACGATTGCCGATAGATGGCAGTATCTGTCAGCCAAGCGGATTGGCCAGTCGGTTTCCGCGCCGGAGTTTTCAGAGTTGTAATTCACATGGAGCGCGACTGGCCGACGCGAAGATTCAGGGACCGGTAGCTATGCTTGGGATGCTTGTCGCTTTGTGTCTCTGGATAATCTTTGGAGAAGGTATTTGGAAAACGTTTCTCTTTTTTTCCTCCGAGGGCATTTTTTTCAAGAATAGCTCTCTTTTGTAAAAATGCATTGTTTTATTTTATTATTTTAACTGCGAAAATTTTAAATGAAATAAACCGAGTTTTACAGCTTTTTATCGTTTGACAATTCTACATTACGTCATAACCAAATAATTACATATGAAATATTTGAATATAATGGATAAATTTTAGGCAAAAAAGTTTTGATGTTCTTTTTATGCAACTGTGTTTTATTATTTTAGAAATGATAATTTAGAATTAAAATAATTCAAACTAACAACAACAAAAAAAGTTTCATTAAAAAAATCATTCAAAAAGTACCGTGTTTTACCTGACTTGACTAAATAAAATCTTTTCAATGACTTTTTCTCAAGAGTTTCATTGTTCGACACAATTAGTTTTAGACAATTTGAGAGTAAAAGCTACTTTGTAGGTAAGGAATACTGATCACCGGCTTAGACACTGAACAATTGTAATGAAACACTAATTATATTATAAACAGAAGATATTGTAATCAAACTCTTTAAAAAATAATAAGTTTTAATTCATTTAAGAGAAATACTAACTATAAGTGAACCTAATAAGTAAATTTTATTTAAGAACTGCAAAGTTCGGGTGTTTAGAAAAACTTCTGTGAAATCTGACATAAATAGGTAGCCTCTATTTATAGAAAACATATAGGTATATAACCTATAACCTATATTTACCTCTAACTTATAGGTATCTCTATTTTGCATATAATATAGGTAGAGGTATTAAATTTTCACAGGAAACTTTTTATTGTTAACTGGTTTGTTTCCTATTTTTATACGACATTTTCTTTTACTAATTTAAATATGAAAGTTAATTCGATCGTTATAAACGAAAAGAAAAAAATCTTTAAAATTACGTAAAAAGATATAATAGGCTTAATATAACTTGAACCAACATGTTTACGTTGAATGTTAAATTAATTTTTTCTTCTAAAGTAAACATTGACTTTTTTCACATGATTTGTGAAAGAAAGCAAATTTGTTGATAGAAGATACTGAGGCGATACCTCTACAGAATCATTACAATTAAATATTCGACTAAAAATTCTTTGAATATTTTCACTTTTGATAACTTGGTGCTTAACTTAAGACTATCGGCGAAACTAATTTTTTGTCCGTGAATTTTTTTATTTAAGCTTATCAGAGGTGTGTATCAGCTATGCATCGGGTGCTTTATATTTTCCGTCTTTCGATAATCTGTGGAGAGGTTTTGGAAAAAGTTTTATCCATATCTCCACAGAAAATATTTCTTGGATTAATCTTACTTTTCTCTTTTGCTTACGTTATTTTCGCTTATTCATTTTAATATGAATGATTAGAATTAATGAAAACCAATTTTACACATAAAAATCGTTTGATTAAAATTAAACAATTTAAAATACATTAAAAACTGTCTTCTGAAAAAGACTCTAATAAATTTGTTACAACCTTCTCAAAACGTCAATATTGAATATAATAATTTTTATTACATTTATCTTGTAAGACGTTTTATTTAGCTATCTAAAATTTAGAATCAAGCAACTAAATTTTATTGCCTTAAAATCTTTTGCTTAAGAAATATGATACAGAATTGAACATAAAAACATTTGAATCAAATGCATTTTTGATGAAAATGATGAAGAAATTTAAACTTTCTTCCAGAAAAGACGATTTTTAACTTTTTAATAGAGGAAATTGACGAATTTCTACAGAATGTTTGAGGAATGTATTATTGCATGGATAAAATTTAATGCACGTTATAAGCAAATCTTCAAGCAAACAGCATTTTGTCACTTGAGTTAAAAATTCTAGTTGAAAGAGAAACATATATTTTTTTAATGAATTATATTAAATAATTTTTTAAAATTTTTATTGCAGAAAGTGCAGTAGAATATGGTAAGAGTTTGAGTTTTAGATCTAACTGCAGAATCTTTGAGAGTTTTTTTTATTGTGACTAATATTAATTTTTAACAATGGAAGCTTCAATTTTGCTTTTAGCTTTTCCCCATATAAATTTCATTTCATTTTCATGGAACTATAAGTGATTTCATTTTTTTACTCATGAAAAGAGATTTTCAATTACATAAAACATTTTCCCCATCAGAATTATTGAAATCATTGAATTAGGTTTGTTTATAATGAGATTCACATTGAGGCATTAACTTTAGTAACATGCTTGTACTATATAACATTTTCATAAATTTATTTTTTTGTTATAAATATTAGATATTCCTTTTTTGAAACTGAAAAAGTTATTTTGTATAAATTTTGCGATTTAATGTAGTAGCGTAAACGAAAATTTAAGAATGAAATAAAATAAAACTAATAAACAGAAGCAAAATATCAAATTTTACACATCTTTAACATAAAATATGATGAATGATTTAAGTTCATTTTTAATAATTTTACCCGCCAGGCAATAAATAATTTTCTTGCGAGCGTTACACCAGTCAACCGAATTGCCTACATACTATTTATAATTTTGAACTTTAATGTCAAAAATGGAACATTTAATAATAAAATAATAAAGTAACAGGCAATAATAAAATAAAAAAGAATATATTTATTATGGATTTACTAGTAAATATTTAAATATTTTTGTACGTTAGGTAATTTATTTTTTCCTTTATAAAATGATAGCTCTTTCTGAGGGGAAACTCAATTTCAAAAGTACGCATCAAAAGTTTTTACTTCGTAATATTTTATTGCAAAAATAAATAAATAAAACTGCTCGTTATGCATGGAATGGGATGCTAAGAAACATAATAGAAAAATCTTTTAAAAAATTTGAAAAAATTCTCAAAATCAATCAAAATATTTTTGTTAACATAATACTCAATTGGTAAATGGTTTCAAGTTTTGATTTTTCCCTACAGATGCCTGAAATAACCTGTGAAATGGGTTTATTTTGATAACAGAGAATTTCTGCTACTGATAAAACCATTTCTTGAATTTTGAATGATTGTTAATAAAATGTTATACAGATATTATAAAGTATCCAACTCTAATAAAAGTAAACTATTATTGATTATAAGATGATAATTAATTACTTTATATTTGCTTCTGAAATTAACTTCACCATTCAATTACTATAATTAATCATCTAAATACTTTATTGTAAAAGTAGTGGAGTCAATTCATGTGCCGTCACAATCATACGACTTCGCATGCCATTTAAACATGTAACTCTGTGTTGCGCTATATAACATAATGCGCATGCTCTGCTAACTAACACCATACCATTTGTGTTTCTTTTTTACTCTTTTCCAGCAAGATTCTTGAGTAGGAAAAATACTTTACTGTTCGAGCTTTAGTTGTTATACTGCAAAAGATTAAGACAATTATCACATGAAAACTGTTTTCAAGTTTTCATTTAACAGTCCCGCTACAAAAAGCACTGATTGTGAAAAATTCTATAAGGGAAGTTTTTAAGTTCACACGATACTGAGTACTATATTCTTTTAGGTATAGATGTTTCTTAACGCACTTGTGTCCATACTTTTATAACTTATGAAAAATAAAATATAATGTTATAGGGTTAGTTGGGGTGAATGGGGAATTTTGCAGACTCTGTCATTTTTCATCTCTTTAAAAGAATCGTATGCGATGGAGAAGAGGGCTATATTTTTTGTGAGTGCATTAACATATTCTGAAGGGTTCATTAAACAATGCCTCTCTTCAAAAATAATTTATTAATTAATCAACTTCGTTTTTAAGAGCGTTCTTATTTTAACCTAATGTGTTCCCAATTACCTCAGAGACTACGGGGTATTTGGGAACACGTATTTCGGCTTTGAATGGCAGTTACGAAGTGATTTAAAAATAACATATTTGAAATGGTTGGAAACTACTATATTTTGAATCAAAATGCATTTAACTACCTTTTCCCAATTATCACAAAATATTGTTACTTGATTGTTTTTCACCAAAAATATCTTCTGTTTCCATAGAATATCGCATCTAAACTTTTATAACTATTTACTGCCTACAATTTGGTATAATTTATAATCATTCTAACTCAAATTTTGTCGGGAAAAGTTGGGAATGAATCTTCATAGAAACTGAAATAACTGAATATTACGACACACAAGAAGGAAATAGGTAAGACTTAAAATTCGCACATAAAAATTAGTAGAAACAAATACTTGTAGGTCACTTTGTGGTAGAAAGTAGATTTACCACTTGAAATCGAACGCTCTATTCACTATTCTACTAATTTTTCTTTCACATTTACTGTACATTACTTGAAAAACAAGTATTTCTTTCCTACAATCTACTTCAAAGATACGATCTCGGAGTATAGCGTTAACTGAGTCTCGGAAATGTCAATGTGAGCATTAACCACCGAAACAAAGTTTGATTTAACCGAATTGGTGCTCCTCAAAACTGTCATTTACAATTCACCATCGTCAATTACTTGAATCCCACAGACGTACGAATAATGTGCCTTCCTTTTGGCACCACCCCAACGCTATCGTTCAAAACAAACATTTTTGTTAAGAAATCAGCGTCTATTTCTCTTGTTGAAAAGAGCCGGAATCCTCTCTTCTGATTCCTCCATCAGTATCACATTTTCTTCTTTCTCGTCTTCAGTTTCTTGCTTTCTTTCATACTTGAAGTCGAAAGGTTTCATGTCATTATTATCAAAGAACTTTCATACGTGAAAAGTAATATGTATGTAGGGGAAGTTGGGGTAGATTGATACGAGGGAACATTGATACAATCCATAAATTTTGATGATTGGAATGGCTCAAGATATTCACAGCCCCCTCATATATATACCACTGTTACCCTTAGGACACGGTATATTTTTCGACCATGTTAAGTCAAAAGTTAATTTACAAATGAATCAAACTGCTAATCTTCTAGTCTAAGTAAATTTTATTCTAAGTACGTTTTGTGTGATTTCTATAACTAAATGCGTTTCCCTGCCGGGGAATCTGCTCCAAAGGTAGGAAAAAACATTTATTTTTCTGAACTAGATTAAGTTTTGAGGTATTTTAACGTTGGATTTGAGTGACAACTTGTTTTAAGTAAAAATGTCTCTTGGGGCAGATTGATATAGTTGACTCCAGGGCACATTGGTATGCTTCTTCTGTGTGTATCAATGCACCTTAACAGCAACTACTTCGCAAAATCGTCTTCAGAAATAGAAAAAAAAGCATAAAATGAACTATTTAACACGCTATTACAAGCAATTAAGAATTTGTTTAAATAATGAAAATGGTTTGAATTTCATTTCAAAGATGAAAAGTATTGTTGTAAATTAAGTTTAAAATATTTTTACGAATTTATTAAAATTGGAAAAAATGTGCAGAAAATTAATTAATATAATCGAAAAGGTAATGTTTTGTATTTTCATATGGTGTAAAAATTATTTTTGTGCTATAGTATTTTCGTAAGTCATCAAGGAAGTTCTAATTATTACCGTTGGTAAAATAATTTTTTAGCTTTCCAAAAAAAGTGTATCAATGTTCCAGCATTTCTCCTTCATCACATGATAAATTGTTTTAGAATGTCAGTTGTTAATTTAGAATAAAACAGCGAGCTTGACTGAGGCACAGAAAGCAGCCACGTTTATAGCTTTAAAATTGCTTCCTATCAAATAATAAATTATTCCAAATACATAAAGAATATAAGTTTTTATTACTTTAGAAGCCTGTTTCCAATTACCCCGCAGTATAGACTGTCAGGTGTAATTAAGAATGCTAACTGTTCCTCAAGAGGGCCGCGGTGGCCTAGTAGTAAGGTGTCGGCCTCGGAGAAGAAGGGCTCCCGATTCCACTGAAGATCCGTCGTGTATTGGGTCCGTTGCACGTTAAATCATACGTAAGGGGAGGTCAAACATCCTCCCGCTGGTGTGGTGCGGAAGCTTGGAGAGGGGGTGCCAGCTCAGGTGTCGTCCTAAAGCACATGCTTTTCAGTTCGCTAGGGCTTCACCAGTGCGCTCTGTAGTCATTGTTCCCAATTACTACTTATTCCCAATTTCTCGATCAGAACCTAATTAATTTAAGTAAAACATACCAAATATATGATTCATTCAGAAATGTCATTTTAATTTAAATTAGACTTTCTCTTTTAACGCTAGCGAACACAAATTATACTGCTGTAAATAGAAAGGCATGTTAAATTTATTACACCCATTTTAAGAATAGCGTCAAATCAATTAAGTTCTAAGGGAAGATCTAGAATTATATTATATCAAAGAAAGCACGAAACAAAACAAATAATAACAATTATTTCAAAGAGCAAAAGAATTGTTCCTAACGTTGCGTTTAATAGCCTTACATTTTATTTTCTAACAACTTCAAGGAAATTTTATTAGGTAGCTCTGAACTTCATTTGCCATTCTGTTGGACTCGCATCCTCTAAGCATAATTTTCTTGGAATTTTACGATTTTGGTGCTACTTTCACAACTTAGGTTTATTTCTTTACAATATGAAAGCCCTTTAGGAAAAAGGAAATTAAACAAGTGAGACATATCGGAACATTTCAGAGACTTAATATTTCACAAAACTGAATACTGGATCCCATTCTTTCTGATGGTCTCGAAGCACAATTTTTCCATAAAGTATTTTTTAAAACCTTTTGGCATGCTTGCTGAAAATCGATAGTAGGCTTCTTTCTAAGAACTTCCCTGATTTAAACACATAGAAACCACACGATTTTTCTTCACTTGACTTTTGAAGTTTAAATGCTCTCAGTCAAAAATATATCATTTTTGACGCAGTACATGAGATAAAAACTAAAAAAGCTTAAATACCAACTTCCGTAAATATTGGCTCATCATGAAGTGCTTGCTGTTTTGATTATCTTGATTGAAACAGTGAGTATAAGCTTTATTTATATTGTAACGTTCATTCATTTATCGCTTATAAATTTAATTTTTAACGCAGGTTTAAATGAATAAAAGTTATTCCTTATTTCCGAAATTTTTCGAGTATCTATATTAATATTTTTCTTCTATGACTCCCAAAAAATGCGTTATTCAGCTATAATATTTTGCAACATCTATGGAAAAATTTTCTATTTTGTTTATTTGCGATAAAGTAGGACCGTCTTACCCATCAACTTTCGGTGATAATGTTAAGTCAATAGGAATCTTCAAAATTTCAACACTCTGTTTAAGATATTAATTAACGTTTTTAGTGGAGTTTTCTAATGTTATGGCTTAAGGATACTTTGAAAATATTAAATTTCATGTTACTGTTTTTGTAGCTCTCAGTGTTTACTTAAAATAAGAGCCTAATTTTGTGGAAAGGTTGTATAATTATTCTTTGTCGCTCTTTTTGGCGCTTTGTGTACTCAAAAAAGGACTGATTCGAACTTGGCGCTTGATATTGAATCCAATTGAATTTGGCGATCGCTTAAATTGGAGGGTTACTGGAAAACGGAAGTGAACCCTCAGCACGGAAGTTCTGTGAAACTAATATAAACAAATAAGAAAACTCATCACGTTATTTCATTTTCCAAACGTTAACAAACGAAAATTTTTAAAAATACGGTACGTTCATGAAATTTCTTTTGGGCGATTACGCGCCAAATGCGGTAATCCTGATATTTTCCTTTTGCAGAGCTTTTCAACGGTTAACGTTATTATGGCGAGGAAAACGCACCGTGTTCTTAAGTCTCAACTTTTGTTTGTTAGTTTCATTTGAATGTTCAATTTACCTTCTAAATGCTTACAAAATCCAGAAAAACATTTTCCTCAAGGCTAACAAATTTATTCTGTTCAGATTTAAGTTAAGGATCAGAAGAAAATTTATTAAACTCAACCATAAATTTCTTTTCCCTAGGATGTATAGTGTCCTCATTATAACGAGTGAAGCGTACAGGGTTTGCATAGCAAACCTGGGATGATTGCATAACAATCCTTCTATGGTTGGCGAGCATTAGCAAACAGGGGAAACGACCCTCTAGTTTCATATATTTAATTGAGAAATTGGTACACATATATGAGGCACTCAAAATACTGCCCAAGAAAGTTTTTTTTTTGTGTGTAATTTTACAAGTAAAAAAAATGTGCTTGATATTTTGGGAATATTTGACAATTTTTTGCTGAACAAGTTCATCATTGTTTTTTAATAGTTTAATTTCTTTTATGACTCTTTCTGCCAGTTTCATACCTTCATTTAGGATTTTGGTCAACAATTTCCATGTTTCTTTACTTTTTGTGTATGGTCTGTATGTTGAAAACGAGGATTTCTTTAATCTTCTCCGATTTCCAGTTTCGAAATATTTTGTTCTTAAGCAATCACGTCTCACCCATAGCCCTTCTAAGATGTTAATAATCTATATTTAAAGGTATTAATTTACGATAAATTAATGTTTAAAATATGAGCTGCTAGTAGCTTATTTCTACATCGTTGACAACCATTAACTTTTCAATTTCTGAAACGAACTGCTGTGTGTAATATTACATGAACTATGAAATTTGAAGTTGATACTGGAATTAACTGAATAAATCCATTTTAATAAACCCATGCATCATTCGTTGCATTAAAGCAAAGAATCAACGGGTATTTTAAGCTGATATGCTTTTAACCGTAAGCTTCTCATCCTTAACTGATTTTAAGAGCATTACAGTAAAGTTGTAATGAAATTCTGGTTTATAAGCGCTTGGAGCAAGATTGTGTTCTAAAATTTAAATAATCACGATTTCCTGTTGTTCTATACAGTAATAGGATTGCACCGTGTTATACATTCATAGCCGATTGAATAATTTTGACGGAAATCTGAGGGCCCGAATTTTATACTCAGTTTCAAGAAATTTGTTTATTTGTTTTTTTACTATTAGGGTAATTTATTAAGTAAATGCATTATAAAATATATTTAATATTTTGAATATCTTTTATAGTGCCAATATTTTGTACGAAATATTTTCAAGCGATCATAAGAATGTTAATTTGATTACTATTTTAATTTGATTACTAGTTATTGTTAGACTTTTGGTTTAGGTGATATCTTGGTGACAAATATTTCAGATCGTGTGTTCCAGTCGGATTTCACCAAGACGCAACACGTGTGTGGACTTTTAACACGTTAAATCTATAGTGGGAGGGTAACATAAGCAGAATTATCCGCTGTCAGCCGAAGTGTGCGGAGAAATCTTAATGATGATCGCTGCACCTCGGATACTAAGGTCGGAATCCTAACTTCCACCACCGGCCACGGCCCAACCCCTCCCGAAGGAATTACGTATCATCACTGGAGCAGGGTAACTCGCCGCACCATTACTACTGTCCTACCGCCACGAGAAAAACCCTGAATAGGGTTTCCTCAAGTACGCGAGTCGAAGAAAGGAGGGAAAAGGGTATAATATCAACCGCAACATTTGGAAAACTAAGCGCACTTCGTTTGGCGAGGAATTCGTTTTCGACTGAAGTACAAAGCGAAATGAGACTTTCGCAGGTTCCATCTGCGCCAGTTGAAATAAAGCCGTTTCCTTCACCCCCAAAATACAGTGGAATATCCCGTTTCCATAACAACATCCATCTGTGGTTTTTCTCGTGGCGGTAGGACAGTATACCCCTAGAAGAAGTTAGAATTCGCTTACTTCCACGGCGGCTTCTCATCCAAGTACTCGAGGTGCCCGGCTGACAGCTAAATATCTATTCGTGTAGTATTATTGAACATGTAATCGTGGGAGGATAAAACGTCCTCAAACTGGTGTGACATGGAAGTTTGTACAGTGGATAATAATTAGAAAGCTATGAACTTGTAAACTACAGATAATTTTGATATGATGATTTGATATGATTTAGTTGGTTGTAAATAGAGTATTCATGTACGTGAAGCGTTCAAATAAGCTTTGTATTTTCCTCTCATTTTTTCTTTCTTTTTGAAAATGAATTTGCTTAGATAAAGTAAGAAAAGAAACTCTTGCTGTTTTTTAAATAAAAAGGAGGGAATTTCTATTCGCATTTGAGCTGTGTGTCGTGTATGAGTTGGTCATCTCTCAACAGGAATCATCCTCTAGTGCTAAGAAATGAACACTGGATTTCTGCCTCTAGGTTCAGAAGAACTTCTTGCATATTACTGAATACAGTAAAGAATAAACAAATAAGTAAAATACAGACTTTTAAATATTTGATGGCTTATCTTAGTGGAATACAGATAGTAAAAAAATGAAAGACATGAAAATATACTGATAGAATTTTTACAATCTAGTACTTTGGATTAAAGGATCAGATGAACAATAAACATTTTAAATCAGTTTTAAACCATACAGTTTGTAGCTGGAAATCATATATTAATAAATATAGAAAATATTTTTAGATATACACTACATTCAAAATTTGAATTTCTGAAAAAAAGTAAATGTCACATTTTAATAAATTTAGTACTGATATATAAAGGACAAAATATACCTTAATTTTCAGAGTTACTTGATCCTCGGTTTATTTTTATGGACAAAAAAACCCATAAACATTGGAGTTACCTTGTAAGTGATAATCTTGAAAGTGTGAATATTTATAGATGGAATGGTCAACTGTATCTCTACACTTAAGTATTATTGAACATGTCTGGGATGCTCTTCAGACGGTAATTTATTCTCGCCATCCCTCTACTCCCTCCAGGAACTGAGAAATCCAATGCTACAATGGTGGGACCGAAAGTCTCGAAGACTCATCAAATGCTTCGTTTCTAGAATGACTTCCATTTCTTTCCATTCTTCCCAAGGAGGCTAGCTCCTCCTCATGGTTGTAGAGTCTTCTTGCTGACTCTTCGATCTAGCAAGATTTAGTATTATGAGGTCTGTATGATGTGAGAGAGGATCATATTCCATGTTATATTTGGTCATGCATCGTTGGCTTTCTAAAGATTCTAAACGTTTTCTATTATTACTGTGTTATGCAACTATTCATCCGTGCTAAATTTCGTAAAATTTCTACAATAATTTTCAGAAATATAATGAAGTGTGTAACTTCTATTAATATTGAGCATTAATATAGCTTAGATGAAATTAGAAGAAAATGTGTTGGAATTAAGAAATTTTATTCATCTTACAATGCATGAATTTTTTATCGTTTAAGATGAATGATAATCTTTTTCATAGCTTAAAGGAATGATGCAAGATATATAGAAAAAGGCATTACATATAAACATGATTACCTTTCAAAATTCCGTTCTCAAAAACCTCTTTTTTATTAAATGTAAAATGTGTGAAGAATGATGATTTCTAATGTAGAATAATTGCGCGAAACTTGTAGAAAATTTGTTGAATGATACGGATTTCTATTGTTTGTTGAGTGATACAAATACATGTGATTATTTATTAATAATTTTTTAAACATTATTTTGACTGATCTAAAAACACATGGCACCAATCAACTTTTTCTACATTGATCGAAAGTCGACAAAAAATGTCACATGCGGTATGACATGTTTAACTTACTACACAAAGAAATGTTGCCTAAGAGAGTTACAGAAAAAAATGTCCCTTTCTCGAAATCTGTCTCAAAAAGGAAAAAAGAGAATTCTTCGAAGATTGTCTGTATGTTCAATTAAACGATTCTTGAAGAAATTCCAAGAAATGGAAAGGATTTTGTTTCAAACAAAAGAAAATAGACTATTTTTCTGGACGAAAAAAGAAATAAACTGAAATAGAATAGGGAACGTTTGAAATCCTAGCGGGAAAAACATCAGTTTCATTTACAGTAATGTCTAAAAATACTTTTACCAACAGTGAAAAGTCTTAACAGAAACCTTTCTGAAGAAGAATTGTTTGGCCATCAATTTTTAAAAATATTCTGTTGAACGTTATATCCTTTTAACACCTGTAGATTCATGCTCAAGGATTGCCAAATATTTTATAATAGTATTCTCAATAGTAAGTGAATCAAAAGTTTAAATTACATAGTTTGTCATTATAGAGAAGAATTCAGAATGGTATTTAAGTTTATATGGATAAAACGACCATAGTTTAATGTACAGGATATTCAAAATTTATTTTGCAACCGATATTTTGAGACATTAATTTATGTTTTATTTATTTATGACACTTATCCACAATAGCAACAACGAAACGAAAGAATGTTTACGAGTGAATAGAATGAAAATTCTTAATCTGATTTACGAGTAGATTACGAGTTTTGGTGTTTGCTAATTTATTTACATTTAATTAATTTTCTGAACCAGATATTCTGTTTCAACTTCATTTTGTTTAATAGCAATTTATTTTTGAAAGCACTTTGAAAAAATCTTTTCTATGAAGCTTTCATTCTTTGCTGAATTTACGGTTCTATTTTCGCTTCCGAAACTTTCTGTTTCTGAATTTAGAAAATTGCGGAGATCAATACTAGTGGAATTGATCAAGCAAGCAACATAACAAAATTAAAATGTTTATTTATATGTTTTATAAAAAATTATCGTCTAAAGTTATTTGCTAGCGAATTTTGGTGTAAAATATTCTAAATACGAAAGAAATCTAAATTAGAGAATTTTCGTAAAAGTACACAGCAGCAGTTAGAAAGCAAATCAAACGAATGCATAATGCTTTTTATCTCAGTAATGTAGCATGTTTGTGGGGAAAATGCCGCTGAGTTCATTGTTCGATTCCACGAAGGTTTCCCCTGTTTGGGAAACAGTTGCACTTCAAATCCGTCGTGGGTCAAGTTTCCACTCGTCGGTGTTCGGAGTGTGGTGATGCCGCCTCAGATGCCGCCTTTGTCATCTGACATTGTTCAGAGTTGAATGTAGATATGCTATTAAGAACCGAATTTCATTTTGTGGATTTACGGTTCACTGTTTTAACACTTTCGCCTTCATTGGTTTCGCAGTACAACCACACATGGAGCATTTTTTTTACTGCGCATGGGCGAAATGTAGCGTGATTTTTCTTTCATAGCTTCAAAGCCAGATATATAGGCCAACTTATATAAAAATTCCAGTTCAATACAGTTAGTATTTAGAACGATATCGGCATTTCAAGAGCTAAATTGCTTTTGAAATCTAAGAGAAACAAAATGATGAGGGTTTTTGCACAAATTGATATATTTTGAAATTGGATCTTCGAGAGTAATATTGAATTTTATGACGGTTGAATATCCTGAATACTCACGTATACTTATCAATTAAATACATAATTTAAATTGCATTTCGATGATAACTTATTTGGAGGAAAAATAATCCGTTAATGTTCATTGGTTCCACTGTGAAATCACAAATTTGTTGAAAATAAAAAATGCTAAATTTTTTTCCTCTACATATTTATGCTCAGCTACATGTCAAATACTCATTTTGGAAATAAATTTAATAATTTTCAAAAGGAAACACGTAGTGAAAAGTTTAAATTGTGCTTTAGAGTCAGTAGTTTAATAGTGAAAATTGAATCAGCGTCGCAACTTGCACAGCAAAGCAGTTATAATGCATTGATTAACTTTGGAACAATACGGCATTTGAATTTTTTTTTATATATAACTAGTCGCTTCATCCGCGGCTCAGCCCGCGTTTAAATGTTCCTCTTAGACTTTTAAAGGGGTTGAATATATATTTCGAAAAGTAAATGTGCTTTGCTTTTTCTTCCATACATGTAAAACAGATAAACGAGGGTGGAGCCGCCGATACAACGGCTAGTTTTGTATATTTTCTACTCGAATTATTTTAAATTTTCCTATAAAGTGCATGTCAAAATTCACACATTTCAGTCGTATTGTCACAGCTATGTTCCATGATGTCACCTCAATTTGTGAATTAACACGATTAGCCCTTCGCTGACTCAGTCTTGTTTGACGTGGAACTGAATGTTCTCTGGATTTCCTACGCCTATCTCCTTCATTTTTAATTGATTTACTTTGAATCATTACATCCATTTTATCATTTTTTTACGATACAAAATTTGTTTCACAGCAGAACGAATATAGAAACAGACTATCAATTTTGTTTTGTAAACAAACAGATTGTTGCCATCTGCAAAATAGAAAGTAATCTCTTTTTTGCGGCACCTACCTTAGCGTTTTTTATATAGAGATGTTTTGCGTTCAATTACGAGGTCGTTACGTCCTGAAATAACCTCGTGTAGTCTCAAAACAGGAGGTTAATCTAACTAAACTAGAATGTTTCGGTATCGGTTTTTAAAATCTAAGAAAAAGCATTTCTGGCACTGCTCTGTAGATCGAATTAAAGTGTAAAAAAAAGAAGATCGAATTAAAGTGTAAAAGAAAAGATCGAATTAAAGTGTAAAAGAAAAGATCGAATTAAAGTGTA
>BGPR01000201.1:84818-97605 GCA_013235015.1 Araneus ventricosus
GAAAAGATCGAATTAAAGTGTAAAAGAAAAGATCGAATTAAAGTGTAGAATAAACCCTAATGGTTCCAAATCTTAAGGGAATTTTAAAATTATTTCTTTATTTTCGTTTAATAACTTAATTATTACGCATGCAAGTGCAAGGAATTTATGAATCATTTAAAAGAATTCTTAATACATCGAAATATTATTTAATACACTTTCATGAATTGAATCTTCCTTTTACTTTCCTTATATTAATATTTAGATGCATAAAAACGTACAATTAAATAAAGTGGTGATTTCAGAATGATAATTTAATCATTTGAACGTATTTTAACTAATAATGCATTTTTAAAGAAAGTCAACAAAAATTCTTAAAAATAAAAATCACAAATTTTAGGAATTTATTTTTATTATCCCTGTGGACTTAAAATATATAATGGGAGCTCTATATTAATGAATATGATAAAATTGTCCTGTTACGTCTACAGATAAATATGCAGTTTTAATTTTAAAAATTGCATTAATTTACCCAATGTCTTTTTATATTTAATTGCACAACATCGCATTTTTCTTAATTAAACAGTAAATTTTATTTGTTACAGTGTTTCAACTCATTTTTCAATTGAATATTTAACGAGGAATCCTAAATAAAAGTTGAAAGTTATAAATAATACCAGTTTCAATTATTCCCAGAAATGATTAATTGTCTCGGAATTTGTCATGAAAAACGTTAAAGTATGAATTGATTATTCCTCCAAGGAGATAAGCATCGAAGCCAAATGGAAAAATGCATAAAAGCATTTTCCATTTCCATCTACATTTCTTTTTAGTCAGGAACCTGGTAATTAAAACGATCTGGAATTCGAGCTTTTCGGCGTATGCGTTTGTTAAAGAGCATCGCGAGTTTTTCCTCTGTAATTTTATTGGTAACTTAAGAATTCTTCTCTTCGAAAATACACAAAAAGAATGCGCCTTGTTAGAATATTTTCATGAGGCTACTTTAAATAGTTTACATGCAATTTTTCAAAATGTTTTGGCACTTGAAAAGAGAAATAAAATATTCTTGTAACAAAAATAATAAAGGTGAAAAGGGGGCAACAACAATAAAAAAAATGCCAACTTTTCCCACATTTTTAACAATGTTAAGGCTCTCGTTTCATTCTTATGCTTTTTACTTCTAAAACACGAGAAAATATTGAAGCAGTTTTTTATATAATTTTCTTCTGTTTTGTTTTCTACATTTCCTTTGTCTAAAAACGAAAAAAAAAAAAAAATGCAGACTGAGAGTTGCTTATTGGAGAAAAGAAAGCACTGACAATGAATTCTTTGCATCAAAAATATTTATTATTATTTTTTTCCCTTAGTTTTCCGCCCCAGTTGCTAGAAACGTTTTAGCAGAATTTTAAAGAATAAAACCACACAAAAATTGTAACAGTTTCTGAAGAAAATACGTCGTGGTTTAGGCGGAAGAATAACGACCAGAGTATTTTACGCTATATTGATTTTATTGCCTGTTTCTCTGGGAAAAACTTATCCAGGCATTATTTCGGGATTCCAGTGAATTGGAGTGAACTTAGAAAAGACCGGCTGTAATCCACCTAAAAAGCTTGACAAATATTGCCTTAATTCTTGATGAAGTTTTACTCACAGTAATAGAATCATTACAGCGCAGAAAAGAAATAGGATTGTAATAGCAAATATTAAAGCTGAATACTAGTGTAAGACTTTCGAAAACATTCCGAACTGATGTGATGTTTCGTTTATTTAAAGGATAATTTAGAACACATATTTTGACTAAATTGTTATATTTTACGTGTTGAAATATTCGGATATTCGAAATTTCAAAAGAAATTAAAGTTAATCTCTTTTAAAATATGAAATATCATTTCCTCTTGAAATGTATAAATTTCAATTTAAATTCTGTCTCTTCTGAAAATAAGACTTGAAAAAAATCAGTAATGAATAAATGAATCATAAAAGAAAAGAAAACATGTTACAAAAGAAAACTACTGAAATCGAATACTTGTTTAATATTTTCAAAATCACTTTTACAATGTATATACCATTCGGAATCGAATAAAATTTCTTATTGTTTCTTCTGAATCATTCAAGATTTTTTTCCTGAACTGTTATATTGTTCAAGCTGGATTAGAATACGAAATAATGGAGCTTCAATGTTTGAATGCAATCTTGAAATATTATGTCACAGTAATGGAGCAACTGTCAAAGAAATTAAAACATTACCACAAAGAAAAGAAATTATTTATAGTTTTAAATACAAAATTGTTATAATAAACGTGACCCTATTAACATTGACATAGAACCTTTTTTGATGGATGTAAATCGTCACAATTCATTACATATATTAAATGGACCATAGGGAAAAAATTGCTATGCAAAAAATAAAAGTGTAAATTTAGTAGGCCAGACAGCGCTCTGTATACAAATTAGAAAAAAATGTTGTGTACATTAGGTAAGCTGTAAAATGTCAGCATTCAATGTTCGAAAATCGTTCTTCGCCATGCTGTCAACTTGTTTTATCAGAACTGCAGGAATAGTTTAGCAGTGAGGATATCTATGTTTGAAAGGCAAAGGAAAAGAACTTATCTCGAATAATAGTTTGAAAATGTTGAAGAAACAGGGGAGTTGTGTGTCCAATCAGGCAGAGGAAGGAGACAGTGGAAGACATCTCTGTTTTGGTGGTTTATAGAGCTTTCTATTCTTGATATTCCTCGACAAATTCTCCAGCGGCTTCAAATGAACTGTCTATCCCTTGGACAAGGACAAACGTTCTGCGATCCATTCTTAAGAGGCATCTACTGACGATTCACATGATGCAAAAGCTGCAACTTCAAGGCCCGAACCAACGCACTGATTTTGCTTCCCGGTTTTTGGTGAGAATAGCCGTTATTAATCCATGACTTGGAAAAATGTTTGGTCAGACGAAATGCATTTTACCCTAGATGGAGCAGTGAATGCTCAGAATATGGGGCACTGGAAATCTTTATGTTGTGCATGAACAACTTATGCATTTTTATTACGCGACTGTATTGTGTAGATTTATTGCTGACTTTACTTGGCTCTTTTTTTTCTTTGAGGAAGGCACTGAAAAGTGTTCTCTCGCAGGTGCCAGTTATTGCGAATCATCAGCAACGAGAATGTGTTCAGACTACAGCCTACATGCAAGATGGTGGAACATTCCATATAAATCAACAAGTAAAGCAACTGTTTCGTGCTCACTTTGGAGGCCATCGAAAATTTTGAGAAGTTTCTCGATTGCCTGGCCTCGTCGTCCACTAGTGATTTGAAATTTTCAGAGATATTTCTAAGATGCACGGACAGCTCTCAATAGCACAACGATGATTGTTTCTTAAATATTTTCTGAAAAAAAACCCTTTAATGAGTTGATTGTTTTGTTTTATCGTACTGAAAAGTAAGCTATACTTTGCCTTTACAAATAAAAAGGTTGATTGCAACTTTCATTTTAAAGACAGAGTTTTAGTTCACAGAATATTGATAAACGGTATTTAAAACTGCTTTCTGACGTAAATATGACATTACTTTTAAATTAGGATGACTTTCAGGACTAATTAATTGAGTGTAATTATACAATGTAATTAAAAATTCAGCATGGAAACTAACTGCTTGAAGAAGTATAAAGCAAAAATGAGCCAGAATCGTTTTGAGATGTGTGATTGGAAACGCCATCCAGATGAGTTAATGAAATGCAGGAATGTTAGAGAGTTGCTCAAATAACAAACAATCAAGTTCCCAACTATTGAAAATTATTTATTTGATAATAGTACTTTACATTCAGTTTCAGAACAACTACTCCAAGTTCTTAACATTCATATTCATGTACGCAAAGAATGGCTAACACATAGATTGGCACACCCTTTAAAAAATAATGGGCATTTTGTGGACATTTATAGCGGTGATGGAGATTCTTCAGACGAGGTCGGCATGTCCACCATTTCTGCATTCGTTAACTGTTAGGCAGTCTCAAACTAAAATGATTGGTGCTGAAATTCAAGTACTGCGCTGGTAAACAGCGTCCTCTATCTCATCAGGGTTGCGTTTCCAGTCATGCTTTTATATGTTACTAGAAGATTGCCCAGCGTTGCTCGGTCTTATTCAGTCGAAATCTTTTGTAAGGAAAGAAAACAAACAATATTTTATAAATAACATAATTCTTATTACTGTTACTTTTTTGTGGAAATATTTCTCAACTTTTTTTATGAAATAATGTATAAATTAATAGTATAAAAATTTCCTTTCATTTATCATAAATTATAATATAGAGTATTGCATTTATTTCTTGCATTGTTAGCACATTTTAGGGGGATTTTATTATTTCAGGAACCCAGGACATAAAACTTTCATGCTAATTGGTTCATTTGATAAATGTCTTCCTATGACTCACCTTCAACCAACTCGGAAGACTGCGAGATATGGTCCATTTCTAAATATAGTACTTTGTTGTTGTTGAACAATGTAGGAGTCATTTCTATAAATAAACACTTTTATATAGGTTACAGTATTTATGATCCTAAAGGGTTGATTAAATCAATTTAACCCCTCCTTATTTTTACTTCGACATTATTGAAACCTACAATTTAAATTTCATTTCGATCAGTCCATTTTTAAGTGTATTTCGGGGACATTGCCCCAACCTACACTGAAGGACTGGGCGAGGGCTTATTTACCTCAATAGTACTTCATGTCGGTTAATGAGGAACATGCCTACCAAGTTTCATCAAAATAATTTCAGCAGTTTCGAGTTTCGTGTCTATTGGCCTACGTCTTTGCTCCACCCTACCTAAGGTTTTGGATGATATTTATTGACCCCTAAAGTGCTTTTATTTTGCCTATGAGGCACATGTGTATAAAGTTTAGTAAATTGCCCCTGCCGTATGAACTTTCACGTCAATTGTGTGTTTGCCGAATGCAACAGACTTTCTCCCGCCCTAACCTCAGAGATTAGGTTGGCGTTTATTGACCCCTACAATATTTTTATTTGGCTAATTAGAAGTATAGGTACCAAAATTAATCAAAACCGCCATAGCCATATCCAACAGCATGTCAATCCGCACAAAGCGGAGGCAAGGTTTACATGCATTTTGACGATATTGTCCCCCTTACTGTGAGGAATTGGTTTAGCGTTTATTTACCGATACACTACTTTTAGTCAGCCTGTGATATGTGCCTAATATTTTATGTACTCTGTGTCATCAAAATTGCGCCATCCTTATCAATTTCTATGTTAATAGGCCCATTTGCCAATATTTAAACGCCCATATTTAAAAGACTTAACACTACCCTACCCTCAGGAAATGGGTTAGCTTAAATTTACCCATACAGTATTTTTAATCAGACACTGAGGGACATAAGTACCGAATTTCATCAAAATCTACCTAGCCATATCCAACAGCATGCCAATCGTTTCAAGAGTCTACTTGTATTTTGAAGATTTTGTCCCATCCTTCTCTGAGGAATTGGATTAGCGTTTATTCAAACATACACTAGTTTTAGTCAGCTTATGAGGAATATATGTGCACAGTATTACCAAAATTGTGCCAGCCAAAATCGCCTAAGTCGCAGAAATCGTCAATCGACCTATTTTTTATATGCATTTTGGAGACTTTTCCCCACTCTAGCCTGAGGGACTGAGTTAGGGCATATATATCCCTACAATATTTCAAGCCGGCTAATGAGGAACACGTGTACCAAATTTCATCAAATTCGCCAAGCATGTCAATCGGCCTATTAGTAACATATATTTTGGAGGCTTTGCCAAACCCTACCACAAAGACTCGGGCTAGGGCCCTACGGTACTTCAAGTCGTATAGTGAGGGACACGTGTACCAAGTTTAAGCAAACTGGCCAAGCATGTCTATCGGCCTATTTGTTAAATGTATTTTGGATACATTACCCACCCTACCATGAGGGACTGGTGTTACGGATTATTTACCCATTCAATATTTCAAGTTGGCTAATGAGCAGCCTGTGCATCAAATTTCATCAAAATTGGATTAGCCATTCGGAAGTGTTGCTGGAACAAACATATATAGATACATACACTTAGTTTTTTTATATATAGATTTTATCTTATTTTTGGGTTCCCTACCTCCCCTACTGCTTGTACGTTGAATTTTTAATTATTTCTATATCCGCCGTAGTTTTTGTCACACTATCAATTTCAGTTGCTAATTAGTATTGTTCAAGATTAGAAAAACATTCTATGATGCGCCGAAGAAAGATAATGAAAGAATATGTATAATTGTTGTTTCACAGAGATTTTTTACAAAACAATTTTTGAGTGAATTGTTATGGTTTTCTCATGACACCAAGAATTTCTGTATTTTATTTGTTTGAATTACGAGGACCGTTTTTCTTCAACCACCGATATAAAAAAAAGAGTACAGGACAAAATGAATTTATTACCGAAAGTTATGTACTGTAACGAATTGTTTTCAGGCTTCAGTCTTATATACCGGACTAAGACGGCTTTACCACTGTTTTTTAATGTATTGTTTCTCGAGGCACAGGCTGCACGTAATGTGTAATGTGAATGTTTGTGATTGCTTATATTCAAGCTCGAAAAACCAGTTCCTCAAATTTTCAGGACGACTCAAGTACTTTTTGTAAATAGCCAAAATAAAGTCTTTTTTTGATATTATAAATGTCTATTGCTTTAGTCTGATGTTACAGTAGAAACATGGTTACATTTCGACATAATCGCGGTGAAGATTCAGGCATCTGTAATATCGGTGGCCAAGCTTTCCGATCCCCTTTCAGAAAAACGTTGCCGCCAATGATGTGAGATGGGCCTCAAGGCTGCTTTGAATCTCCTCATTTTTCTAGAAGTTTTGGCGTCCTAGCCAGTTCTTCAGTTAAGGGAAGAGATGAAAATCACTCGTCGCTAAGTCGGGGCTATGCATCGGGCGACCAGACATGTCCCATTTAAACCGCTCCAGAAGCTGCTGGACAATAGTATTGTGAGGGCGGGCGTTGTTACGAATGAAGATAACTCTAGAAGTCAGGAAGCTCGTCGCAGACGAAGAAAAGTCTGTCAAGATATAGATGCATTGGTCGTTTTCCACAAACCAACTTTCTGCTTGATGAAAGTGAATAACACTACAGAATTCGCACTTGAATGGAGCATCAATTCTAAAGGCCTTGTTCACTTGTCGACAGCTCAGATCAAACTGGCCAGCTGGCGTCGGCAGTAGTTGAGGTTATGATTAGAGACATGCGCAGCCTCCCATCACGCATCCCCAGCTACTACAACTTTTCTTCCATTTTAGCTGCTTGATTGGAGGTTGAAAAAAACGGCCCTCGTAAAAAATATGTTGTTCTGAAAATTTCAATTTAAATTCAATGACATTTTAAAAAAATAAAAATTAAGAAAATTTATAATTCTTCTCTTGTATGTATATTTTTTTATTTCTTGCGTCAATATCCCTTTTCTCAACCAATAGAAAGCCTACAGCGATGAATAGGGTTTCAATGGATATGACTTTTTACCGACTTATCCATAATATTTAGGACAAAAACTAATTTATAACTGACAAATAAAAGAATATACTTTAAATTTAGCTTAGGGCTGCATGAATAAAATATTGATATAAACGAAGCATTTCTCAAAAATGTTTTTCAGAATTACCATATATTAAAATTAATAAGGATGTGATAAAAATATAAATAACTCTTTTTGCATTTTTGAATATTTCTCTTTGTTGCTTAAGTGCATGATGAATATCGTATTATCTATAAACACAAGAAAAAGTCTGAATGATTTCCTATTTCCATATATTTTATCCTATTACTTTTATAATATACCCACTCTATTCAACCAAAAGAAGATTTGAATTAGATATTGATTCAATAAATCTATCGCTGAAAATAAACAATCAAGATGATGTCAGAAACAAATTACATTTTAAAGAAGGGAATGAGAGCGATTTATTTTATTTATTTGAAAGAAAAGGAAGTTAATTTGCAGGCAATAAAACCCATCAGCATATTTTCATTCAAATATATGATTATCTTGGATATTTCACATTTACGAATGCATTATCATTTTTTAAAATTCTTTTATTCATTTTTCAATGGTTGTGAAATAGCTTGTTTTGAAAATGAATGTAGGTTCCTTTTGAACTTCAACACTCTAGAAAAATTGGAATTTTTATACCTTTTTAAGAAGAAAGAAAAATTGATGTCAAAATTAATTCGTGCAAATTAGTTGCACTTTCGAAACTAAACATTTTCACAGGGTTTGTGAATCATATGAATTTCTAGGCAAATAAATAATCTTTAGAAATAATGAATAGTTTCATTATTTCTAATTAAAAAATTGTTTCACGACAAATAAGGCGTGAAACAAATTTTTATTTAATTTTAAGGAATTTTAATTGCATTTGTTGTCAAGAAACATATTAACATCTGAACAAATTTGACACTGAAAAGTTTTTCTATAACATTCTTGCGAAAATCTGACTGTCAAAAATATCCAGCAGTTCCTTTGATAAACATTCATTTAAAATAGTTCTGAAAAAATCTCTTTAACGATATTATATGTTTGAAGAAGTCCATTCAACTTTTCAATTTACTCTCTCTATATAAAAATATCTCACGAAGATAATATCTAGGAACCAAGTTTTCATTTCACCACTTCCAGCGTTGTTCTGATTAAAAATTTTTAGAACACACTTCATAACAGCGAACATTTTACAGTAAGATGGGAAATAAACTTTTAACTATTCTTCCAAGTCTTTAAGGTTTTCAAGTCAGGCACCATAGTGAGTTTTTGATCTAGAAAAAGAATCAGTTTTTGATTATCCATCCCAGTTTTTTAAAAGGTGGCGTATGCGATGCATAATCGCCATTGACGCTGATCTGAATATGATCCTAAAAGAAATCGATATTATTGCAGAAAATTTAGTTTGAGGGTCATCAAAATGGTATTCTGTATAAAAAAATTCTGTATTGGAAACGAATACTGATTATTTCCGAAAGTTCTTTACATATCCCTATGTCGTATAGATATAAGTGTTGCATCATTCACTGGTGTCGCGGTCACTCCAATTTTGAGTTGCCTTCGACTATAGATTCAAATGAATTTGAGTGTCGCGGTGGCCTAGTGGCAGAGTTTCGGATTCGGGATCCGAGAGTCATGCATTCCAGACTCATTTCCTCAGAACCACCGTGTATCTGGGCCTGGTACATGCTAAATCTGTCAAGGGTCAAAGCCCTCAAGCCCTCAGGTTGGTATGTTGTGGAAGTTTGGATAGGGGTATTGGCTCAGGTGACGCCCTCGTCATCTAACTATGGTTTAAACTTACAAAGTCCGTCCCGAAATAGCTTTGTGTAGCCTCAAAATGGGATGTTAATCACCACAAACCTAACCTCTAGCTAAACTCAACTCAACAGATGCATTTGTTTTGTTTAGAGAACTCAATGGCGCAAGTGTTAAGAAGAACGTAACTCCCTATTTCCCAGTTATANNNTAAAATAAATTAAATTCCACCTTTCTTACTTATTTGCATCCATATCCCTTCTATTTCTTATTTTTTAATACAATATTCTCATATTTAATAGAATAAAATCGGACTTTTTAGTTACGCTTCAAGCGGTAGCATTGTTTTAATAGTGACGCGCTTAGTTAGTGCGTTTCCGTGTTCATATTCCTTTAAGCAAAAGTTAATCATTTAAAAGTATTCATCACAAATATTTGCCATTTGTCAATTGTTTAGCTAATTAGCCATTTTGAACAGATAAGATAAATAAAACATTCATTTATCGCACGTGATAAGTGCGTTGCAGCACTCTTGGATAATTTACATTAAGGACAAATAGCAGTTTGAAGCAAACTGAATGTTTGAGACAAATGCAAACAGATATTTACAATTATTTACAAAATTTCGCAGTAAATATTCCTTTCCTTCTCTGTGTTCCAAAATGTTTCTCTTTGAGCACAGGCAGTATGCTGCGTATGATGCCAAAACGAATATTGTTTTCTTATTCAATAATATTAATTAGTTCTGTCATAGCATATCAGATTTCCTTTTTAGCGAAGTAAAAGATAATCATAATCACAGATACGCGACAAATGAATATAATTAGCAACGCTAATGCAGAAACTAATTTGCTTCAAAAGACTAATTAACATTATTACATCAGATAATTAATTAACATACGGGAATAAAAATGAATTATAGTGATATTGCTTTTGAGCTCAGTGGAAATCACAAATGTAATAACTTCATTCATTATTTAAATTTTAATTTGTCTACCTTTATGCTTGTTGACTGATTTTGTCGATCCTAAAATGCTTTATAGAATTTTACATTCATTATTAGTGTCAAATATAATAATGTGAATAATTTGTGCTCTCTTGATTATTCTACGCGAAAAAGGTCATGAAATATGAGTTTTGCTGTAGAAGTGTCTCTAGGTATTATGATTATCTAAATAAAAGTACTAAATAAACTTAAGATCTACAGGTGTGCACGAAAGTCTTAATAGAAAGAATAGAAAGGAATTGTCTTGTGTAAGGATATATCTCAAATATTCGAAATGTAATAAATGACAATTTCTGTTATAAATAAAATTACTATGGAAAAACCTTAGAATATTAATGACAGATTTTTAAATGGAAAATTAACTTTTTAGTAGTGAAGGGATATCTTAACAAAAAAAGTGGAAATCATTCCTTTTTAACGGCTGAAAATAATTTTTTCGAGACTGTATTTCCGATCTGATTGAGGTTTGTATTTTCTTGAATTCTTTAAAACTTGATATTTATTCAGTACGTAAATTTGTTGATATTAACTCAATATCCTGCATATCCGAGTAGCACTAAGACATTGGACAATATTGTACGGTTTTGTTCAATATTATGCAATATTGTATAATATTGAACACTACCATAAAATGTTATGTAACATAGACCAATATTGCACAATCAATATGTTGCAATATCACGCAACAATTGCAATATCAAGCAATATATTGTACTACTTGGGATGAAGGGCAAAAAATGCAACTGTCATTTTTTAATTGAAAAAAGAAAATTCCTTTTTTCCTTACTTTTAAGTTTAGATCCAAATGTTCATTAAACATTAACATTGTTCAACGTTATTTCTTATTTTCCATGCAGAGCATTGAAAGGATGGCAAAAAATAGCAATGGAAATTGGTTGAAACAAAATTATTTTGATATTGTAATGAAATAATGTCACGTGATGTTACAGTCACATAACAAAACGTAACTGTTCATGTTATTCAAAATATAACTGGATGTTTGTTGCCTTCTACGCTGCACTATGCCATCGCGTTCTCCTGCAAGATTCACAGTGAATTCCAAAATCAAAGCTGTATGGTGCATTGGAAGTGTACTATGTTAGTCCAGTCAACGAAGGGTTTGAAAAAAAAACATTAAATCATATAGTTTTGAAAATTGGCATACATATTCGTGAAGGGTTCCTGATGAACATACTAAAAGTCCCCGGTCCTGGGCGTTGAGCTCGCGGCACCATCTCGGATTTCATCCCCCTTTTTTAGTTTTTCTTGAATATCTTGAAAACTATTCAGTTTTCAAATTACAATTAATTTAACAAACTAAAGAGCGTAAAATTTCGTAAAAACACATATTTTTATTTTTCTCCCAGCTTTAATAGTTTCCCAGATAATGGGTCTCAAAGGTTGCCGCCATCTTGGATTTCATCTCCCTTTTTTAGTTTTTCTTGAATATCTCGAAAACTATTAAATATTCAAACATACATCGTCACCATAGCAGCTCTAGTCTAGTCATTCATAAAATCTCAGCAATTAGCTTCTTACGTGTGAGGATAATTGTTTGGCGAAGAAGCATTTTGCATACATCCAAATGAAATACGTTATTTACTACTGATTAATGAAGGAATTATTTGTTAAATTTTGATCGCTAGAAACTACATAATTATGGAAAAAAAAATCCAAAACATTTAATTTAAAAATAAAAAAATGAGCGAAACACTTCAGTTTCTTCTTGAATAAACATTTTAAAGTTTATCACTTTATTTGAGGTATCTTATTTTAATATCAGTGTTGTAGTAACAAAACAAGTTGAAGTATGTTGAAAATATGACGATGCATTTTAAATTAATTTTTTGTGTGTTGATATATTACAGGAACGCAATGATAAACTAATTGATCTTGTAAGAGCGATAGGGAATAGCAAATTCAGCATAAACAGGCGAACACTTTAGTGTAAATCACTGTATTTAACTTACGTACACTTAATTTGAAAATGGTGAAAAGCGATGTTAACTGTTTTGGCCAGAGTTGAGAATTCATTTTCAATTTCCATTTTTTCTGGATATTTCAAATAGATCCGTAATTCAGTGTCTTTTTAATGATAATTCGGAAACTGGAATGGAGTGTGCATATGACATAAAAAGCATTGAAACATTTGACTTTGCCGGCAAATATATGCAGAATCCTAATGGATCCTTATGGAAGTCATACGTATAAAGAAACACGAAATGTGTATAATAATATTTACAACTTGTGGGAACACCGTACTATTAACGATTATTTGTTTAACGTTTCTTCATTAAGCTGCGGGAGGAATTGATTACAATAATTTTTATATTTTTTCAAAATTATCTCAACAATATTAACTTCGGCTAACATACAATGACTTTTGGAAACGAGTTGTATTATTAAGGCTTATAAAGCTTATAAAATAAAGAAATAACATGGTAATAAACGTATAGAAAATAATATTCTGCAATGTAGGTCAGTTTAAATGTAGGGCAGGG
>BGPR01000201.1:98072-125614 GCA_013235015.1 Araneus ventricosus
AACTGCGGCTAACCAATGGCGTAACAAGGATAAATGGAATCATGACATTTTATTCCGTCCTATCGTTATATCTGGTTTTAAGAATTAAAATAAACTCGAATTCATTTGCTTTAAAAATGAAAATAAACACACTACCTTGTCTGTCTTTGCGGCGCCATCTCCCCCTCTCCCCAAGAGTGCTACCCGGGACATCTATTCTCTCTTGTCTCCCTTCCGCTACACCAATGTGCTTAGAAATTACTTTTAATGATAGTGAGGAAACTGAATAGATCCTGCCCATAGTTTAAATGCAGAGTATTCGTATGCAACGAGAATCATCAGTTAGGAAATGTCGAAGTTGTTTAAGCATGCGGATCTGGTTATAATTCTTTCACACACGTTTTGTGAATTCTATGTTTTTATAAAATGCAAATGAATTTATTGATGGTGAGGGAAAAAAGTCGAAAAATGAAGCAATGATCAAGTATTAAATTCGCTAATTTTCGTATGAATGAGTGAATGCTGAACAAAGAGAGTCCAAATTTCCTCTAAATAGAAGTGGTTATTTATTTAAAATGTAAACAAATTTATTTTAAATGAAACTTAGTGATCGAGAATGTGATTGTTTGCACAGGATGAAAAGACTTATTCTAGTTTTAAATTATTTGTTAACTTCAGAGGAGTTTCGAATGAATTTTTTTTAGAAACCGAATCTCTTTTATCCATTTGATATTTCAGGAATAAGGTTATTTGAATTTATGCTTGGGTTTGTTATAATGCATGTAAAATAATAAAACTAAAATATTGATACTATTGTATTTATTAGTGCAAATCTAAATTGTATTCATTATTATGTTTTTAAAGAACTAATATTAAGCGCTGTGAAGAATCAATAAATGCAAAAAGAATTCTGGAAATTGTATAGGTACTTTATGTGTAAAAAATTTGTTAGATTGTTAAACTTTAGTGATAGTAGGAAATTACTATTTATGCTTATGAAACTTTATCACATCGTAATTTGAAACCTTAAAACCCATGATATAAGACATCTTAAATAGGAACACGGGGAAATCGTCATAGATAATTTTTACTCTTAGTTTCTTAAGTATTTTCAGGAAAAATTATTAAGAAAATCTTGAAAAATTTCATTAAAATTGCAATAAAGTTTTTTCTGAAAATTAATTAATGATCGTCTAAATTAAATTTATTTCAATTTATGGCTAATAAGTGTACATTTTTTCAAAATTTTTAGGGACAACAAATTGTTTTGAACGAATATGATGTTACGAGTGAAATAGTTTAAGAAGACCCTACTTTATAAAGAAACTATATTAGGATTTTATTTCTTCAGTTGCTTAGTAAATGAATGAATATATGTCAAAAAATATATTTTAAACAGATTAAAATAAATATTATTGGAATTCCGTTTTTTTTAAAACTCATTTCTATTTTTTCCCGTTATTTGGTAATATCTTTTCCTGCCCGATTTAGTTATATTCTAACAAATTTTCGAATTTTTATTGAAACTAAATATTCATTAAATTAAACATAACTTATTTTATTAAGTATTTGATAAGTTTGAAAAAGCACAAAAAACTTATTTGTAATTTGTTGTGCATAAACTATAAGACGATTTTTCTGCTTCTTTAAGTTATTTATTCCCAGATATTTAAAAAGGAATTCTAGCGCTATTCTTTTTTCCTACATAATTTATGTATCAAAGAAAATCTGTTTTATTCAGAAAATTCCGCAAAATAAAGAATTTTCTCTTTTAAGAAAACTTTAGTTGTTTTACTCACAGTCAAAGAAAAATTCTCAAATTCCTTTTGAACTGATTTTAAGCAATATTCTTCGAGTTATTAATGAAAAACCGTAATTGATTACAGAAAAGAGAAGGAAAAATCCTCCTTCTCGGAAAAGATAAAAGGAACGGAAAATGCAACAAGAATTTTGAAATCCACATTAAGCAAAACAAGATTTAAAAGCTTTGAAGAAGAGGATTTGAAAAATAGAATAATCATCAAAGCAGGTGTTCAAAGAAGCAAACGATACTTCATCGCTGCTACCAAACGATATTTTATTTGCTTCTCGCACAAAACGAATGTTTCGACAGAACTGGAAAGTAAGAAAAGAGACAAAAAGCGTCTCAATTTACAAACTACCTCGCTTCAGGAATTTGTAGAGTTGGATCTGACAGAGCCAAATGAAAGCCTCTGTTCCCAAAAGAGAGATATCTGCCTCCAAGTCAATTGGTTCGAATGGAGAATAAAGTTTTTCTCGGATTGGTGGTGTGATTTAAATCGAAGGGGAAAAAACCCATCGAAAGTCTAGACGAAACATTTATTCTTTATTCTTTTTTTTTTGTCCGTTGATAAGGCGTATTTCCACTTGAAAAGGGCGATTCAAAGCATTTCCAACTCATAAATGACTTTATTTTACCTCTGTTTCTGTCAAAAGTGGTTTTTGTGAGAAAAAGTCCCGAACACTAAATGAAGAATGGTTTTGGTTGTGAAAATACCGATTTCAATCATTCGAGAGAAAACTTTGAATGCCAATATGTTTCGAATAGCTAGTTTTTTATTGTGATTTAGAAAGTTTTCAAAAATAATTTATCAGTTTATGAACAGTTTCAAATATGAATGGAGTGACTTAATGGAGTTTTATAAAGATATTTTCAAGCACTATCTCATTTAGTCATACCAACACGAATCAAAGATATTTGTTTTTGAATATACAAATTTCAATATTTCTTTCAACATTTTTATTACTATTAAGATAAATGACAAGAGGAAAGTATTAGAATAAAATATTATTTTAATTTTAGTGATGGTATGCTCTATAAGCAATCCATTTGATAAGTCCATATAATCAAATGTATTTTTTGTATAACGGTTCACATTGAAACTTGTATGAAAGTTATGAATAGAAGAAATAAACAGACTTTATTGAAAAGTTAACTTATTCCGTTCACTGAAAATACTGGTTAATATGCTCACTATGTTAGTGTTTATTAATTATTTTTACTTTACATTCTGATTGTGGAATATCGGAGAAGGCAGTGAACTGTGTTTATTGTGAATTCAATTTATGGAAATAATTAAAACATGTTGAAGAAGGTCACCGTTGTAGTGCTTGCTTTTCATTTGGTGGTAGCTCATTTATAGATATTCTTGTAGATATCGAATATTATTTTCTTACATGATATTTCGCTTTCCATGTTCAATGTACTGACAATGTTTTGACATCTCCATTTCATACAATATCATGCATTGCATTATGCAAATTGTTACGTTTACCATACCATTATGCAGTTCTGAAGGCAACGCAGTCATACGACACCAGAGACCCAGACCCAAAGAACTAAGGAAGGCCAAAATCACTGTTGATCTCTCATTGACACCCTTGCTTTCTCCAACTGGCCTGACTCGCTAGTGAAATCGAAGTTTCCAATAAAATTACGTTAAAAGAAACGCACTTTGTATCATAGTAACTCTACGTTTATTTCACAATTGCTATTATAAACTGAAGCTAAACTGAAAACTAAATACATATAAAAGATGAAATCTAAACCTACACTATCCAAAAAATAAGGTATTTGAATTTGTAATATCACTTCTCATCACGTAATAGTAATGTTTGGAGACTTTAACCCCACACCACACCACCGTCTCCAGAGCTCATGTAGCTCCTATCCTGTTTGGTATATATATAGATGGACTTTATTGAGTTGCAAAAAAAAAAAAAATTACAGCATACAGAAGAATAGCAAATGAAATTACAAATCTGGTGTTTACACATAGAATTTACAACAAAATAAAGGAATATACACAATGCCTTGATTATCACGGTGTGATGAAAGAAAAATAATGAATGAAGATGATGACGAATAACATGAAAAAGCTGATATCAATGCACAGGTTTTTGAGTTACTTAGTAAAGATGGGGAATGATTGCGTGTTAAGTGTGAAATGCAAAGTAAAGGGAGGTTACTATTAAAGAATTATGAGAAAGAAATGAGTATGTTCAGTGTATTGAATACAGGATAAGTTAGAATTATTGTTCAAAGGCAGTTGAGTAATTATTCCAGTCAGATTAAGTTATCATTGTCTATTATGAATTTAATCATGCTTATTATTCTTTTTCTTGAAATTGGGGAAGAGAGTCAATGGGCAAGATATCGCATAGCGGATGGGATCGTCGACTTCTCCGCAGGCACAGAAGTCAATATTCGATAAATGGAAGCGGTTAAGGAATTAAGAACCTTTGATTTCACGACCTCCATTTAACTTCAGAACATCGATAATATTTTTGCTATGTTATACCATCCTTTAAAACTATAGCCGTATTTCCTGCTACTCCTTATTTAGATGTAGATACCTACATAAATTACATTATAACACCTTTGCTGTTTATGAACGCTACCTTGTTATGCGAATATTTTTGCCGACATAGGTGATATCTGCTGCTGGTATTTGACAACTGGCTTCGTAGCACTCAGTAGGTACAGAAAAATTTATTGCAGTTTAATGAAAACAACAGTTTAATAATTAGGCATTTAAAGAGTAAACAAATTTAGTTAGTAGGCGCTTTCATCTCCAAAAGATCTCTATTTCTTTAAAAAAACAATGAAAGATATAAAAAGACTGAAATTGTTTCAAAGGTATAGACAAAAAATAAGTTGAAACGTCAAACATGTTTACAACAAAAGTACCTCATATTCAAATACATCTGTTCATTTTTGTCATAAAAAGAAGCACGTTAATTACTAATAAATCCATTCAGCTTATAAACGACTTCACTTAAGCGAAACGTTAATTAAATTGTGAATGAATTAGTTGCTTTGTCGTGTTGAGTTTAATTTCAGTAATAGTTACCGTATTAGTTTTATACGACTTCATTCTTTTCCTGATGATAGTTAGAAATACCATTGGAATAATTTTCTTTAGATGCTGCAAAATTAACAGACTACAGGTATACACCCAGAAGTAGTCGTGTTGTCTCCGATAGTGACTTAACAGAGATACCTAGATGGCGTTTACGTGAAAATCTACTTTTGCAGAACAAAGAAGACGAGCCAAATTGTTTGGCAAAAGCAGATTACGACACAAATTTATTTCACGGTAATGATTTTCTTATTTGAAGGATCTCAGGTTTTATTTGTGGTTTATAGTTAACTTTTCCATTCAATTTACGATTTATTAATCCTTGAAACACATTTAAAGAATGGACCTGAAAAGTATTCTATATAGATGTAGAACAATTTTATAGTCGTTTTGTTTCAAGTTTTATTTATTGTCTTTATGTCGAAATAAAATTGTCTATTCATTCACCCAGATGATATTTGCCTTTTAAATGCAAAATGTTAATCTCCTACAACATCTAGGGATTTTAGTATGCAATTTCCGTCAACTTAAGGTTTTGATAATGAAGTTTACGTTTGTATGTAGTTTGGAAGACAGAAGACTTACTTTATATACTATAATTAATTATACTATTTTCATTTGATTTAAAATTCAGAAATTTTAACAGTTTAATTATTCAAGGATATGTAGATATAGGTGTGCAAAGATATCGTGGGATGAAATGATTTTATCATCAACTAAGCTGCCTGCAAGTAAAGCAATCTGTCGATACATGAAAATATTTGGATTTAATTTGGAGAATTCGCAAAATAAAAGTATGCTATTTCTGGACATTCAGGTGAAGGATTACGATGGAGATAAATAAGAAATGTGCAAAAATGCAAACAAAGATCTAAAATTCTCCTTTTATTATTGCGATTGTCAGAACATGGAATTGAAAATTAGTAGCCATCATCTACTTATTTTTTGCGTTTTTACGTGAAGAAAGTGTAAATGTGTGAGTGCAGAACATTTAATTGAAATTCGATAAATTCCTGGATACTTTTTCAATACAATATAAAGTGTTACTAATTCGACACGTCTAGTAATTTCAGTTATTGCAAATTTCAAGTGACATAAGTTCGCTGCATTTATGATTTTTCATGCTTCTTCTTTTATGAAAATGAATTGTAGATGAATAAATACTATTTCTAATTGAAATTTGAACATATAGTTTTTCATCTAAACCGCAGAATTAAGAGAATTAAAATTGACTAGAAAGTAAACTATGACCATGAATGATATTTCCTAAAATAAGTTGGCATCCAAGTTATTACTCTCTTCAGAATTTCTACCTTTTAAAATCTTTTTCCACATTTTTTAATTATTTTTTTCCACCTGCAATTTCTTGCTTACTATTTTGAAATTCATATATTTTTATAAATTTCTTAATTTATATTTGTTTTCAATATTATTACTTATTCATATCGGATAGTTCAGCAGGACTGCTTTTATATCGATTCTGTAGATATGTAAATCGAAATTTTATTTTTCTGAGTTGACCGAGTTTTATTAAATTATCCTCGTTAATTGTGAACATTCTTGTTATTTTCAAGCACTTTACGATGTTGTCTGTATGAACATAAGCAAATGACATAATTCTGTAATGCGCATGCGCAGAATTTATGAAAAGGCTGCTTTTCTTAAAAGTCAGATATTATTACAATAGACTATCAACTATCCGGCCTTCTGCGGCGGGTGGCCAAGCCGTATAGGCCGACGTTCCCTAATGGTTAATTTCTTACCACATTCACACCATTCGTAACCCTTTTTTAATACCAAAATTCTTGATTATTCATATGTTTTGACCTCTTAGTACAGAAAAGTACTTTATAAATGTTTGTTATATACTGTACTGTATGTATCAAAAATTTACGACAGATAAAGAAAATATATGGATAAAAATATTGTACACATTTTATAAGTTTCATTATATCTAACTTAATCGGAGGAAACTTAAAATAACTGTACCCTGTGCGATATGAATACATATACTTTATTAAAATAAATAAAACATTAACGTTAACATTAAAATTAACTTCGTTGGTAACAAAAATTCAAACATTTTACTATTCATTAATAAATAATTACAATAACGTGAAAAATAAAAATTTTCAGTTTTTGAAAAAGTACACCATCTTGGCGAAGTAGATTTTTCATTTTCATTTTTTTATTCTTCATTTTTTTACGGAGAATTATTTTTTTAACTAAGCCAGATAGTCACTAGAAGGATAGTCAAGAGTCTACTGTATTTGCAAATAATAACGTATAACCGTTGAAGCGGATATCACATTCTTATTGGGCACAACTGAGTTAAAAAAAATTGAATTTCATGCAAACCACAGATGCATGCTAACTTACTTTATTATAACAAGTGAAAATCTGACATTCTCGAGCACTAAGAAAGATAATAACTTTTTTCATTAGATAGCAATAAACTTTGTAAGATTAAGGTTTTCTTAGTATTTTTGTATGCGATTAGTTTTATCTTCCTCTTTATTCAAAAGCAGTAATTAAAATTATATTTGGAGAAATGCAAATATTTTTATAAAGTATTCCAAGGATTCTCTTATTCTAATTTTAATATCTAAAAAGAAATTCATCTATCGTATAAATGCATAATTCATAAAGTTCGGTAAACAATATCTTTTAATTTAAAAATAAGTTCCATCAACCTTTAGATGAATAATTTTTTTTCCTTCTTTTAATGAATATTAAATGCATTTTGAATAAGTAATCAAGAGTTTTCAAAATTACCAAACGAATTTTTTTCTCATTTCAAGTATGGCACGAGTTTTTTTAAATCTTTTTAATAAACTCACGTGAGGAAAATCAATACTACTTCTTTTTAAATCGTGTGACACAATTTAAAGAAACATACCCTGCCATAAATCAATTTTCTTGTACTTTTATTTGTTTATAGATATTGAATCTATCAAAGGAGCCTTTCAACATTAATTTCTAGAATAAATAAACCATCTATCATCCGATGTCTTTTTATTTTTTGTAGTTTCTTCAGTTCTGTTTTAACTGGAATTTTGCTTTATTTATCATTCGTAGAATCAACATTTTATTCAGTTATATAATCTAAGGAGTTTTCAACGAATACAACATCAATCTTTGGTGCAAGCAAATCACTTTCCATATATGTGCTTCAAAAGAGGGTTCTTCTTGTCTGAATATTTATGTCTTCCATGCCAAGAAAAAAGAATTAGGTACATGAAGGAATTAATAGAAGTCTGATATTGGGTATCTGAGCTTGCAGTGCAGTTTCTTGGGTCTGTTCATTATTGAGCTGAAGTATGTTATTTTTCATTTTGATAGCAAACATTTTTCCTGTTTCTAGAGTTTCTAGATTTTTAAAATAACTTCTGCTTTATACAATCCAATGAATATTATTTTGTTTGTCATGGTATAATATGCTTTGTTTTGAGGTAATCGAAAAGAAGTTCTATTAAATTGAAAATCTTTTTTCTTCAAGCCGCAATCCATAAAATGTTTTCTTTTTCGGCGATTTAAAAACGCATTTGTATAGAAAAGGAAGTTCTTTCCTCTCTACTTTCTCATATATTTACACAATACGACACGTTTTGTGTTTAGCTTCGTAGTATATTGATGGGAATCGAGTAAACCTTTTGGACCTCTTCTCTTCGACTAATAGGGCTCAAAATTTGATACAGATCCCCAATTTTGATGGCAAGACCAAATACCAAATAACATTATCTAATTTGTTTCGTTTTCGAGTCATTGTGTTCACACAGACACAGAGAGACACAATCAATCAGTGGTCGGATTCGATTGAAAAATTGACACATATTCATAATTGTGGCGGTAGGATGTGTATGCATATGGACTAATGTACCAAATACGTCCGATCTCGCTCCTCCGATCTGGCCAAAACCGTACGGAATCTTGTAAACGTAGTCCACTCAGCACAAATGAAGCCAACTCCTTCTCCAGTACCACTTAAATGTTCGTGTAGGTCTGAGTTTTCACCGCCACTCCATAACAAATAAAACAATTATAATATAGCAAATAAAACAAAAGGAACGCAGGAAAGCTCCGTTCTACCTCAGGAAGTCAAACGTGAAGACATGAGCTTTCTAAAGGCGGTATCTTACTGCAGAATTTTTCCCCATCAAGGGACAACGGTTTCGACGGACGGTTTCTCCTTCAATGTGTCCTTGAACGTAGGGGGGGTGGACGCCCCTTCTTTACGATCTGACAACCCCCCAAAAAGGGATGACAGTGCAATGTGTAATTGCCTTTTAGGCGATGCAAATTGGTTTTTTTTTGGCGTTTGTATTTTCGATGTCCTTTCATTTCCGCGTTGGACTTCGCACTTGTCGTTTGTTGCTGTTGCTTTTGTCTTCATGGATACCAATACTTTGGTTTACGCTGAGCCAACTTTAGTGGTGATGTCGATGATGGGGGTGATTTTAAAACAGAAGGAACAAAAAAGAAGACAAATCTTTAATGTAAAAATGACGTATATAAAATATTATAATTCACAAAAATCCTGTCCCCTTCCTGCTGTGCACACACCAGCATAAAAGTTAGAAGTGATGGAATAAAAATCAGAAATGACATAATCATCAATAAAGTTCTTGAGTCTCACTTTAACGCATGCGCAATAATAGCCAGTCGCAGCTTTCAGAGCAGGAAATACTTTTGTAGAAAAAGAGACGAAATGGGCATTGAATTCCAACATAACATGACATAATGGACAGACAACTCCTTGAAGGAACTGAAAAAAAGGCCCAAAAAATTTGCAAAATTAAAATTTAAAAAAAAATGCATATGGTGAAGAGACGAGAGTTGGCTGAAACTACAACTGGTGGCAATAGATTATTCTGCCTAATATTTTGTAGTATAACTATAATTTTGGTAGTTCAAAAAGATTTCAAAATTATTCATATGAGAAAATGTCCAGAAATGTACCTGAAATTATTTTAATGAGAACTGTAATGATCATCTAATTTTTCTATAAAATAAATATCACTGTAATATAAATTGGAGGATAACTTTTGAAAAACTAAAAATAGAAAAAATATCCATATGATAATAAAAATATCGAAATAATATTTTTGACCAATGGCGGCTTGTGAGCTCAGAAAGTGAGGAGGGCTGCAAAAAATGTCTATCAAGAGAATACAATTTTAAAAGCTACTTTATCTCCATGTAGGCCAAATTTTTAAATTCCAAACCCAGATGCGAAATTTCCTGCTTTGCAAAAAAAGTAAATAACCAACATATGACATTTTCTATTAGTTTTTCTTACAAAAATTGAAGTGAATGTTGATGTGACGATTACTCTGACGAAAAAAATTGTCGGAGCTCCACACATACACTTCCCCCCTTTCCCAGTACACTCGATAACACTCTTTCAAAAACGAATATTAAATAACTCACATACAGAAAATTTATTTTTAAGCTAAAACATATTAAATACATTTGTTACTGAAATTTTGTTAAAAATTGTGAAAGTTTTAGAATAGTATTATTTGCTTGAATCTATCGTCGCAACACGAACCGAAACTCATAAACAGCCAATGAGACTGAAACTTGTGTGAGAGTGAGGAAAAAGAAAAATATATTAAAAAGAGCATTTTTCTTTCGTTCAGTTGGCTCAGCGCCAGCCAGAGCTGTGTTGACTTTCAGTCCATAGCCCGTCTAAGCTAAAGGAAGAAAGAGTTGCTTTTTCACTCCGGATTTTCTGCTCAATAAACGGATTTCGGGGGGGGGGAGATTATTTTGCAGCTCAGACTTGCGTCTCTGTTCGTTTGGATTCACTTTATGCCTTTTTTTCAATTTTTAAAAATTTGTTTTGCATTTTCGTGAGTCATTGAACTCTGAGAGTGGAAAAGTAAGCAAATAAGATCCAAAATGAGAAATACAAGTTTAAAAATAAATTTTAGGGGGAGGGGGCACTGCAGTTCTGAGGCCCTAATGGACGAGCCGCCATTGTTTTTGACTTGTTAATCTGTTTTAAAACTTAAAAATGTTTGTTTAAAAATTATTCAATCAATACAAGTAAGAAAAAATTTGACATCTCGAAAGTCGTCTAAATCTCATTAGATTTAAAATCAACATTATTCGAAATCTAAAAGTAAATAAAAATAATACAAAATATGAATCTATTATCACCTCCTTTATTTTTGACTCACTTTCTTCCTTCCATATCTACAATATTTTTTCAAATGTTTTGATTTATAAAGGTGTTTTATTTTAACTCATGTACCGCTTAGTACTGATAAAAATAGAAAAAGCTTGAATATTATTCATTTAAGATAAATAAAGCCATTTCCGAAGATATATATTTATTTCAGAGCATATCTTTATTTAAATTTTTTTTATTTTTCTAAGTAAACACACAAAAGTGGAGGGTGAGTTGAACAGTAACTTAATTTATCATAAAAGCAAAGAAAATCAAAATGTTCAACATGTAAAGCATAAAAGTAAACTAGAATGATTGATGTTTTCATCCCACGTATGGAAAGCAACTGTATTTACTCAGCAATAAATTTTCTTTTAACCGCATTTCTATACTGATCAAACAGACATAGTCATAAAATAGTGGGAAAAAAACGATTATTATCAGCTTAAAGTTTTTTAAAGACTAATAAAAAAGGTTAAAAGAACTTAATATTTCAAGAACGCGTTTCATTCTTGAAAGGAAAGAACATAAAGACTGAAAAAACATTCCTGAAAGAAGAAATTGAACGCAATCTATTTTTTCTGCGACAGTCGGTTACACGATTTTTAAGCGTAATAATCATGTATTAATTGTTGTTTTATTTTCTACATCAGAAAGAAAAGCATATAAAATACCATCAGGTATCAGCTTCATAGAATTAGTGTGAAGAAAAGGATCAGTAACAATTTTTTCTTGATACGAAAAAAGAGATTTTCTGATCAACTTTTTAATTTTTCATCTTTGCTTTGTTCTTTATTTATATAATTATAGGAACCTGATTGGATTTTTTTCATCGTGATATAAAGAACTCATACTATTTATTTACCTTTACTCTTTTTCTATCTAATTTAATAAATCTTATGCCTTTATTTTTATTTGTAAAACCGTTTTAGGAAAAGGCTATGTAAAAGCAATTAAGACTTTCCGATACTTAAATTTCGTGATTGCCGCTGAAGCAAGTGATTATAACAAAGAATGGTTTGTCCTATCTTGACTAAAAAGTTAAATTGAGAAGCGTAATAAAAATGACTTTTTTATGATATTGTTTCAATAAAATGAAATTAGTTACAGTTAGCTTTATTAAGGATTAAATATGCATGATAGAACAGCGTTTGTTTTGGTAAAAAGTAAGCAAAAATTAAGCAGTGTGTAATTGTGTTTTTTATTTTAACGTTATTTAACTAATTTAACGTTTTATTTTGAAAGAAAAAATATAAAATATGCATAAATTATGTATCTTTAATTAGAGAAAGAAAACGACTTTTATTTTCTTTTCATTTTTTAACTATGGTATTTCATTAGAAATATAATTTTTATGAATTGGTCAGATTACCTTTAAAGAGTGGTTTTCGAATTTCTTAAAAAAATATATTTTCTTAATTGTTATTCACTATGAATATTCTTTGAAATATTAATTGTGGAATTATAGATTTGAAAATTCTCGAGAGAGAGTACGAGTGATTTTCTTTAAATGGATAGTTATTGGAAGGAGTGTTAATTTAAAAAAATCAATGATATCACTTTTTTTTAATTTATGCAATTTCGTAAAAAAATAATAGAAGAATTGAAAGTACACCATTATATTTGTTTACTTTTGCAGTACAAAATGTATGAGTATTTTGAAATTTCGTGAAAGATTCTCGCTAAATATATGAAAGACATTCATTTTTGGTATAATAAAGTTCTTTATATGAAAATAAAAGATTTACCTACATTCACCATTAATTTCTTTGGAATAAAATAAGAAAATATTATTAAATTTTCCCCATAACTACAGTAATCAAAAATACGGAATCTACATAACTAAAGTTCAACCATTCAAGACTGTCTATAGGCTCAACTATTCATCAGAAAAATGGTGAATTTGGAGCGTGTTCCTGAAAAGATTGAAAAATATCTAACATCATGAAACTTGCCTCAAATATTCCCTCCAGAGTGTTTATAGTCAAATTTAGGCAAGTAAATTTTACAAATATTTTATGTATCTGCTTGTGGATAATGATATAGTAGAACAAAACTGCTTCATTCTTATATATTTTCGGAACGAAATTATCGTTTATTTCATAAGATCTTGCTTTTTCCGGTGAAATTATATTATTTTCGTGGGAATTCCACGTTAGATTTGAAAAAGTTTATCTGTTGTTCACTGATTCCAAACGTCTTATGAAAAAATGAGCTAGTTATTCTAAAAAGCGGAATAGCAGAGTATTCATATTGGAGGTGGGATTAAACCAGTTTTCACAGAAGTGCTGATCATCCTCAGATACGGAAACCTTCAACACTTTAGCGCATGCGCCAGGCGGAGTTGGTTTCACCAAAATAGGGGTGAAGTGATAAATGGAAGGGAGTTGTTTGCATTTTACTTAGCAGTATGTAGAAACATTTTATTTTCATTCATTGATAAAGACTAACTTAATAAAAGTCTAAATAAAATAAATATGGCTAATCGGACGAAGGTCAGGATCTAATAAAGAATTTGATAAGAGAGCTCATCTTATTCTTCACCCCTTTCCCTAGTAAAACCGTTCAAAAGTGTTAGTCTCGGGTATTTGAAGCAAACAGTAATTCGAGATGTTAGGTTCAAGGTGGTAAGGGATAGGTTTGCAGGTTGCCCTTGAGTCAGATCAGAAAGGTTTACTGTTAATATGAGTCTGCTGAAAATTCTTCGAGCCTGTTTTTTTTTAAGATTTCATTTGTTGAGCAGTTTCTACCAAATAGTTTAGCAAATAGCAGTTTTTACCATGAGCATTCTTACTGGTATCCCTTGCTGGCTGTGAAATCGGTATAGGATTACCTTAAAACATTCTGTGGACCGATGAAGAGTATTTTCAGGCAGATGCTGAGACAAACACCACATGCGGGATAAAGAAAACGCTTTTTCGCCTCTTCTAGCTCCGTTACAATTTCAGAAAATTACAATATGGTGGGCACTTACAGCATGATTTATGCTGGGCTTTTATTTCTTCGAAGAATTAGAGAATGCCATTGTTCCGTCCTTGTAAGCACAGTAATGCCTTGTTTCGGAGGAGAGAGCTTCATCATAGATTGTAACTTGCCTTCTAGGAGTTCTCAGGAGACATTCACCAAATGATTTATCATCAGATGCTGAACCCTGTACGTACGGCGTAGCCTACCAGCGATACCCTAAATCCTTGGAATTTTTACTTTCTCGTATTCTAAGTCCTACAAAGATAAAGTATTGCAATCAACAAAAATCGGACCTTCAGATTTTCGGGAATCTCTACCATTTTAGAACTTCCTGAGTCAGATAAAACCATATCTGTAAATATGTTTATCACTGTATTTGGATGGGCGTATGCCAACATGATAACTGAAGCGCGCAACAAGCTAAGGGTTAAAATTTGGTATATGGTATTTGCACCAATTATTGTAAATCTGTATCGACTTTTTAAATAAATTTGTTTATGGGAAGAATGTCAGCTTGTCTGTATATCCATGTGTACGTGAGCACGATAATTTAAAGCAACAAGCTAGATGAACTAAGTTCATTATAGTCTTCTATGTCGTCTAAGTCTGTCGATGCGCTAGTATGTGAACTCGATAATTCGAAACGCTACGAATTAGATGAATGAAATTTAAAATGTTGTCTTAAAATTTCAATTGATAAGTGTCAAATTTTTTGATCAAATCCACCTGTTAAAGGTTCCGTTTATGGGGCGAACACTCCTGGTTTTTGACTCCGGAAATCTAATAAAAAGATGGTTGGTCGTGGAACATTTGGAAACATTTTGTTCTTGCCCTGAATTTTTTAAGGAGATAACTCATCTTGACTGTTGAGTATGCCATTTTAGATATCAAAAGCTATTTCATGAAGGTGCAAACCGGAACAGGATTCGGATATGAATAAATGATATATTTTTCTTAAATTTTTCAATAAGGCTGTATTAAACTTCGTGGTGTAAATACTTTCTAATCACTTTTTAAAAGGCAATACCTATTCCATGATTTTATGAAGGGCATTTAAAGCTATAGACAACTAGTTCTGAATTATTTAACTTTTACTGTGTACACCATATATGTCATAGCATTGATTTACAAATATAATTAAGGAAAAAGAAAATAAATAGATCGAGATGTCTCCTTTCGTTTGAATTTTTGTCCGTACTAATACCATAACTCAAAATGTTCTTATGAATGAATTGCTTTTTATAAAATTTTAAATCATGATCGTCATTGGCATTACGTTCAGTAAAGCATTACTCAGTTAAAAGAAATATTGATATCTCCACAGATTTATCATTAAGAAAACACACATAAACAAGATTAAATTCGAACTTTAGCTTGATTTATATTAAAACAAAAAGAATTAAAATGTTACACATCTAACGAAGAAAAAGTAAACCAAAATGACGGATATTTTAATTCTATAAATAGAAAAAAACACTATTTATTTGGTGATAGAATTTCTTCTCCCCATAATGTACCATCTCCAAAGAGTTAATCACAAACTTATAAAAATACCCGTTTATTCCGGGTTTAAATATTTTTAAAAGTAAGGAAGTCCATTAAGAAGTTAATAATATATAATATAATCTGAAGAACGCGCACGCGTTTTGCTCGAAAAGGAAAGAAGAAAAAGAAAAGAAAAAGTTGAGGAAAAAAACTTCGAAATAAAGAAAGCTTAAATTGGAGCAAAATCTTTTTTTTACCAACGTTGCAAGATTACACGATTTTTGAGCATAATATTCATTAGCTGGTAATAATTGGCACATTTTTTGCTGTAAAGAATAATATAAACTGCAAATAGCTTCCTATTGTACAAAATTTGTGCGAAGAAACGGATCAATTTTACTTTTTTTGAAACGATGAAAAGAAGAAACATATTTTATAATCATATTTTTAAATTTTTATCTTTGCTTTCTTTGTTATTTCTGTAATTTTGGGACCTGACAGGTATCTTCATGCGGCAAATTTGGGACTATTTATGTAACTTTATTCTTTTTTTTCTGGGATTCATGTTAATAAATTTTAGCTGCTTTATTTTTATTATTTGAGTCACTTTATAAATAGACAGCGTAACAGCAATTAAGACCTTCTGGTATTTAAATTTCATGACTTCAAATGATAATTTATAAAAAAAAATTCTTACTGTAATAGTTTCAATAAAGTTCCATTAGAATTATGAGTTAAAAGGGGCTTTACTTACTTTGACTGAAGCTTAAATATTCATTTCAGAACAAAATCACGATTAATTAAGCTGAGTTTTATTTGCACATTGTTTCGAATATCTCCCGAAAGGCTAAATGATTTTTCGACCATGTAAAGAATAGGCTTCAACATAAAATTTACTTTGAAGATTCGGTCACGAGAGCATTTAGGAGCATGGACCCTTAACCTTTAGCTTTCTTAGAGTGTATCGAAATTCACCTCGCTGCAATACCGATATAGGCACGAATATTAATGGTATTTAACTGGAATTTTTATATAAGTTGCAGTGTATATATGGCTCTGAAGTTGTGAAAGAAAATTACGCTACCTTTCGCGCATATTCAGCAAAAAATATTTGCTACAAATACTCTTATTTTCTCCAATATTCAAAGTATTTATTTCAAATTTTTATACGATGTCTTGCTAATATATTTACATATATTCTGTAACTTTCTGTAAGCTTTCTCTGCAGATTAAAAAATTAAAAGGAATAATAATTGCTAGCTGTAAATTTTTAAAATTTACCGAAAAATGCGGCAGAAAACAATCTTTTTGAAATTTGGAATAATTTTTTTATCGCATGAAATATGGAAAAAAGCTAGTAAAAAGTTATAAATTAATTTTGCTTTCTTAAAAAAAGAGAATAATTCAAAATACTCCATTGTATTTGCTTAAAACTGCAGTTACAGAAATTGAGTCAATGCAATTTATGAATATTTTTTCGCAACCTGTGTCGAAATAAGTCATTGTAAGAATTAAGTAACGAAAATGGAAATACATGGGAAATGTTGCAACTACTTTAAAAACAACTTTCTCGTATTAAAGATTTTTCGCCTGATTAAAACATTTAAAAAAATATTTTTCAAATTTACTCTATAAAATGCAGTAATTTAATATCTATCTATCTTCATATACGTTTAATGCGAAAGACGTAAATCGATATCTAAAAATATAAGGAGGCTCCCAGATGAGACTGTAGTACTAGCAATAGTTCATGAGGTAAATAATTGATATTTCTCTGGTAGAGGGCTGTGTTTGTCAGGAAATACCTGTTATAAAGCGGTTAGTGACGGTCTGCCGTTGAGGGTAAGAGAAGCGACATAACAAGTATTGTAACATCGTGCCAACCAACAGGCTCAGCGCGCGGTATTCTATTTTTTGTCGGCAGAAAATGTTAGTGGTGCCAGCATTTACTGTCGAATGTGTGTAGGACTTTCCGAGCGCATCTCAGGAAGTGCAGTTTCTCGATCGTGCAGCTATTTTTACACTTTTGACTAAGTAGATTGATTTGTTCGTGGTATGTCAGTACTGCTCATATATCTATATATTTAAAATCAGTGACAGAACCATACAATGCGTCTTCCAGGCTTAACCACTGGATAGATTTCTCTAATTTTTATTTCACATGAAAGCTTATGATCCCTAGATCAAAGATCATTTGTCCCCGCACCCTCCATTTTCCAGAGAAATCCCAAAAATATTACTTCACTGTGCTTCATCTAAGGGGAAAAGTCTTGACAGAGTACCCTAGCACGAACCACTGGACCGATTGTGACAATATTTATGTTATATGAAATAACATGATCCCTAGATACGACATCATTGGTCACCAATCCATTTCCGAGAGATATCGCAAAATAAAAATTTTTACGAAGTCCCTAAACATCAACAACTGCATCGATTCCGCCACTTTCCAAGTATAGCTGCGGTCTATTAATATTACGAACGAATGGTTTGTCGCCGAAGGCGGCTAGCCTATGAACCCCTTAAGACCTGCTATCCGGTATACCGGACATCAACTTTGATATGCTCCTATCAATTCAATAATTGATGAAATTACATGCGGATTTTTTTATTTGATTCTCTACTTTCTTGTTAGTCTTTGCAAAATTAGTGCTTGTAAATCTTTGGAAGAATTTTTCATTTCGGGAATGGAATCATTTCATTTATTTAGTTTTCCCAAAACAACTCCTGAAAATCTTTGTTCTTCGTAAAGTGGAATTCTGTGATGAATTCTGTCTTTCGAGTAATTTCTTGTAGAGAGAGCGGAGTTAGTCGTTACACGGGGCAAGTTGTTATATTTGAATTTTAAAATTATCACCGGTAGAAACTCACTTTTATCACGTCAGATGGTAGCCCTCATTCGTATGCCTTCCTTACCGAACACTGGAGCGCCTGCAGTCAATAGCAGAGAAAATTCTTGTGATAATGTTGATTTTGGTCCTGTGAGTAATTTTCCGATTAAATTTTCAATTTTAATTTGCGACGTAACTTTTAGAGATATCCTTTTAATGTCTACACCACAAAAAAGCCTGGATTTTAGGTAAATTTTATTATATTTAAAAGTTCTGTTAAAGTCTAATATACCACTCAAACGAAGCAAGATATAAAATATCATCACATGGGGCTACTTGTTACAGTTTCGTTGGGGCTACTTGTTACAGTTTCGTTGGGGCTACTTGTCACAGTTTCGTTGGGGCTTCTTGTTACAGTGTAACAACTTGCTCCAAGCAAGTTTTTATTGTACAAAATACGTTTTCTTCTTAAAATTGATATGAGGAACTTATAAAAGACAGATGGAAGGGGCTACAACACCCGAGGAAACATTTCTGGAGGCAGAGGAGGTAGTGATGACTGGTTGTTTATTGCGAAAGGCGACTGGTAAGTATAGAATTAATTTCATGACACCCCAGATATTTTGAAGTAAAATGAAAACTGCATCAATGGTTAATCGTTGCTATTGATGGATAGTTAGTTGTATTTCATATCAATTTCATCTTATAATTTAATTAATTTAAGAGTAATTAAATTGAATTATAGAAATAATTAAACAATATGCATAAATTTTATTAATTTTTAAAGATATTTCTTGGAGATTCTGCATACAAGTTACAAACCCTTTTTGTTTCTTATCCAGAGTCAACTATGCCTAGCGCTGTTTATAAAAAAACCTCCACAGGTAAACAGTAGACGAAACTTCAACAGTAAATAGACAATGCTACGAAGCTGTACTATGGCCATTCTACTAAATCAATTCAAAATCACATAAAAACCCCAGTGGGCTGGAGTAATTGTAAGAGTGCTTCACCTCTTACATTTACTCCAGGAAGCTCCTGGACTCCTAGCTGCCAGCTTCTCTAAAGTGTAAGAAGTCTCCTACTTTCCGCACTTCACATGTGATGCCTGAGTAGAGATAGGAGCTTTAAAAGGAACAATGATAAAACCTCCTTCAACAATTTTGCCAGTGCCCACGACAGATTTATTTTCTAAGGTCAGGATATCTACAGCGTTGACGAGATTGGGGTGACAACGGTTCAGAAGCTACGGAAGATAATTGCCAGAAAAGGTACCAAACAGATTGGATCAGTGACATCTGTCGAGGGGGGCACTTTGGTAGTCACGGCTCTTGCTGTTGGTGCTAATGGCGACTCAGTTCCTCCTTTTTTTCCTCTAGGAAAAACCCTTTAAATATCACTACCTTTCAAATGCACCACAAGAAAGGTAAAGGTCAAATGTCTTGGCAGGATTTTCAATGCTTCTTGAGGCATTTTATGAAACATACCAAAATCACGAAAGAGAGGCCTGCCCTACTTCTTCTATACAATTATCTGTCTCATCTCGACTTACCAACATTGGACTTGGTCAAAGCAAACGGAGTCATACTTTTGTCTTTTCAAATTATATATTTGCGAAAACTGTAATTCAAACAATGATTATGATGATAACTCATCAGAATAACTTATGAAATTAACTGAATTTATGAAGAAAAAAGAACATAAGCCCTTCGTTATTCTATAAAGGTTATGAAGCAATAACATACTAAACACATGAAGGCAATTTATTATCTTTTATTGATTAACATATTTTATGTAACAATTTATCCCATCTAGTGTAATATACACCATTGCGGGGTAAGTTGTTACAATGTACATGCATGCATAAAACTTTTAATATCTTTAAATTATCGTCATCTAATCGTTTTTAAAAAATATATTATGGATCTTCAATAATTAGAGTAAATTGTAAAGTGTGTTTCATAAAATTGTTTTTTTCTTTAAAAAAAATTGAAAAAAATTATAACAACTATTCCCGGTTTCCCCTATTTATTATCATTCTTTATCTTATATTTTTTGTCAATATTGCTTGTGCAATATTTTATTATCCCTTTGACAGCCATTTTACAATGAAATTTGTATGATTATTCATCTTTTTTCAGTTGAAATATCCGGTATTGTCCGGATGCCGGATATAGGATAAATTTTTTAATTTTCCACCTGAAAGCTGGGGATTTTATTTATGAGATACCCTTTGCAGTAGTACACAGCAAACAAAAGCAAAAAAATTCTTACATCATCATTTCTCAATTCCGACTGAAAGGGTTAAAACCACTGCACCATCGGAAAATCGCGCTGCGCGGCATAACCCAATTCTATATTCGACTATAAATGTCGGTTGCCTTAATACCTTCTGCCGACAAAAATGTAATAATTGCACGCTGAGGTTGTTTGTAGGAATTCGTGATATTATGTTACTTGCTTTGTAGCTTCTGCTTCATTCAAAGACACACCGCCAATAATTGTTTTATACCTGTGAACAGGACTGTGTTATAGTTGGACCGAAACTGCACAGACTAATGTTCTAGGTGGACTTGCTTTAGAACAGGTCTTTGCGAAGAAGAGCATGAATGGCAACAAGGTGGAACACACGTGCCTTTTTTTTTCGTTCGGCGAGTTGTGTGAGAGAGGTGAAGAATAGATGTGAGTTGATGTTCCCTTTTTTTTGGATTCCTGTTTCTTACAAGCTGCTGCTTGGTGCTCCAATCATGTTTTTCGTGAGATGAATTGAAAGCTACTTCTATGAGCTTTTAAGGTTATTATTCCAATGACTTCAGCATCACAGTTGTCTCTACAAAAAGTGTAGATTGATCGAGATCTCGGCTTCGAGTCAATGATTCTTCGGTTTTCAAAATTTGCTTCCTGAGTTTTAGCATGCGTTGGTAAGACTTTTTTTTCAACTGCAGTTGAAACTTCTTTTTCCCATGTTGCAACATTTTTATACTAGTTCATAATATTCTCTGACAGTATCACTATAATGAATCATTTTTAGAGTAACGATACATATTTTCATACACGTGTTTTGATGATTCTTACAGATTCTGATGTGTACACAGTAATGCCGTGGAATAAATGTTATTAAATAGTGTTTTTCTTGTTTACTCATTGGTGTGCTCTTGCCTTTGGTGTACTAACCATTATTACGATCATTGTGCCATTTATCATGTATTTATTTTCAGCTATAGGGTTAGGCCCAACTAAATATTTTAGTCACACCATAACAATACCACATTTCTCTTGCTATACCTACCTATCTACTATTGATTCACTCCTTAATTTAACCAGCGGTACTCTCCCCTAAACTTTCTCGTATACTTCCTAACACGTATGAAGAAAAAATAAGTGAAACGGCAGTAAAACGGGCCAAGCGTCCCTAAAACAGTTGTAGAAATAATAAGACAAACGGCATACCACGAGTTTCCCTCTCGCAGCAAGGCGGAAGTAAAATAAAGAAGCCCGCGTCATTAGCTAATATGGCTTTTCTTAATTGTAAGATAAAGGAAATCGAATATGCAAATTGAAGGCCTTTTTATAACCGATTGAAACCGAAATTGGATGCAGATCTACAATTAGGGTTACAAGACCACATACTAAATTTCATATATCTAAGTCGTTGCATTTAGGAGTTATGGTATTCAGAAGTATGCGATTATAAAAACCGACAGCAGTCAACGCTTTAGGAGATTTGGTCCAAAATTTCATACAAACCTACATTCCTGACGATAAAACTCTGTACAAAGTTTTATCCATCTAGCTGTTTAAGTTTTTGAGTTATCGCGTTCACATGAACACGGACAGACAGACAATTTTTCTGAGGAAGGATTTTGTCCAAAATTTGATAGAAACCTACAATAGTTTTAATAGTTTTTGAGTTATCTTGTTCACAGACAGACATAATTCTAAAATTGTGTTTTTCGGACTCAGGGAGGTCTGCAACGTGGAAATTCATCAAAATCAATCTCGAGTTCGAATTGTTTGACGAATTTTTTCTCTTTATATACTTCGAATACGAGAAAGTAAAAGAGAAATTTCTAAAAAAATGAAAAAACTTACACTTATCATTATTTTTATTACATATCCATCTCTTGATTTATATTTATGGTACTACTAATAATATTCAGATGGATAAATGTGTTTTATTATAACTCAAATACCGTTTAGTTATTTGTAAAACGGATAGCTGAACATTATTCCGATAAAACAAACAAAGCCATTTGCAAAGATTTATTTCTATGCTGGAACCATGAATCCGCCGAAGCAAATATACATAAAGTAGGCGAAATATGAACATTAACTTAAGTTAGAGAAGTGAATAAAATAATTTTTTTAACTTGTAATATATGAATGTCTAAACTAAAAATATTTCTATATTTATTGCATTGTGAAAAAATAAATATAGCAATAAATTTACACGTTTTTACACTGTCTAAACAGTCTTAATCATGGTATAATAAAAATAAATATGATTGTTTTGCGTTTGAATTTTTTAAAGATTTAGAGAAACGATTAAAAGGAGTTAATAAAATTAACTTAGTAACGCGTTTCGTTTCTGAGGAGAAGAAAAAATTCACGGAAAGAATAAGGCTATCACGAAAGGCGAAACACAATCTATTTTTGCTGAGTCAATTGGTTACCTGATTTTCGAGTATAATGTTCATTACCCAGAAATAATTGGTGCTTTTTTTAAGCGGAGAAAGCATATAAATTGCCATCCACTTTTTATTCCTCCGAATTTGCTATAAGAAAAGGATCAATTACTATTTTTTTGAAGTGGAAAAAAGACGTTTTCTAATCACCTTTAGAATTTTTCTTTTTTTGCTTTGTTAGTATTTCTGCAACTATGAAAACTTGGTTGCTATCTTTATTCTAGTTTACTTATATGAAAAAAGCTAATAATTTTTACTTTCTCGTATACGAAGTATACAAAGAGAAAGTATTGTAATCGTCAAAAAATTCGGACTCGAGATTTTGACGAATCTCCACGTTTTAGACCTCCCTGATTCCGAAAAACACAATTTTGGAATTATGTCTGTCTGTGTGTGTGTCTGTGAACACGATAACTCGAAAACTATTAGAGCTACGGGGATGAAATTTGGTATGTGGTCTTTAAACATAATTTGTAGGTTTCTATCAAATTTTGGACAAAATCCGTCTACGGGAAGTCTGTCTGTCTGTATGTTCGGGGTCATGCGAACGCTATAACTCAAAAACTTGAAAAGCCAGATGGATAAAATTTTATACACAGTTTTATCGTCATGAATGTAGGTCCGTATAAAATTTTGAGCCAAATCCGTCAAAGGGTTGACTGTCTGTCGGTCTGTATAATCGCATACTTGTTCAGTTTTGAAACTAACTCCCTGCGCATGCCTACTAGTGGCAATGCCTGTGCAAGGAAGGGACGCTCCGAAACTTGGCAGTTTGCCAAAAACAAATTCTGGAGTGATTTTGTAAGGAAGCAAACATTTAGGGAGTCTCGCCAGGTCCTGTTGCGCAAAAGAATGAGCAGAGGATTTGAATTTGTTTTGATCCTTCAAACCACGCGTGGTTCCAACTTTGGTTTACTTGCGACGGAAGTTTATTTGACGTCTTTTATTATTCTAGTTTTCTCTACATGTGTTAGGAGTATACGAGAAAGTTTAGGGGAGACCACTCCCGCTGGTTTAACTTTAATTTCATTAGTAGAATCATTTTATAAAACACTGCGTAATACTAGCAATTAAGATCTTCCGACATTTGAATTTCCTGATAGCAGCAAAAGCTAGCGATTGAATTATAAAAATATTTGTATAAGCACGCCTAAATAAAAATTACACTTTCAGTAATGGTTTCAGTAGAATGAAATTTGTTTCGAGAATTGCAGTCAAAAAGCTCTATATTCATTTTGATTCAAATTTAAATATGCGGTTTTGAGCAACATTTTCTTGTCGCGTTTAATTAAGCGCAGTTTTATATACGTAGGTGAATTATTCATTTCAACATTATTTCAATTAAATCCCTCAATGAATTTGAAAAGAGGAAATAAATGCTACGAAACATTGGGAACTGAATGCTTGACTCTTTTCAATTTCACTAAAATAATTTTGATCATTTTTAAATTATAAATTTAGTTTAAAAGTTTTGAGAAGGTGCATTTCTTTAATTAATGAATAAATCTTTCTTAAAGAGAAGACATTTGTTAAGTGTTATTTTGCCGATTAAATGTAAAAATAAATAAATGTATGCAAAATAATTTCGAGTTGTACGTTTTAAAAATTTAACTAAGCAAGGGCAGAAATTACTATTTTAGAATATGCACTTATTTTTAGCCATAAAATTTTAATTACTAGAAAATGTTTTAATAACTATAATTTTTTAAAATCAATTGCAATAATTACAAATACGCCACTGCATTTGTTTGCAAACGATTATAGCAGTTGAATCAATATAAATTACACCTTTTGAATATGTTCTCGTTATATAAGGAAGAATCAATCTTTGTAAGTACTATAAGTAGCTAACAATAATAAAAAGGCATGAAATTTCACATTAAATATAGCTTTGCTTAATCTATTATTATATCTCTTTGCAAATGTAGTTGTGGGAATAAGAGATATTGTTTAGCAACGGATTCGGAAACTCTCCGCGCTTTTGCGCATGCGCCGGACGGAGTTATTCTCATCAAAATAGGGGGAAAGTGAAGAATGGAAGGGTGATATTTACATTTTACTGAGCGTGATCTAACAAAGAACCCCGAAAATGCGCTCATATGACTCATTTCCTGACACCTCTTTCCGGTGTAAAATCGTCCAAAAGTGTTAGTCTCGGAATCCATTGCTGAACGTCTAAAATAATTAGAAAAAATTATAAAAGAAAGAAAACTTAATGATTTCTTTGTTTTCGCGCGTTACGCATCCTTCTTTATACTATATCTATTGCGTTCCATAACAAATTCCAACTCAGAACCGTGTTTTGATTTTACTCAAATATTGCTTAATTATTTATAAGACGTATGGCAGAATATCAGCAAGTTAAAAGAAATGGAGCCATTTACAGAGATTTATCTTCATGCTGGAACCGTGAAATCCTCTGAGTAAACACACGCAAAGTCGAGGGGAGATAAACACTAACTTAATATATTAGATAAATGAACAAAATGAGGACCAGCTTTGATATACGACTCCACTGGCGATATTTTGTAATTTCGGTGACTTTTTTGTTTCGTAAAACAACATGGCGACTATTTTGTTGCGTATTGTTCTCTTGCGACCGCGTTCTGAGCAAATTTTTTAAACTCAAAAAACCATCAGCGGATTCGCTCTCAGCAAAGCGGGAACCTCGTAGCTTCGCTTTTTTATTAAATGTTAGGAATCTAGCTTATTTTTTTACTTCCTACCTGCAAAATGGCGTTTGTCGACGCCAAACGTAAGAAGTCGCCGAAATCACTAAATATCTGCAGTGGGCTGTATATCACAGCTGCACCCAAATTGAATTTAGTTAACATGCAACGCATGGAAACATAATCTAAATTATTGATATTTCAATATTATGTGAGAAAAACACTATTATTTTCTTAGCAATAAATTAACACTTTTTACACGTTTCCAACTGAGTTAATCATGAAATAATTAAAAACATCCTGAGAAATCTGCGTCTGAATTTTATAAAAAGTTAGAAGACCATTTAAAAAAATGCCAATAATATTTTCTCATAACTGCGGTTCGTTCTTGAGAAAAGAAAATGAAGACAGAAAAAAATAATCTAAGAAAATCCTTTCTTCGATGCATTAAAATGTTTTATTTTAACTGAAATACCGTTTAGTTACTGACAAGACGTATGGTAGAGCATCATTCAGTTAAAACAAATAACGCCATTTGCCAAGATTTATCTTTATGCAGGAATACCAAATTCTTCAAAGTAAACACGCAAAAGCGGAAAAATGGGTTTCACGTTAACTTAATTTATCATAAAAGTAAATAAAATGAAAATGTTTAACACGTAACTGACGAAAAATCGTAGCTAAAATAATTCTTATTTTAATCTTGTGTGTGAAAACACTCTTTGCTTAGCAATAAATTTTCTTTTAACCGCAATTTTACAGTGACCAAACAGGTTTAGCAGAAAGATCTTATTATTCTATGTTTAAATTTTTAAGGACTGAAAAAGAAAGTTAAAAGAAGTTAATAATATCATCTGGAAGACACGTTTTGTTCGTAAAGAAGAGAATATAAATACAGAAAAAAAGTTCAAAAAGAAGAAAGAGTTGAATCAAAATATAATCTACTAGGGGTTACACTCCCTACTCGTTGTACAATTACAAGTGCTTGCTAGTAATAGGAAATTATAAATGCATTAATTACTAAAAGTAAATTTAAATTATTTGAATAGCAGGAAGTTCTAAATTCTTTTTAAAAAACTAAAACTAAACTTTCAATTACTAAAAACTAAATAATCAAATTATAAAATTAAAATTTTACCTTTATACATATATATATGTAAATGTTAGGAGGAAATTTGAATGCTAAAATGTATGATAAGATGTTTACAAATAAAAACTATTTTCTAAATCAGTAATCAGGGAAATCAGGCAATCTTAAAGACTTTTGGTACTACCGATGATCAGTTGTATGGTGTTCTTGGATAGGGAATTAAAAAATTATTTAAGCTCTGATGAGTTTATTATATTCTGGTTGTTAAATCTCTTTCTAACTATTAATGGATTCAAATGTTTTAAAAAAAAAATTAAAAGGGCTAGAAAAATAAAAGAAGATAGTAGTTTTTCCTTTCTCAATTCAAGTTGGAGGTCTTCTGGGTGGGTCATTCACGCCTCCAACGTGTGGTGTTTCTCCCCTCCGACAGGACAGCAGTAAAGGAGCTTCCATTCAGTAGTAGGGACCCTTCAAGACTCGGTTTCCGAAATGCTGTTTTGTCGTTGGTTTTAGGGTTGCAATATAAATTGACAACACACAACAGGATTGTGAAAATTTTGGTTTTAGTGCCAACAAGAGGATGTATTTAAGCGGCAAATATGGGACCTTGGGGCAGAGAGGTTTAGGTTCCAAAAGGAGAGGGCGTTGGCCTTGAAGAAAAGAGAGGGCCCTCCTGCCTGGAGGACCCTTGCTGCGGAAGAATCAAAATCAACACAGACACTGCATTTGCATTTTTAGGCAAAACAGGCATTCCCGCAGCGATCCTCACTTATATTAC